>JAPMOQ010041062.1:4107070-4215561 GCA_026543055.1 Argiope trifasciata | reverse complement strand
AATATAGAGAAATAACTATAACTATAAATATAGAGAAATAACTATAAACTAACTTTAGAGAAAAAGGTTAAGCATATGACATTTATTTTGTTAGCATATCATATATAAAGCAACTAAATTCTCAACTAAGAATAAAGATGAAAATGTATGTATATCTCTGTCTTGGTGCACTACAAGCCAGACCATTTGACCTAAGGATGGAGGTTGTGAAAAGCCCTTGAAAATATTAATTTTTTTTAATTAATTAAAGTTTAGACAAATTGTGTTTCTTTTTACAATAACCTCTGAAAATATTACATCACATTTTTTAATAAATATTATCTTAAAATTTATTTTTAAAAAATCTTTTCTATCATATTAATCTTTTGTATTATATATATTTTTTCAATTAATTTCTAAAAAAAATATTTTAAGTATATTTTTTCAGAATATATTACATAGTCTAAATGAAACTCAAATGATTTTCACTATTAATATATCATTCAGGTTTTTTTACCACTGATGCTAATGAAAATGTAAAGGATGAATGAACTGATTTTTTCACGCTGAATAAGTTTCAATATAAAGTAGTATAATAATAATGTTTAATAAATGTTTTGAACTACTGAATTTGTAATTAAAGTTTAACTTCAGAACCAAACAATGCTGAATTTTTTTTTCTAATTTGGCCTTTTTTTAAGCATTGACATGCGATATAACTGGATGCATAAAAATATAGACAACAGGGATATACATACAAAATCAACAAAATAGTGTAAGACATCTAGAACAGTATGAGTTATAAACTTTCAAACTGTGAAATTTAACGATATTTTTCTGAATAAGGCATTAAGAATTAACTTCAAAAAATATTTATTGAAATTTTTTTTGTTATTATTATTTTTAGCAAACCAACTAGTTGCCAAAGGTGGATAATTTTAAATAAAAGCAAAATCTCTTATTTTCTAAAATATTAAATTCTAAATAAAAAAATTTCAAATGAATGTATCTAATAACATCTAAATAATTTGGAACTAAACCAAATCTAATCAGAAATAAAAATTAAACTTGTTTCATTTTGTATGCATAAAAAACAATAAAAAAAAGTTTTGCTATTTAAAATATAAATAATTACAAAAATAAAAGATTTCACCTACTTAAATTGCTTCGCTAATACTGCAATTACATACAATTATTAAATATGCATATAAAATGAGCTATAAAATTAATGTCAATAAATATGATGTCAAATATGTAATAACTAATAAATCCTTAAAAATACCTTCCTCTTTCTTGTGGAGTAGTAAAACCAATTTGATTATTGACTATGAGATGTATTGATCCACCAACAGAGTAATGAGGAACATTAGACATTGCAATGGTTTCCATGACTACTCCCTATAAAACAAAATAAATAATTATGAAATATATAACATAATATTACAGAAAAAAAAATTCAAATGTTCACTTATTAAAAAAAAGTATTAACAATGGTCATACTAGTATATTCATTTATCACAGAAATTGGACCTTTTAATTCTTTATTATAGTAATTCTCAGCTGAAATTAATTTCTTTTTTCTTTCACATATTTAAGTATTGTAGATGATGTAGGAATCAACTTATGCATTAAATTTATTTTGTTCAGGTGTTTTTGTGCTGGAAAGAGAAAAAGAAAAATCACAGCTATTGATAAACAGCAAACTTTAAAAAAAAAAAGAAAAATTAGGTGAAAGCAAAAGGAAAATATTACACTTCTCACGTGAATAAGCTGATAAACCATTGGACTAAATACATAATCATAATTTTTCTTAAAAGTGCAATTTATAAAAACACTCAATTGAATCTATAAAATTAAGTACCTAGCTAAATAAAATTTTATTAAAATTTTGGGTACATTATATTATTATCATATAATTTGGATTATCTTATTATTTTATTAAAATGTATTAAATACATTAATATATTATAATAATTACAGAATTTTTTTAAAAAAATTAGAATTAAAATGCTAATAGATTTTATTAGAATTACATTGTCATCCAATTTATGCATCAAATTTTTTTTCTTTCTAACTCAGTGGGAAAAAATGAGAATTTTGAAGCCAATGATCCTCACCTCTAATATGATAAACCTTTTCTACTAATAATTAAGGAGAATGTATGTGTATCTGTATAGTCATTCCACAGAAAAACTCCTTAAACCAATAGTTACCGAATTTGGTATAGATATAAATTGAAAAGTGAAAATAAGCAAACTGAAATGACTTTTTTATTAATTAAGAATAAAGTAAAATATTGACATTTGCTTCATTATAACTTCCAAAAATATTGCAGTACAAAAATAATTTTCATATTATCATAAAATTCACAATATTCATCTCTTCATTTTTTTGGATACTTAATTTTTCTGTTTTTAATTAATTAAAAATATTTTAAAAATATTTTACGATAATATATTTCATTGTTAAAGGAAAACTCAAATTGCACACATACACATGAAAATGCATATAATACAAATAATTTGGCCGGCAATTTTTTTCATTATTCAATCGAGTTTGAGTTATATTAACGTCCGGTTTAAAGCAACACGAGGGCTATTTTGGGACGGACCTCGTAATTTTGAACCACGGTCAGATGACGAGGACGACACCTGATGTGGCACCCCCCTCTCCACACCACACCAGCGGGAGGACTTTGGCCTGACAGATTTAACGTGCAAGAGACCCCCTCACACGACGGATCTTCAGTGGAATCGAGTCTCGAACCTAAAACCCTCCGGTTCCGAAGCCGAGACCTTACCACCAGGCCACCGCGGCCTATTATTCAATCGAGATATGTGGTTTGAGGGTATGGGATATGAAGATTTGGCTCAACTATTTTACTATGAGTAAGTTTAAGTATAAAGTATACTTTTAATAACGCTAATTATAAATAAGATTTAACTTCAAAATCAAGGCAAAATTTTTAAACTTGTCCCATTTTCAAACATTGCCTTTTCCTGTGAATAACTGAGTATATAAAGACAAGTAGAAAATTAGAGAAAAGCATAGTATTAAAAACAAAATTGTACAAATCATCAAAAGAAATATCAGGAAACCACCAGATGACACTGATTGTATGTCACGATGTTGAGATGATGTATAAGGAATATAGTCAAGGAAGTAAAATTGTTCGCAAGTGCTTTATTAGCCTTTCAGTGCCATAACTACTTAGTTATGACATAAAGGACACATCTGAATGATTTTTAACATGGTAAAATTATTGCTGGAATGTGGGCTACCCAGCTGGAAGTATCTGAGGAACCCAGAGTGTTATTCCCTCGTTTTGGCAATGATTCCAAGATGGTAATGTGAGTAGACATTACAACACAGTTCTCCTCAAAGTTACAAAGCTGAATGAGGACAGGCATTTGGCAGTTACTGCCAAAAGAAACAGACAGAGCATAGCATCAGACTTATCTCATCAGCTGTCTTCAGCCGCTGGTATGACAGTTTCAAGGCTGACCGTGTACAGATGCTATGGGCAAATTGGTCTATATGCTTGTAGGCCTTGCAGATGTGTTTCACTTACTGCAACTCACTGTCGTCGATTTAGCTTGCAGCCTGATTCTCCCTTGACTTTCATATGAAGAGCATCAAATACTCATTACCATCAAGAGAACATCATTGAATGACATTGTTACAGTGGTCCAGGATTGCTTGTTTGGGGAGGAATCATGCACAGTTCCAGAACTGACTTGCATGTTCAAATTGAAGCCATGACAGGCCAAATCTATTAAGGTGTCATTCAGGAATAAAATTTACATTTTTATTAGGGTGCCATGAGTACAGAATTTGTGTTTATAGATGACATGCTATGTTTCTATAAACACCATACCAATCATGTAATATTGGTTTTTGTAATTTGCTCCAGGGAGTAAAGAATTGCAATTTTTATTAATAATATCAAACATATAGTATATTTTTAGCTCTTTATCTTTTGTTTAGTAAATAGGCTTCAGAAATAAGTCACATTTGTTATGATTCTGACTATTCCTTTTCCAGAACTTGCATTATCTTTAATTTATGGACACAAATGTCTATAGCAGTGATGGGGAAACTACGGCCCGCGGAAAGGTTTAATCCGGCCCGTTTAAGAGTGCCGTCGTGAGAATATTTGAACGCATTCTTACTTCGTAATGTGACGCCCCGCATAAAAACTACCTGCAGCGATATTCAAAACACAATAGTATTCTGGACAAATCCATCCGACCCAAACAGCTGACTCCTCTTCGCTCAAAACTTCCAGACACTCTCGCATTTTCGATTCATTGTTCTGTTTTTCCGAAAGAACCGCAAAACTCCAATTCCCGAACAATCCTTGCAGGTAGGCATAAATACAAGTGAGGCCGCCCGAAGATCAGTTTGTTAGCGATTTAGTCAGTAATCTGCAACGACCCGCTGTGACTCGAGTAATTGTTTGTGTAATCCCCGAAACTCCCACTGCCTCAACAAACAACCGCGCAAGAGCATTAGTTAGTAGTAAGCTTTCGTCTATTGCGTTTTTGTGTGTTATTCTCCGTAGTAGGTAGCGTCTAAAATGGATGCTAAAAAAAGAAAAGTGGATTCAGAATGTCGAGTTTTTAAAGAAGAATTGACGTAGAAATATTTCTTTACTTTATTTAAAGAAAAACCTGTGTGCTTACTTTGCAATACAACTGTTGCAGTTTTAAAAGAATATAACATTCAACACCATTTCAAGAGCAAACATGAAAACCACTCCTACTCATCGTTAAGTGAAGGGGTGAAAAAAATTAAATCGAAAGATTTAATAAAAAATTTATCAAGTCAACAACAATTATTTCAGAGAGCTAATCATTCTCAAAGATGCGCTACGAAAGCCAGTTATGTGTTGGCTTATAATATTGCTAAATCTAATAAAACATTTTCAGATGGATAATTTATAAAGCAGTGCATGATAGATGTGTGCGATATTATGTGCCCTGAAAAGAAAAATGATTTTCAGTCACTGTCTCTCTCAAGAAGAACAATCACCGAGAGAATTGAAAATATTGATAAAAATCTAATTTCACAACTATTTTCAGGTATTTGGCAATACCTGAAGAGTTTCAAATTACAATTATTATTATTTGCTAATCAGATCTCTAAATCTGACTTTTCTCATTTTCCAAGAATACAATCTTTAAAATTCACTATATCAAACAATAAGATTAAAAAATATGAAATTAATTTGAGAAAACTATCTTCAGAATTTGAAAGGAGATTTCAGGACTTTAGAAAAATGGAACCAGAGTTTAGTATTTTTGCGACCCCATTCAATGTTAATTACGAAGAAGTTGATGCAAAATTTCAACTTGAGTTAATAGAACTGAACTGTAATACTCTCCTGAAACAAACTTTTCATACAATATCATTACTAGAATTTTATAAAAATTTAAGTCCAGATAATTTCCCAAATCTAATTACTCATGCAATGAAGATAATGACAATGTTCGGCTCATCTTATATATGCGAACAAATCTTTTCAACAATGAAGCTTAGGAAAACTTCTTTAAGAAACAGAATTACAGATGAGCACCTTTCATCAGTTTTAAGAATTTCTGCTTCGCAAATGGAACCGGACTATGATGAAATTTTGATAAAACAGTCTCAATTTCATTTTTCTCATGCACCATCAACCAGTAATGACACCAGAAAATAAAGTGATAATACTTCACATCAAGAACTACACTAAATTCATTTTATATTTTGTGCTTATAATTTTCTTACCTTTTGCTTTTTTACTATTAAAATGTAATAATATATAATATGTAATAATATATAATGTATGTAATAATATATGTTTATGTTTATCGAACACATAATTTTTTTAACGATTAAGCATTATTCTTTGGCCCGCTACGATCATCTAGTTATTACAAATGGCCCGTCTTAAAAAAAGCTTCCCCACCACTGATCTATAGTGATATCAGTTAATAATACAAAGAATGTTTGATTATTTTAAGATATTTTGGGGTGATATCATATCATATTTTTTAAATATTTCTGAACATACTTTATTAGATCTGATTAAGAATTTTTTAAGGAGTGTTTTAAGAATGAAAAATCCCTTTTTAAAAATTAAACGTCTGACCATTTATACAGAAAGAATTCCAAATTTTGAATATCACGGAGGATTTTTTTCTGTCATTGAATTTTTTACATAATTTATCAAATTCTTATAAATTTATTATTTTTTTTTATTGATACAGCTTATATATAAAATAGAACTACATTATTTTTTTCTTTTATAATTCTGTAACATATAATTTTGTTTCTTTAAAAGTTGTATATTTATGTACTAAAAATAAACCTGGGGAATTTATAACATAATATTAAATTAAAAGATGTCTTTGATGAAGAAATAAATAGCACAAATATCTAAAAGAACGTACCTGACCTGAAAATGAAGCATCTCCATGAACCTGTATAGGAAGAACTGGATATTTAAACTCATTTACTAAATCATTTCCATAGTCAGCCAATTTTAAGCTTTGCAGACGACTGCGAGCATACCCAACAACAACTGGTGAAATAGCCTGTCAATGAAACAAATAATTTTGAAAAATAATATTAAAAAATGATTTGAAAAAATACTTTATAAATTTTTGAACTATTTTTTGATGTAGATTAAAGAAAAGGGCATGTATATGAAATAAACATACTCACTGAGTGTTATTTGCCCTCATTATACCTGACTATATTATTACTACCCTATTGAGCAACATTTATTTATACAAAGTCTTATAATAAGTACTAAGATTAATTAATATATTTAATATAATGTTACATACTTTTTTAATATAAATAATGTATTCTAATAAGATCATCATGATTATTTTAGGCAGCACATTTATTGCATACACACAAATGCTTGAATCATCCCAAAGCATGCCTCAAATGAATGATAAATTTTTCAAATAATTCTAAAGTTAAATGCACAAAATATAAATACGTACAAACATACAAAAATCATGAAATCATATACCAGGTATATTTATCCACAGAGTTGCAACATTTCATTTACTAATTTGATGCTTGATTATTTGAATTTAAGATTATTGCATCCTTTATATGCTAATTATATTTCAGTTCAATTGATAAATTTACAATTCAAATAATTTCTGGAATATATATTGATGAGTATCTAGATATTTTGGACGAATATCTAGATACTTATGCATTTCCTTCATTTTAATCATCCTTCCTTCTTTTTTTAAGCTTTTGATGACGTAGCTATGTATTTATAATATTGTACAAAAAAATGAAAGTATTTTTTTAAAAATTCATCTTTCTTATAAATCAAATAGGCTTTCTTATACCAGTGAACTGGTAATAATGAAAAAATAAAAAAAAATAGTTATGTGTTAACTTACCTCTAAATGTGAAGGATTAGGAAGTAATGTAATACACACTGATTTGTCTTTATATTTATACTCAGTCAACCCAGCTAAAAAAAAAAAAATAAATAAATAAAAATAAAAAATAAAGGAAGAAAGAAAGAAAAACAGGTTTACATTTTGAAAACTATTTGTTCCATTGCAGCAAAATGGAAAATAAGACTTATATTTCATTTTGTATATTAAAAATGAATTTTTTTTAAAAAACATCTAAACATATTACTATCTGTCATCACTTACTCAAATGAGATAATACATCTCCAGTAGCATCAATGCCAGCAGGAAATTCTGAAAATCCCAACATCTAAAAAGAATTAATATTAAACATTTTTTAATGAATTCTGGATAAAAAAAAAATAATTTCAACATTATATAATAAATCTATTTGTGTGTACTTGAAGTCAAGTTTAATTTTTATTCAATGTTTTAATAGATTTTGTTTTTTAATAAAGGTTAATAAGAAAGAAAAACTTAGTGTATGCATTTTTTGTAATAAGAAAATTTTTAATAATAAGAAATTCTAAATAGCAATATAAGTATTAAATTAATCATATTCTATGATCACTTGCAATAGAATGCATGATAATTTTATCATGTTTTTAAATCATAATATATAAAAGCACAAACCTAAAAACAAAATTCATCTAGTAGAGTATTTCCACAAGGAGCTTATTATAGTAATGTTAATTCAATTTATTTTTCCATTATAATTTTACAAATTTATTCTGATTACATTTTAATCATATCACTTGAAAAATAGTCATTCCACAACTTTATTTCTTAAATGATGACAATCATTTTTATTTTCATTCATGAATAGTTTTAAATAAGTGTGCATGTTAGAATATAAACAGTAAAAACTGAAATGATATGAAATATTATATAAATAACTTCAGATTTAATTGTTGTTGGCACCAATAAGTCAGCAGAACCTTCTGCCTACTAATTAAAAAGCTCCATCAAGTGGCCAAATGATATATCCTTTTAATGTGTTTCTGTGAATGTTGAAAATAAAACCATGTGATACAGTTCACGATTTTGTGTTCAATTTCTATGGGATTTTTTTTGAAAATGAGATATGATGGGCTATAACAGTTGTTTCTAACTTGAAAAAGTATTTATATCATTCGCAATAAAGATGTTAAAAAAAAAATGAAAATATAATTTTCTTTTTTTATGGATACAAATTAGTGAAATATTTTGATATTTTCCAACATGAAATAAATATGTTCTAATTTAGAAATAAACAATTAGTAACCTTATAGATTCCAAATTTTGAACTTAAAAACTATAAAAATTATTTACAGGCTACATTGTCTTAAAATCAAAAAACAGAATTCGTTTGTGCTTTAATTGCCTAAGCAACATTCTTTGTAACGTAATTTTCAATAATCAACAATGCTCATTAATGGAATCCTCTTTCAAAAAAATAAATAAATAAAAACAAATAAATGCTGATATAATTGTAGAAATAAATGCTTTTTATTACAGAAGGATACATCATTTTGCAATTAGTGATGTGGTCAAGTTATTATGAAAAAGGAAGTATTTCAAGCCTGTTAAAGCTACCATCTTTTTAATTGTGTAAAATAATTTTAAGGAAGTATAATCAGTTTTAAATTTGAGAAATGCATTTAAATAAATATAAATTAGAAAAAAAAAATTTCATTTAAAGCTTATTTAGATGAAAGAAAATACACATCCACATTTGAATTAATTTGGTAATTTATAAAATTATTATTTATAATTAATTACATGAGATTTCAAAGTTAAGTTATTCATATAAAAACAAAATAAACATCAAGGGAAATAAGAAAAAACACTGCATTTTCAAAATTAACAATTAAATTCATAAATATATTTTTAAAAAACATACCTTTTTGAACATTACAACTGGAGGAAAATCAATTAGACCAGTTAATAAATTTAATCTTCCTCTATGAGGAATGCCAATAATTACATCTTTCAATCCATCTAGAACAGAAAAGCATGAGTAATCTCAGATATTTTTTAAATATTTCAAAATCATGTATTGATATAACATATTTAAATTCTAATATCAATACTTTAAAGTACTAATCATAGTTGTGTTGGATAAAATTTAAAAATAACTATTCAAATTAGAGGTGAATGCAAGGAAAGAGGAAGATTACAAGTCATGTGTCCTTCTAAATTGGACAATATTTGGTAGCCTGAAAGAAATGCTATAGCAACACTCATTGCATCTGAGTAGTTGATTGAGCTACATACAATTGATTGATTTTTAAGAAATCCACTGAAATATTCTATATAATAAACTCTAATAATAATATACTCTATACATCCTATACGATGGTTGAAACTTAGGGTAAATTTCATGCCAAAGATTGGCAATCAGAGAAGCGTTAAATAATGATTTGTTCTAATAATTTCTTTTATATCTTGTAAAATTAAAATACAAAATTTTGAAAATATTAGCACTAATTTTGCATTTAAGCTAAAACTAGAAGGCATATTAATGGGCCTATTTTGTCCATTAATATGCCTGATTCATACTGAATCAATTTAGTGCTTTTTATAACCCTCAAGAAAAGTTCCATATTCAAGACTGTATTCTTAAGTATGTCCCGATAATCTTACTTTTCATTATTTTTTTTAATTTGCAAAAATATATAATTCTTATTTAATTATATACTTAAAAATAAAATTATATAAAAAAATGACGGGCAAATGACTGGAAAAGTTATGGTACTAAGAAATGAGATAGATAGAATTATAGCCCATATTTCGAATACAATCAACAACAACAGAAATTACTAACAACAGAAAAACCTAATAGTATTCTTCTTACAAGGAGTAACATGAGTTTCAACAATTTCATATTTTTAATATATGATTTTTTTCTATAAAAAATGAATTTTATAGAGCAATTAAAAGTTACAAAATGTTATTTTTTATTGACAAAACTTACAGTGAATCTATAGTTATACAAATCTATAACAAAATACAGAAGCACGAATTAAATGTTTTAAAAAGAATTACAACCATTTGAATTAGCTAAAATGTCATTCTTAAATATATATCAAGTCTAAATTAGTTTTTTTTTTTTTTTTTTTTTTTTTTAAAAGAGAGATAAATCAGATTAATTCTATGCAAGAAAAAAATGCTGTTCTTATAATTATATGATTAATTAACAAATGCTAATCATTTGCCATGTTAAAGCATTTCTGTAATAGAACTGCTTTTTTTACATAGTTTATATGCATATCTTTACAGACTATCACACTTAAACATATGAAAAGTAGAAACAAAAATGAAATAGTACCTATACAAGACTGACGAAACACTTCAAGGAAAAATGCAATCATACTTTCTGCCCCTTCACCCCCATATCGTTTTATGGTTGCAAATTTTGTTGCCAAAAAATTATCAAACACCTACAAATAAATAATTATTTGAAAAGGAAACATTTATAGGTAGATGGATCAACTAAAATGCATTTAAAGCAAATGTTAATGTTAAGAATTTATTACTTTTTATCTGACATCAAGGATTTTTGCAAGCTCAGAAGTAATTTCATCAATAATTAATTTCTTTGTTGCATACTATGGTAATCTATCATCACATTTAAAATCAATAAAAATGTCTTGTATAAACATTTGTTAAGATGTCAATAAAAATCAAAAGTATAGCACAAACAGTATAAAAAATAATAATTTCCACAATGATGCAACATTAGAATTTAGTATACTGTGTTCTGAAAAAAATATAATTACAATAGCTTCAACAACATTATTACCAACTTGAGAACCACCTTATATGTAATTAACAGATTCAAGATTTAATTTGAAAAATAATGACAATTTGAGTAACATTAAAATTCTGCTATAGAAAATTGTAATTTTAGTCAATTTAATAAATCAATTTTCACTTTAAAACAGAAAAAATTCATACTTGAGATTTGATGAGCTCATTTATCAAATCCTTTTTCTCTTGACAAGACGTTGTTTGATTAAGCTGGATTTTTTCAAATTCTCTTGCAAGCCATTCTTTTTCATTTTCCTATAAATAAAAGTATTTAAATTATTTTTTTAAAAAAAACTTTTGATTTTTTAATTCATTGTTTTAGATTTATTAAAATAGAAGATAACATTATTCACAGTTGGAACTATAAATATTTAGAATGGCAGTAAAATTAAAACCATTTACAGTTAGAGCTATAAATATTTAATTTACAAATGATAATATATTTATTCATAATAACTGCTTATTATTAATTATTCTTCACACTCCATGAAACAAAACACATTAACATTAATAAAAAATAAAATTATATTAGAGCAATATTTTAGTATTACATGTAAATGCTGGAATTCAATTCCTATTTTATCACAATAGATTCTTTTCAGCAACTGAACAAAACCTTCAGAATTTGTTTCAGTTTCATCTGAGTAAAGTATTCCTGATAAGGATATTCTTTTATTGCTTTCCAAGCCATAATTTAGATGATCCAGAGAAGAAAGATATCTAAAATAAAAATAAATAAATAAATAATTACAATAAGAGGGGAAAAAAGTGCATCACATATAAATAACCTGCCAATTAAAATTAAAGAGAGAAACTTGTCTTTAATTCTCCTCTCTTTTTATTATGACTTCATATTGTGCAGAGATCAGTTGGCTTTACTTCAAATGGTATTGAGAAAATAAAACTAAAAATAAACACTGATAAATATGGTCAATGAAATTTTTACATGAAAATTAAATAGATTTAAAAGATATAAGATCATAAGAAACACTTATATATTTAAAAGTTTTTTAAAAATTAAACTAGTTCCTTAGCCCCAACTGATAATTACCTCCTTTTTTAATTTATTGAAAGCTCATACCTCTAAATATATTCTTCATCTAACCATTTCTGAGAGAATCCTATTTTACTATACATTCTCTATGAGTAAAATATATATATCACAGAGTTTTTTCCTAAAAATTGTATTAATTTTAAAAAAATTATTTGATATAAAACCTTATGATATCTAATCACGATTTGGTCATCATCAATGTCATCTAGTGTCTGTAACTCCTTAATATAAAAAACACAGCTTCATTACACATTTTCCATGAGATAAAAATCCATGCAAGACTCCTCCAATTCCAACCAATGTACTAATTTTTATTTTATATGGAAGATGTTGACCCTTAGTTATGATATTAATGTGTATCTGCCCCAACTAACTTCCATTTGGAGAAATACTGTAAAATAAAAATTAGACAAATACTCCCTTTTCAACATTTGGTTTGATTTTATTATTATTATTTGCCAATTAATTCATCATTTTGGAAGCTTAAATAGTAGTCAATTCGATTTTGGTAAAATTTAATTACAAAAAATTGGTTGATATTAAAAAATTTATATTATTAATACAACAAACAAATAACTTTCCATATAAGCAGCTAATGCATATAAAAAAAGATAAAATATTTAACAATTATTTCTAGAAATTAACAATAGTAATTTTATGATTGCACGCAAAAGAAACTTAAAGTTATACTTTTCTATTTCTTTTATGTACAAATGCACATGATTTCATTCATTAAAGTTACAATGGTCTAATTTTTCATTTCATTACTTAATGATTACTACAACTAATCAGAAATTGCTGAAAATAAAAACATTTATTAATGATTTTAAAATTGGCACTTTTCCATTAACTGCGCGCAAATGTTGCCAACATAAACCGAATATTAACCAAGTAACAAGGAAAGTGAATGTTTTGGTTGTAAGGCATTTGGGGATTTTTACATTATTTGGTGATACACATACACAGAATATTTTACAAAAAGGCATATTATGATAAATAATGAAAAAAAAAAATCAAGTACATAAGAAGAACTTTATATTTTATGTTACATTATATAGTAATATATGAATAAATTTTATCACTCATTTACTATATTACTTTAAGAATTTTTTAAAAATTAATTACAACATCAAATAATTTATCAAATAATATTTTAAAAGTAAATTTTATATGGAAAAATATCTAAAATTCAGAAGTGAGATTTGAAAAATACAAACGTGTTTTTAGGCTCTCCAAGAGGATTTAGGTTTGCAATCTTATATCCATTATTCCTAAATGCTTCTGTAACTTGATACACTTTGTTTGTATAGTTTGTAGGTAAGCTAGAATTGTCTAAAAATTGAAAAAAAAAAAAAAAAAAAAAAAAAAACAACAATAAAAAAAAAATTTTAGTATTTTTAAAAAATCTGATAACACTAAAAAAAAAGCTTTTAAATATACAAAAATATCTGCTATCTTAGATATTTATTTTTATTTTTAACTCTTTACAAGTTTTAGTACCATCAACTCTAATTAAAAATGATTAATAAATTATTATCATGAAGCTTTAAGGCAAAACTATATTCTAAACTTCACTATTTGGTATACATTAAGTAAAAACTAAGCTAAGAAATCCCAGTTTTGGTCATGGGTGAAAGATGAATTTTCTAGATTGATACAGGTAATTTTAAGATTTTATACTTGGAAGATGAACAGTTTTAAGATATGACAACTTAAAATGATCAGGATAATTAATATTAAATGAATCGTTTATTTAATACTTGGTGCACGAATATATAGAGAAAATCTTAATATCACTAATTACTAAAGAGAAAATTCCAATAAAATTTATGGAATCTTTCATAGAAGAAGCAAGAAGAATTTAATGGAATGCCAACTCAGATGAAAACAACTATATTTTTAGAAATTTTTTTAAGTTTATTTTTTTTATGAAAATACATCTTGGTTTGTCAGATTTTTACAACTGACATATATATCCTCATATAATTTTGACATTAATATTATTTATAGACTATTATGTTTTCTTCAAATTTAAAAAATAATCAAAATCCAATTTTGAATTTGCAGCCTTGATAATATGATAGTAATGGTTAAATAGGGAAAGAAAATCTACAATTTATATTCAAGATATTTATAAAATAAAAAGTGGGATAAGTTATAGAATAATTAAATAAAAATTGATACACTTTTAGATGAAATAACCTTTTATTTAATAAGACAAAGTTAAAAAATTGGAATTAAAAAAATATATAAAGCCAATTGAGCAGTTAAAAAATTTCAACATATTAAAAAATATACCAAAATTCAGCTAAATAAAGAAAAGAAATTAAAGGGCCAATCCTTGCTAAATAATTTAAAACCTGCCAATTATCAATTAGAGAATATAGTTAGGTCACATATTTGGCAATTTGTTGTTTGTAAAAAATTAGTTTGGTCATTGTATAATATTCTTTAGTTTAGCTGAAATTATAATTAATTTCAAAATACAACTTTCAAAAGCACATAGCTATGCACTCATAGTAAACGATGCTAATGTTAGAAAGGTAAAGGTGGGGGGAGGAGAAGCAAAAGTGTAAAAGACCAAAGAAAAAAACTTTAACAAAAATGGACAAGTAATATATATACCTAAATAATAAATTAATTTCAACAACAAAAAAGAGGAGCGCTGCATGTTTATTATAAATTCAATTTGAAAATAGATAAAAAAATTTTAAAAGGTAGAGTTATTAGAAAATTAGTTTTTTTGACATTTAAGAGCTTAAAATTTTTTTTGTATAATGATATTTTACAATGCTCTGGAAAGGAGAGGTGAAGAAACCTTTTTTCTCTAAAGTAAATAATAGAAATTCCAAGGTAGCAAAAGAAAATAATAATAAAAAAAAACTTTGTTAGAGAAATATGCAGCAACATTTAAATAGAACAGCTATTCCTTCCAAGTGCAAAAAGTGCATGTGCACAAAACTTTAAACCTGTCAAATGTAGAATTATATAAGGTGTAAGGAAATAAAGAGGCATTAAGTTTTATTTGAATAGATGATATTCAGTAACTAATTGACTTTTAAAATATTTCAAAGAAATTATGAAGATTCAAAATTTGATATAGTATAAAATGTGTTTAGTGAAATAAAATTAACTTAAACCACAATATAACTGATGAATTCTCAATTAAAAAATAAAAACGATGGATTGTGTTATAAGCGGATTTATAAAGCTTTATATTATTTGTTTAACAATCTGTATGCATTCTATCATTTATAAATGTCGCAGCAGCATGAAAAAGAGCACAAAATAAGTAAAAAAAAATGTGATTTATTTTTCCTACAAGCGAGAAATAAACATTGGTTCAGTTATTGTAAGATGATGAAGTATGAATTAATATTAAATTCAATAACTTGTCAGTGAAATAAAAAAGAGTTATATAATTTAATACCATAGTTCAAAATTGTACTTGACTGAACTCTAAAACCATATATTCCTCGATGTGAATGATAGTAGCGAACATTATATTTAAATAATAAGACGGCAAGTCTATTCATATTGTAAACAATCTACGCGG
Source organism: Argiope trifasciata (assembly GCA_026543055.1). Lineage (NCBI taxonomy): Eukaryota > Metazoa > Arthropoda > Arachnida > Araneae > Araneidae > Argiope > Argiope trifasciata. Next base: position 4,199,747 of record JAPMOQ010041062.1, on the reverse strand, counting down.
CCCATGTGAGTGATTTGAATCGTGTTGTTGACATCATGCATCTTCCGTTTCATAATTTTCAGTCTGCGTCGCAATCAACCAATGAGGGACCAGAAAGCATTCTTTAATTAAACTTTTAGTCTGAAATATTTTGCAGAAAAAAAAGATTTTATTCTGCTATTAGTAATTTTATAAACTTTATGCACGAGTTTCTTACAAATATTCTGAATCATAATTTCAATTCATTAGATAGTATCATACTTCATTAAAATTTTTGAAATTATATCATAAGAATTTAAAAATATATTATAAAAAGTGGAAATTTTTTGTGTATATCATATGGTATGATTGATTTATCAGGAAAAATAAAAAAAAAACCTATGAAAAATTTCAATACACAATTGAATATATATGTTCAAATATGCTGAGTTGGAATGATCAAGGAAATTTTGATCTACATTGTGTTTTAAATAAATTTCTAAGTAATTCCAATGATGTTTTAAATTTTAAAAAATTTTCAAGAAGAAAACAATTTTAAAAATGCAACGGCAAGAATGCGAAGATCCTTGTTCAAATGCTAAAAGTAGGAACTGAAATGAGATAATTTTTCACCTGAAGTTGGCAATGTTGCTGTATCACCAAGAAAATAGTAACTTACATTTAAAAAATTACTATTTTGTTTTATTTGACGATAAATATAATTTCTCTTTTTAGCAATAAATAGGAAACATTAAACGATTCTATGAATTCTCAAGTGACACCCGGAGCTTCTCATACTGCAGAAGCTAGTAGGTAAGGAAAAACTTGTTTTAAGCGATGCAATGTCAAATAATGTAAAAAAATACTCATGAGATAAGTATAAAAACTATATTTGGCCGTCATTCACTGATCTTCCAATGGTAGTTTATGAGTTTTTATATTATTAATTCTATATTAATTTTATATTTGGTTATTTAAATCCAATGCGCATTACTACTTATGAGAGCAATCAGTGCGTTATTTTATTTTGTTTTGTTTTCATATAAAATGCGTTACAGTGTTTCTCCGAATAAATCTCTATTGGTAAGAAGGAAGTTACGCTCGATTCATCTTAGATCAGAATTTCTCATTGGAGAAACAAAATCACTGTTTTCATTTAATTTTCTTATTTCTGTAATGTATGTTATTCTTATTTCTTTAAAGTGTTCGCAGCATTTGTTCTTAGAAATACGTAAACTGCCTCAAAGAGAGTAAATTTACCATTTTTTTAATATTGATCAGTTAATATACCTAGGATTGATTCGAGGCAAATGTTGTTTATTTTTAAAATTATGCTCAATATTTTCATCTTACAATCTGGGTTTCTGTATAAAATTTTGTAGTATCCTAAATCTTACTTCGACCTTTTTTTTTAGCTTTGATCATATCATTTGAATCAAACAAATGATGCAATTAAATTTTAAGAAATCTCATTTCGCTAATATATATATATAATCTACCAAACAGTTTTTTCAACAAAAGCTAATTTTTTTCCCATAAGATATTAATAATGTTTATATTCTTACTTATTCTGTTGTTACCATTGATCAATTCCCAAAATCATATGTGAATATTTCATTCATATTTAAAATTTGATCATGTTCACCCGTAGTGTGCAGTTTATATTCACCTCTTGGCTGATCATCCTGCGAATTCTACAGGCACCTCAAATGTTGCAAAATCTGCTCATCTTGCAATTTCCATGGGCATGTGTTTCTTCCTTCATTGAGGAGTGCATCTCATTTTCCCCTGATTAACCATTGAAATAAATTCTATACAGTATTAGACATTTGATTTACGTATTAAAAAATATTTTCTAGAAGGGGGAAAGAATGCATTTTTAATTCTCCAATATATATTTCTTAAAATATGCAAAAAAGAAATACAAGCCAATTTTTGAAGCAATTTGGGCAGTCAGAGGGGTAAAGTTTGTTTGTGAACATTATAGTATTAATGAGATGGGATGCAGTAAATATTAAAGTTTGTTAGTGTAGTTAATATTATAGTGTTCGTGATGCAGTTAATATTAGTTTGGTTAAAATGTTAATGCCCAATATTTAGAGATATACAAAATTTAAATATTGCAAATACCTTTTTGAGATAAAGTATTTTAAAATAACTATTTTGATTCATAAATAAGGAGAACATTTAAGATACAGAAGTTTGAAATATATGCTAATTATTTCATGAAACATTTTTTTAAATGTATCTAGTATTTTGTATCTAACATTTGTGAGTAAGATTTGAATGAATCCTACGAAGTTTTTGTGAATTTTTCTTGTAAACAAACTGCTATTGAATATTATTTTTTAAAAATGTTTTTTAAGAAATACATTCAATTTAATTAAACTGAATGTCTGTGTTTGTTGCCTTCAATATGTCTTGTCAGAATTCATCCACCATAAGGAAGAAAGATAATGCCTTGATAATTAATTATGCCTGTTACAGTGTTTAATTTATTTTTAAAAATGTGTATTTAAATTATGTTTATGAATTTTCCTGAAGTTTCTTAGTAAATATGACAAACATTTACCCGTTTTGTAGAGCATTTTACTTTTCTTTTATGTAAATAATGTGAGAACTTTAATAAATTTGAATTTCTGGTTACATTTATTCTGAATAGATCGTTTGAATTTTTCAGGATTATCAAATAGTAATAATAATAATATCAGTAGAAATCTCACTTGAAATTATGAGGTGAATATTTTTAAAGCAGAAAGCATGAATTTATAAGGAAAATAGATTTGTGGATTCTCTCTGTATCCACGAGGGAATAAAGTGTGGCATTTGGCAAAATATTAGACATACTTATGAATTTTGGAATATTTGTTTAAGTAGTTAAAGAACATTTTGCTTGTTAAAAACATTTTGCTTTAAAATACTCTTTTTCTTCCATTTTTAAATATTATTAATATAGGTAATTTAAAAAAAATAAATTTAAATTTTTTGAATTGGCACAGATATATTTATTGAAATTATCTGTTCAAATGCTAAGGCATTTGGTTAAGATTGTGAAAAATAATAAATTATTCACATTGTTTTGTAAGCTCAATATTCTTTATATATATATATATATTAGTATTAATCTCTATTGTTCAATATTTTGTGTTTTAAATAAAGATGGGAAAAAAACATTCCATCATGTGACCCTTGTTATTCTGGGCTTTTGAAATGTGTTTACATTCCAGTAAATGCATAAAAGTAAATATAAATAAATACAATAGCCAGATTAGATAATTTAGAAGCAAATTTATATACATTTGATAGAATTCAGTAGTAATAATAAAAATGTGTTGATTTATCATTCTAAAAGTAAAATTGAACTAGATGAGGAACTTAAAATATTCCCAGTGAAAAAAAGGTAGTTAAATTACATTCAATTTAACAGTAAAAAGTGTTACAGGTTTTTGTAATAGGGAGAGCTCGATGTTTTCATCTTTTTTTAAAAACAATTTTCATAAATGAGTGATATAAGAATTTTTCTATTTTGGTTATCTGAAAATAAAATATATTGATAAATATTTTTTCATGCAAAATTTGTGGATATTTTTATTTATTCTTAATTACAATAAGTTACGCTTCTAATTGTATTGTCTAAAATATTCCATATTTCTCATGTTTATGACTTCAAGAAATATTTTAAAATTGGTTAAAATGTATCTTTTTTTTTTTTTTTTTTTTGCTGCTGCTATATAGGGAACCAATAATTATTATATTTTATCAAATTGTTCTTTTATAGTGTGACAATTAAACTTTGGCTACTTGACATAAAACATACAATATTAATAACTTTATAATCTCATGTTTGTTGATTTTTTATTGTAATATTTTTAGTTGCTTTAAAGTCATCATTATATAAATATAGGCATTTTAGTTTATATATATCAAGAACAAATTTTATTTTTATTTTAAATTCTTAAGAGAACAGTAGGAAGTAATATTAAAAATTTTCTGTTGGCAAATGTTATGAATTATTCTTTATCTTGGAAAAAATTGCTTCTTTGTTCTTTTCAGGGCATGAAAACAATTTACTTCTCTCTTTAACTTCCTGATTGCTTTTAAAATTCATATTTCTCTGCTATCATTTGCTTAGTTAATTATTATGCACTTGACAGCTTTTGTCTTGGTGTTTAAATTAGAATAAAGTAAGTTGAAGAAGAAAATGTAAAATTGTTATAAGTAAAAAAATTAACATTTGGATACATTTACTAACCTAGCTCTCCGATGTAAAAAATGGAAATTTACCTTTGTTTGAATTATGTTTGCTGTTTTTGCACCACACGACTCATTTCTTTGTATCTTATGAGTAACAAATTAGAAAGTCTTATATCTTGATTATTATAATTGATGGTCATCTATATTTTCCCTTTTAATTAATATCTTTCTAAATGTTGTGTTATAATTGTTTTCTCTCCATTTTGTTTTCTTAATACAAAATACAATTGATAAATATAAAACAAATGTTTCATAACTATACTATAAGTATTATTTCATGAGATTTTTACTTTGAGTATCTGGAGGTCATAGAAATTTACAAGAGGTATGCAAAATTATTTAAAGATATTATCTGTAGTTTGTACTACATACATTTTACTTCACTGCCTATATTTCTTATTGTTTTTTCTAGGAAACGCTCAGCTGCCAAAAAATTGATAGAACGGTATTATTTTCAGTTGACTGATGGTTGTGGAAATCAGTCATGTGAAAATGAAAATTGTGCTTCGTGTCAGAAAGCTCCTAAACTAGATCCAGATGAAGCAGCTGCTCGTGCTATACGGCTCTTTAAAGATAAAGCTAAGCTTTGTGTACCACCGTGCCCATCAACAGATGAAAGCTATAATTCAGATGTTCCAAATGGCACAAATAATATCTCTGAAAACCTTTCATCTGAGCAAAATTTTCGACTATGTGATAGAGAGCGAAAGAATTCGCATACAAATGATTCATGTAAAATGGACACAGATGTGCCAACTTCATCATCTGAAGACTGTAATGTGTCTAAGCTAAAAGAATCCAACCAATCACTTGAAAATCCTACAGACTGTTCTAGCTCAATTACTAAATCTTCCTCTAGTTCAAGTTCACCGATGGATACAACAAAGGAACCGGCTTCTAAAGGTAAGAAATGAATGCTATGGTTAAAATATACCAGTTTAATTTCAAGTTTTAATATAAACTTATTTATAAAAATAAACATTGGTATCTGAATTTTAATTATTATTGTGAGATTTTATTGTGCGTTTTTGGAAACTGATAAACTTTGGATTATAGCAAAATAAAAATGATGTACTTATATCTTTTAATTCAGTTTATGGTATTTAAATACAATTAATAAAAAAACTGAGAGCTGCTCTTTCTTTGTAATGCATTAATACTAATATTATAAACGTGAAAGTTTGGATGGATGGATGGATTTTTATTCAATCACGCCTGAACGGAATTGGATGAAATTTAGCACAAAGATCGATTATAGTCAGGAATAGAACATAGGCTACTTTTTATTTCAGTTAATTTTTTATTAATTAAAAACTAACTTTTGTACAAAAAAATTGAGGCCAAATCTCGCCAAAGATGAGCAATGCTCCAGTGTTTTTCCCGATCAGTAATGAGATTAGGATTAGCATGATTTCGACCTATTATTTCAAATGATTCTGTTTGTTTTCTTTGTGCTTTATGAATTTAAAATTAAATGTTGTTAATTTATCTATTTTTTGAATTCATTCTGAAGTACTTTTAAAATAAAAAAAGCAGAATAAAGGAAATAAATATTTCTAATCTGCATTGCGTTACTCCAACTGGCGAAGGAAAGTCGGGCATTTCCGTTACGCCAACTGGTGTTTCAAGTTCATACATGATTGTTGGCAACTGTGTTTTCATTTAAATTAGAAGTTGAACAATTATGTGTATTATACTGTTTTAACTATTTCAAACTTGATAGATAAATAAAATAGACATGATTTTAAAGAAACTTGGACATGATTGATTTGCTTTTTGTTTTTCTTCAGGTATACAATTTAAATAATTTTTTTAAAGGCTAGTTGTGTGCTTTTGTTATTAAATTGTATTTATGTTAGTTATATATTTTTCATATATGCTTATATTTTTGAATGTATTGTTTTTAGGTTAGTTTTTATGTTTATTTTTTTATTTTTGTCATAACTTGATAATTTTTCAAAATGTCCAGAAAATGCAAATCTAATCTTCAAAATTTCCCTGTGAACGAAGTCACATGGAATAGCTAGTAATACATATTTTGTTGGTCACTTGAGATATTAAAATAGAAAAGAAATAAATGGACACTTTTTATGTAAAATAATATCCACTACATTTTAAAATGTTCTTTAACGATAATTCTAAATTTTAAACAAAACAAATTTATTAATCAAAACTGAATCATATATAATTCTTGCTTAATAAAAAGAGTATAATGTTTTTGAAGTGATCGATATACAGTCAAAAACATTAGGCTTATTTTAAATTTTTTGTGCATATGTTGCTTTATTTCAGATTTATCATTTCTAGCTACTGATTATCATAGAAAACATCACACTATAACAAAGACATCCTGCATCTTATTGAATATATATTCAGGTTGTTTTGATCTTACTAACTTTTTGCTTTTTAAGCTTGTTCATTTCAAGCACTTCTTTAGGTTACCATGATTTTAAAAATATACTCAGGAGGACAAAATTAAAATTTTAAATGAATAAAAGAAAAACATATATAATAACATAATTACCTACTTGACTTATAAGCTAATGATATGATTATCAATAGCAAAATGTGTGGACTTTTTTTTTTTCAAGTTTTGAAGGACTGTAAAAAAGACAAATATTAAGAATAAAATTGGTTTATTACTAAAATTTTTGTATATTAGTTACATTTTGTTATAATTGCTCTGAAGATTCTGGCATTTGATATATCAGTGAATGGGATCTCTTATATCTTCTTTAAAAATGTGACAAACTAATGAGTAGATCTTAGCTATTCTTTGAAGCTACTAATTAGCATGTAAGTTCTTTAAATTTTAAGAGGAAAAGAAGTTAACAAAAAGAGTTAAAAATCCATTAACTCTTTGTTTCTTTTGAATAACTTAATAAGACTTGTGTACCAGTCTTGATTCATTGTTTTTCTTCATGGAGAATGCAACATAGAGTTGAATGTTTTCAATCTCTTCCCTGAATTAAGATAAAGGGTAACACACCAAAATAATACCAGGTTAACGCAAAGCTTCAAAGTTTGTTATATATTTCTAGATGAGCAAACAATAAAATATTACATTTATTTACAATAAAAGTGAACAAAAATTAATATCAAATGTGTACAATATTATATTATGCCAATTTTTATTGCAATTAAATGTTTTTACTGTATTCTTAATTTGGATCGAGTAATAATTGGATCAAGGAAATTTTGTTCAAGTTCTAAGAATTAGGTGTATCATTTTAATGCAAATATTTTTAAGAAGTCACATCATTTCCAAATATATGTTTGTTAAATTAATATATAGTTTATATTGTAAAAGAAAACAACATTTTTATAAATTAATTATTAAAAGCAATGTAAAAATAATTCAAGGAAGGTTGACAAAAGTTGAAGTAAATTTATTTTTCAAATGAGAATTGTTTTATATATATTTGTCGCTTTTGAAATACTTTTTTTTTTCCCCTCCCTTTTTTTTTTTTTTTTTTGCTTTATTATATATACTTAAGATGTTCGTTAATACTTCAAGAAATGTTATTAATTTTTTCTCGAGCACTTATACTAAATTTTATGGTGAAATTTCAATGTTGTATAAGTATTGTACACTTTTCTTTTGTTTAGTATTTTAGTATTCCACTCTTTTATTGATACTGAAGCAAAAAAATAGGGTTCTTTTTTTTTTCTTTCTGTAATTTATTTATGATGATTTGAATACGAGCACAAGGATTATTATTAAAAATGGCTAAGAATATCTTGTCAGAATGATATTTTCATAATTTTTATTGTGTCATTAACATATATATACATGTGTTTGTATTTTATAGAATCTTTATGATTGAAAATTTCATCATAAAACTCATTAACTCCTCACATTTAACTCTGGATTGTTTTCAAATCTTTCTTTTGTTTTCTGGATTACCTTGTAGTTTTTAATTAATTAAAATTTGAATACAAAAGTGAGTGTGAAAAAAATAGCATTGGATAGTTTTAAAAATTAGTTTTTAAATAAGATAGTTATTTTTTTATTATGACATTACAGAATGCTGATGATTGTGAAAAATTATGAAATACCAGTCAATATGTTAGTAACAGGGCTCGAGTTTAAATATTTGAGTGTAATAAAGTAAATAAAGATGTCAAATAATAAATATTCAGATTTTTTTTTTTAAATCTACATTTCTTTTAAAGGTATTTTTGTTCACACATATTTTTCTTTTACATCATAAATTTGCTTCATAATGTTTTACATATTTGGTTGTTATGCTAATTTAATTTCTTTTTATCTTTTTCAGAAGTTTTATATCTAGATGAAAATCGTTTACTTGAAATTATTGAAAAATGTAAAGAAGAACAAAACTTCTCATTATTAATTCGAACTCTAGGTCAAGTATTTTCAAGTGAAGAGTCATTAAAAAAGAGTTTTAAGAATGATATTACCAAAGACAATCTATCCAAAGAAGACATTAGAGCAATGGAAGTTGATGAAGATAAGGACAAAGATTCATCCAAAGAAGCTGGTAGTTCTGAGGAAGAAATAGTAGAGTCAAAACCTGGTGTGGTTACTGTTGATATTAGTTCTGTGAGACGGGCATTTGAAGCCCTTTTTAAAATACCTGATTTTCCTTTTCAGCGAGCTATGATCAATGCTCTTATTATTCTTTCTGAAAATTTAGAATTTGATTTCAAATATGGAAATAAACAAGCTATTGATCCAAGTCTTCTAAATATTTTTGTTATTGTGATGGAAATTCCTATGTTGGAATATCCTGAATACTTAGAAGCTGCTTTGCCTGCATTTTGCAAAGCAGCATCTTTTTTGCCTGTTCGTAGCCAAGCTGTTTTAGCTCGTACATGGAGTGCATTTGATCCCGAGCGCTTAAGAGGGAAAGTGAACACTCTTCATCAATTCATTACTTTACGAGTCATTGGGGGACAATTTACGAGAGAATATTGTATTAATGATGAGGAAACTGTGATCGCTGCAACCAAACTTATGAAACTTCTATATTATGCTAGCCTTCTTGGTGGAAATGTTGAAGACTGTAGCGATGATGATGAAGATACCGTAGAACCTGATGATAATCTTCATGATCTTTTAGGTGCCAGAGCATTGCCAGAATCCAAAGAAAGTCAGAGATCAAAGGAAGACCCTTTGAGTCTTGAACTTAATATTAAACCCATTGACTGCAGGTCACCCCTGCTACCTTTTGAAGCTTTTTATAATGAACCTCTTAGTGATTTACTTGAAGTGGATCGAGATTTTGCATATTATAAAACGGATGGGGGTAAATTTTCATTTATGAACTATTCATTTATTTTAACACCTGCTGTAAAAGCTATGGGTTTGTATTATGACAACAGGATACGGATGTATAGTGAACGTAGAATATCCGTCCTTCAAAGTTTAGTACATGGTGCTCCTCCAAATCCATACTTAAGATTACGAGTGAAACGAGACCATATAATAGATGATGCTCTTGTTGGGGTAAGCTATTATCATATTTATTTTTCATCTGAAATTGGATGTTCCTTTTTTAAAATATATAAATTACAGTTAGTATGTGAATTAGGTTCCTTTGCCACAAATTTATAATAAATCTGCATTATATAAAATATAATTTGGGAATCTGTCACTAAGATTAGCAGTTTTTCTGTATTATGAAAAGTAACTTTGTTAAAAAAGAGGGTTCTGTGGAATGTGGATTATCTCTTTGCTATATGCAATAAATTGCCAAATGTTAAAATCAGAATTAAGTTGGGAGAGGATAATCAAATTATAAAAGCAAATTGCAAATTTTTATGTCTGGCATAGATGCACCTAGAAAATATTCTCTATCCTGAAATTTTAAATTTAAATATTAAAATAGCAGAAATATTCCTATATACAAAATCAGAGGATAAAATTCATCATATTCATGATACCATCTAAGGATGGAAGAAAAAATTGCAAGCCTAAAATAGGAAAATGAGTTAATTATAACTACTTGGAGAATTAATGAAAATTAAACAATCAGCATATTTTAAAGAATTAAGATGATTTCTTGATATTTTCTCCCTTTAAGATGATTTTTATTGTCTAGAAAATGCTGCCCTCAATAGATTAAATGGTTAAATGTTGTTACAGTAGTTTTATTATTAGAGTGCAAACAGTAAAAAAGTTCTATTCAGTTTTCTTTCATTTTAGGTCATAGAAGATATTTAGACATCTGGCAATTTCAATTATATTTTTAGTAGCATTTTATCCTAAGTCAAATATTTAATTTTATATAATGAGAAAATTCTTAAGTTATTTCATGTGTGTGTTGAATCTATGTAGATTTTGACTTAGTCTGTTTGTAATTTAGTTAGAAAAACTAGTATAGTTAATATTATCTGCCCAATTATGTTTCATTATAATTTTTCATAACCATGTTTGTATTGCTTATTTTACAGCTTGAAATGGTTGCAATGGAAAATCCAACTAATTTAAAAAAACAACTAGTAGTTGAATTTGAAGGTGAACAAGGTATTGATGAAGGTGGAGTCTCTAAAGAATTTTTTCAACTTGTGGTTGAAGAAATCTTTAATCCTGACTTTGGTAATTATTTAACTTTTCATTGGATTTCTAGAATTGCTGTTTTTACTTTAATAATTACTTTTTTCTTAAGTTTCCAATTACATACATGTGTGTGTGTGTGTGTGTGTGTATATATATATATATATATTATTATTATAATTTCATTTATAGTTATCATTTTATACATTTTTTCAAATTATGAAATCAAAAAGGGTAATTTTTATGTATCTATATATGTTATTATTGTATTAAAATTTTGTTTTATATTTTAGCTATGTTTACGCTAAATCCAGAAACTCAAATGTATTGGTTTAACCCTACATCATTTGAAAGTGATGCACAGTTTACACTTATTGGAATAATTCTGGGCTTAGCTATTTATAACAACATAATTTTAGATGTCCATTTTCCAATGGTAGTGTATAGGAAACTTATGGGTAAAAAAGGATCATTCTATGATTTAGAAGATTGGAATCCTGTAAGTATGAGTTGGATTTTTTTTTTTTTTTTTTTTTTTTTTTTTGTATTGAAAATTTTTAAAGATATTTCTATATTGTTATACTTGAAAAGATATTTCTATATTGTTATACTTGAAAAGATATTTTGCCTGTGAACTTATATTTATCATCTTTCAAACTAAACATAAACTAAATGATGAAAAAAAGTTAATAATTGATAATAAAAATAACATTAAATAGCAGATGAAAAAAATATCCTGTTGTACTTTTATACTTAGTGTTTTGAGCCTCTATTCTTCGCATCATGTGAAAATGCTTTATTTTACAATGAGAAGTGAGAATAAGTAAAACACCTTCATAGTATACTCTAGGCCTCTTTTATTTTCATATTTGTTCTGTGTTATTGCAAATTTGATACATTGAATAGAATAAAGGAAAAAAAGTCTACATAATGAATTCATTAGTAAATTGTTTTTAAATAATCAATGCTGGATGTAAACTTTTGAGTTAGGAGATAGCAAAAAATTCTTGGGAAGCTTCAGGTATATATCAGAAATTAACAAGGTGCATTGTGTCATTATAAATATAAAGACTGTCTATTTTTTATGTAAAAATAAATTTTAAAAAACCATTCATTTGAATGTCATTTTATTCTATGTGATAATTCTTAAATTGCCAATGTTAAAGTCGGGTTACATTTTTAAAGATTAAACTTCATGAGACTATAAATATTTGCCATTGAGTGAAATAAATTTTTAAGTTGGCTAATTTATAATAAATTCTTTGTTTTTAGACTCTATATAAAGGAATGCAAGATCTATTATCATATACAGGTGATGATATGGAAACTGTATACATGCAGACTTTCAGGATAACTTATGAGGATGTATTTGGAACTGTATTAGTACATGATCTTAAAGAAAATGGTGATAAAATTCTTGTGAACCAGTCAAACAAAGAGGTTAGTATTAATATAATTTTTTATTGTATATAACATTTATTTTTTAAATGTATCTTTTCACCTCTCCTCTTTTGTACAGAGGGCTCATTTTGATACATGCTTACTTTTTGATATTAGATTTCCATTTAAATATTATGGAGTGTCTAAACAGTGTTTTTTGTTTTCATCCTGTATAGGAATTTGTTCGACTGTATGCTGACTTTTTGTTAAATAAATCCATCGTGAAGCAATTTCAAGCATTCAAGCGTGGGTTTCAAATGGTAACTGATGATAGTCCTTTGAAAATGCTTTTTAGACCAGAAGAAATAGAACTTCTTGTATGTGGTAACAAGGTGAGTTAAACATAATTGAATATGGAGTGAATTTTTTTTTTCATTTTTATTTAATGAAACATTTCCTGTTTTATTAGTTTTGTAACAAAATTCTTAAAGTAATCTTGATAGCCTTTTGTAAGAATTAGTATTATAATTTTTAAAACATTTTATTCAATTAGATCAAAGCATTTGAGTTTTCCACATAAGTTTTCTTAGTATTGCTTTGTTTTATTTTATCCTTAGAATGTTTTCTTGCTAAATGAAATTGCAAATAGATTGATCAAAGTTTTGTTGTTAAAACTTTGTGAAGGAATATTTATTTATTTTAATTAAACAAAGAAAATATTTATTGAATGTTAGCTTTGTTTTACTTCAACATAGAATTTTATTTATATTACTTTAGTCTTTGTTAATTACTTAGGTATTATTGTATTATACCGATATTTATACTAAATATATAATTTTTTGGTAATAAGTCTTATTGTTAATACCTATATTTGGTATGTTTTGAGTAAAAATATGATCACGAATTGTACTATCTTCATAAATTTTATAGATAATGAGAATATTAAATCTGATATATTATTAATTTTGAGTTTGAATTATAGAAATACTATATTTATGTATGATTAAATTATTAATATGATTAAATTTACATTAGCCATTCATAAAATTATCCTTGGTTTCTATATATGGGTGTGATTAAGTAGTTTTACTTAACATTTTTCTTTGTATGCTTTAACATTTTTTGATGAATATTTGCAAAATTTTTCTTTGTAAATCTCTAAAAATTCATTTTTAAAATGCATACTTAAAAGTGCAAAGATAAAATTTGGGAAAAAAGATTAATTAAAGTTTGAAAATGAGTTTAATTAATTGTCATGTATAAAATTTATTTTTCCTCCTTTCAAACATTACAGAATTTTGATTTCAATGCTCTTGAAGAAGCAACTGAATACGATGGAGGATACCTTTCAGATACACCAATTATTAAGTAAGCATTATACTCTATTCACTCCATTGTAACAAATATCGATTTATTGCTGTTGTGTATTTCCTCATTTGAAATTGAAGACTACAAATATTTTATCTTTCATTTTTTCTGTTTAACAAATATTTTCAAGAACTCAATCTCATAAATTGTCATTGACTTAAATGGTGGTAGGATCTTTTTGGATCTAATTGCTTATTTATAAAACTGATGTAACATTTTGAATTATGACTTTCTCTGAAATTTCTTTCTTTTACATGTCCAAAGAAATTTATTAACATTCTTGAATTTATTTAATACTAACTATTATCTACAACTTAATTCACATGGAAATTTTGATGTATATATATCAGAACTGACTGTCTGATCAGTGTCGGCAGTGACTGTTTAAAATCGCCTTTGAGTAAAACGACATCATTCTCTGCAAATATCTTACATGTTGTGGTTTAATGCTTACATGCTCTCTCGTCCCATACTATTAACTTGCATTGGTACAAAAAGATTCCCCGGCTGGTGTTTTTTGTGATTTTGTATGTTATCTTTATTTGCAAGATTAAGTGGCAACTTAAAAACAGATTGTGCAGCTCTGCCACCATTGAGCAAAATTGTAGCAATGCCAGCGAATGCTACTGCCGCTTTACTTAGTTCAGAATTGTTTTGTAGACTTGACACTGTTTGAGAAGTAATCGTAATGTAATTTCATTGACCTGCACTTCTAAAATAGAGGTATCCTAGTTTAGCTGCTTCCTAACTTCGCTTGTAATTCCCCTCTTCTCTGCAGTGGGGATAGACCAAAATCAGTGAAGCATTTTCCAGATAGGGAAATCATTTTATCCTCAATGTAAACCAAAGCTCTGTTAATGATTAGGTCATTGTGAGTGCCATCCAGTCTATGCACAATATCTTCTAATGAAGCAGAATTGTATTTATTTATCCCACAGCTGGTGGGGGTTTGATAGTCTGCAAGTGCTCATTAAAACTGCAAACAGATCTTCTAGCTACTTTCATAGCCAGAGCTTTATTTCTCCATTTTGAAAATTTAGATTTGTATTAACTGGCCATTTCTGAAAACTCTGAAAAAATTAGAGTTAACATAAAATGGTACATTTAAAAATATAAGCATATTTGAAAAATATATTACTAACATAAATACAATTTAATAACAAAAATACACTGCTAACTTAAAAACAAAAACAATTTATTTACATTGTATATTCAAAATAGCAAGTCAAGTCTATTTCATTTATCTATTGAGATAGCTAAATGAAAATACAGTTGTCAACAATGATGTGTGAACTTTCCATGCTAGTTGGCTTAACGGAAATGCCTGACTTTTCTACTCCAGTTGGGGTAACGCAATGCAGATTAGAAATTTTTTATTTCCTATATTTTGTTTTATTTAAATTTAATAGTACTTCACAATGAATCCAAAAAATCGATTAATTAACGATGCCTGATTTTAAATACATCAGACTCTAAGAAAATAAACAGATTTGTTTGAAATAATTGGTCGAAACCATGCTAAGCCTAACCTCATTACTGTTGGGGGAAAAACACAGGGCCCTTGCTCATCTTAGGCGAGATTTGGCCTCAGCTTTTTGGCATGAAAGTTAGTTTTTAATTAATAAAAAATTAACCATAATAAATAGTAGCCTATGTTCTATTCGAGACTATAATCTATTTGTGCTAAATTTCATCCAATACGTTCCAACACTCTGGCTGATTGACGGACATACCTCCATCTATCCAAACTTTCACATTTATAATATTAGTATTTTCATTATAAAAAGACCTTTTTAAGCATTTATTGTATATATGTGAAAATTTCTCACATACACAATTAATTTTTCATTAATAAAATTAAATTTTTGATCCAAATGAAGAAAAGCTAATTTTTGAGTTACAGTGGTTTTTCATTTACTCTTGAGCTGTAATATAATTATAGTAACTTTAATAGTCATAAATTGTAGCCCACATAACTCTTTAGGTTCCAGTTTCAATAATGAAACAGAATATCCCTTTTCTGAATTATTAAAATACCATGAACTTTTTTTAACTTATATTCTAAGTTACCAAGTTGCAGCGCATCTCTCTTCAATGATCATGGATTAAACTGGCGATAATATCAAAAATTGTATTTAAGTTTCTTTTTAATCATTCAAGTTAATGAATTATATATATATATATATATATATTGCTTCTTGAATTAGATTTCAAAATTTTTTACTAGCTTAACATAGCAGGAGTATAAATTATGTGTTTATTACTTTTGCAGGTGGTTTTGGCAACTTGTACATGATTTTAGTTTGGAACAAAAGAGAAAACTTCTTCAGTTTACTACTGGTAGTGATAGAGTACCTGTTGGTGGTCTCAGCAAGCTCAAATTAGTCATAGCTCGACACGGTCCTGACTCTGACAGGTTGTTATTTGCTTTTAAACTAATTGACTAATCTGATGTTACTTTTGTTAACAAAGTAACAGAGATATCCTCAAATTTTGAAAAATAAATGCACAACTTTTAAAAATATGATGATAAATAATTTATGAGGTAAATCATTCCTTTTAATTTTGACTTTCTGTCTTTTTCTTTCCTTTTATTTATTTTGAAGTTTAAGCAGGATTTTTTTAGAAATTAAATTTTTGATAATAATAATATATATTTGCTTTGAAGAATTCAGAATACAATGCTTTCAAATTTGAAATTCTAACTTTCAAATGCTTTCAAAAACACATGTGATTTTTATAAATATTTTATAACAATTGAAGTAATGAATATAAGAAAAAAAATGCAATCTCTTTTAAATTATTTAATTTTTTAGTTTTGCTCATTCCTTTAATATACTTGACAAAGTTGTAAATTTATGTAACTGCTGTTTTAAGAATTATGCACCTAGAAACTTTTTATTGAATGGTTAATTTTAGTAGTTTATAGGACTTAATTGTTAAAAATGGTTGTTTCTTCTTTCCATAAATATTCTTTTCTTAATTCTTTTTTTTTTTTAGTGTAGTTTGCTTTATGTAAATAATGCAGTTCTTAATTTTGCCAGAAGAAATTGTAATGTAATGAATGTCTTATTTTGCATTCCAGGTTACCTACAGCTCATACATGTTTCAATGTGCTATTACTTCCTGAATATAGTTCAAAAGAAAAATTGGAAGAAAGACTCTTGAAAGCTATCAACTATTCAAAAGGATTTGGAATGCTCTGATCATAGCTCCTTATCCTAGATCAGTGCTTTATCGAGAGAATTTTCTCGTGCCACTTTTTGTAAATACAAGAGATAAATTAATTTACACTGTGTACAGCTCTCTTCCGGAATGTTCATGCTACTTTTCAATATTATGGCTTCTTGTTGAAAGATGATTTTATTATCCCTCTTCTCCCATTTGTGCTTAGTTAAATTATTTTGTTAGAATGATAAAATAGGCTACAATGTAAAGTAACAAATATTGGTTTGTCTTATTGTTAAGTATTTTAACTGTGTCATACTCAACGTTAAAAAAGTTTATTTACATAATTCATATAAGTATTAGAGTGTTTTGAGATTTTATTATTCTTTAAGGTAAAATTTATATTAATGTCTAATAAAGTTTAATTTGCAATTTTTGCATTTTCTATAATTATATTTTGACATAAAGTATTGATAATTTGTTCAGTTTTGAGTTTTGTAAGTCAATCCTCCATTTCTTTTTCTACTGTCATCAGTTTTTACAAACAAATCATTTTTGAGAAGCTCTGAATATGGTCATTGATTAAACTTTAATTCGAGCAATAAAGTATTTTCTGCAGATATTTGTGTTTTATTTTTCTTTCGTTTATTCTCTAAACAAACAGTTTGATTATATATATATATATATATATAATGTTAAGTGGCACAGAAATTGTTCTTATTATCTTTTATTAACTGAGAAATGTAAACAAATTGCTATGAATATTTCAGATAGATTTAATGAATGCTTTTACAGTTATATTTAATTCAATACTTTGCTAATTAAATGGAGTGGCAAAATTTATTATTATAAACCTCTTAAAAAGGTCACCATGTCACCAAAAACACCTTTCTGTTGGAAGAAAGAAGATGTAAAGAAATCAAGTATCAGGCATAAAGTTGAATCAAAGTAAAAATTAACTTAACTGTCATCAGACGTTTAATCACTATGACTTAAAGATACTGATATATATTCTAAAATTTACAAGAATGGCCTTTCCAAAACTTTATATTTCAAAAAAATTATTAGATTTTGATATGAATTAATTATATCAATCTTATTAAAAAATTATAAGATTTTGAAACCTGTTTAAAGATATTAATTTCATTTTGCTTATTTAAAAAAATGTTAACAAATTTTTTGATGGAATTTAATGCATTGTTGCAATGTTAATTAATGTTATGATGAATTTTAATTTTTAATCCCATTCTTTTGCCAATACTAACATTAACGATTAAAAAGTTTCCTATGAATATTAACTTTGAAATAGGATTTTGGCTCCTGTATTTATTTTGTAATATGTATATGTTTCAATTTATATTCTCAGTAATTTGTAACAGATTGATTGAATTAAATCCATACTTTCCAGTCTACTTAATAAAAAGCTGAAAATTGAAAAAAAAAAAAAAAAAAAAAAAAAAAAAAAGCATTTCTTATTAATTATTTAACAGCATAAAAAAATCAAAGATTTAGGTATACAAGCTGGTTATCAAAGCTGGCCAATTTGCTATGGTTGATATAATTAGCTACCTGAATGTAAAATTATTGTACTAATGCATATTATAAAATTTAGATTTTTATGAAAATATGAAGAAAAAGCAACTATTTTCATTAATAGAGAATTCTTTTTAAAAATGTATGCCTTCTGAAATAGCTGTTTATCACCTAAAATTAGAAAGACTAGGAAGTCTGTAGAATTATACATAAACCGTATAAAAAGCCACAACTATTTTAATTCAAATAATAAATCTTCCATAACGTATATAAATATATTGTGTGCAATATAATATCCTGCTTTTCAGTACATTCTTGAATAACTTCTTGTTATAACCATCATGCAGCATGTTGTAATGAAATAGCTCAATATAGAAATACTTTGATAAGATGTTTCAAGTTTCCTCAAGGTTGCATACATAATAAAGTAAAATAAACTTTTTCCTGTCATCAAATTTAATTCTTGTTAACTCATCACCTTTAAAAGTGTCCAAAAGCATCTTTCTTCTCCCTTATGCATTTCATTGTATATTCTTTTCAGCCCTATTTTTACACTTTCAGAGCTGCGGGGAATTTTCAATCATTCAGAAAAATGCATGTAGTTCCCTATTATTGCTAAATATTTCTTTTTATTGAAATACCCATTTTAGAATTCATAGTTAGAATTTATGCATTTGTCCCATACTTCTAGCTGCACCTGTCGAATGTAAACCATTGACTTCATTTCATTGTGCATAATCCCACTATAAGAGATATTTTATTTCTTAATTTCGCCGTTCGATTACGCTTTTAACATACCCGAGAAATGAAAACTTAAACCATCTTTTAAAGAAATGAGGAAGCTCATTATGTCTTTAGAAAACTCAAATTATTTGACAGTAACTTTTGTCAAAGAATTCTATGTTCCTTAGATAATATTAACGATGTTCTTTCATTTACAAAAATAATTGGAGAACTTGATTGCCAAAACAAAAAGTGATTAAAGTAATCGAAGTTTGCTGAGATCGAAGAGGTTTTATTTTGATATTTAAAACATACCAGAGTGTAAAGTATGCCAATTTTTGCCATGATGCTTTAACTGGATTGCTCTCCATCAGAAAAACCTGGGATTTAAAAATCATCTAAAAAGACCAGGGAAATTTGAAAATTTTAATCAAAATCATTAAAATACAATGCATTTTAAGTTTCTTAGTCTCTCCCCCCCTCATCTCAAAAATGCCTATCTCTAAAAATTGTAAAAAAAAAGACGCAGCTTTTGAAAAGGAAACAATACCATTTGTGATTCTGTAATACAGAAATTCGTCCCTTTTCTACTCTATCGATTTTTTTCTGTGTAGATCACTCCAGTTTCGATTTGCGAGATAATTGTCCTTTTTCCATTAAATTCCCAATATGCAACTAATGAGCATGCGAAAGACTTCTGTAACTGCAGAATCGAATTGAATTCGTTTCTCTGGTGATATCGGAACATTCAATCTGTGGAAGCAGAGTAGTGGTGTTAAGTCCACCATGCTTAAGTTTATTGAATGATTTGTTTATTATTTAAGAACCCGCGAGCTTATTCAAAGTGAAGATTAGAGATTTTGTAAAAAAAATTAAAAACTGTTCAAAATCAGTAAAAAAAAAAAAAAAACTTTTTTGCTGATTGGATTTGAGAAGTTCCATGAAATTCATTTGTTGCAGCTCGATTTGTTAGAAGAAACTTATGCAATACGGAAAAACAAGCACTTACTAATCATGTTAAAAGAAGGAAACATACAAGATTTAGCCCGTTCAAAAGTTTTTATGATAGGGAAGGAAAATTCTAGAAAAATCACTAGAACTCGCAACTTAAAGCACTTATTGTTAATCTTATTATTAAGACTATTATTGAGGATAAAATATTCTGCTTGCTTTTTCAAACAAACAAAATTCATTTGAAATTATATTTTTCCATATATATAATACATTAAAAGATTTAACCAAGTAAATTTATCCTTATTATTATTATTATCAATTATATCCGATCAGCAACAAGGCAAAATTTTATCTATATGAGTGTGTAATAATTTCAGAATAGTTGAATATTAAAAATAATTTTCTAATCACTTCAACCATAATTTCATTGAAACTTTAAATAATATAACTTTAAGTAAGTTGCACAGATTGTTATTTTTTTCATGGTATAAAAATGCTGAGATGAAACGAGAATTCTTTCTAAAATAATGTTCCTCTTCTCCTTATCTCTCATTCCTGCCTTCTGCTTTTACTATTTAGCATCATGACCTTGCAATGGTTTGGACAAACAAATCCAGAGAAAAAAATCACTATTTCCTAGAGATTATAAAGAAAAAGCATTGAAAAATTCATTTGCCTTTTCAAATCATACACTATCACCAATAAGTATTCGGACATTTATGCAAATGAGGATATCCGATCTATGTTATTCTTTCTGTACTTAAATATCGTGTAAGAAACAACATTGACATTAGTCGCAAACAGGATACAACAAAATGCAAAGCTGTCTGACTTCAAGAAAGGCGTCTGATAGAAATGGCCAATCCATAAAATGCATATTTAGCTAAACATTTCAAAATCGATAGTGACTTTTGAGAATAAGAAATGGAAGACGAATGGTGATTGATGGAATATGCATTGATCCGTCGAGCCACGAAACAAAGAGTACTATAAATTCGGAAAAATTGCACCAAAACGATGATCCATATACTCCAGGAATTCCAAAATGCATCCGGGACTGTAATTTTGATAGATATCATCAGCATGGAAGCACATTTGTTTAATTTCCGTGGTCGTACTGAAACCCATGTCTTTGATTACAAAATCCAAGCGTGCTGCTCCGTTAAATTGGTGTAAGGCACGTTGAAATTGATTCATAGAACAGTGGATTCTCTGGAGGGATGAAAATAAAGGTTCAATTTAAAGCCTGGGTTTGAAGTATGCATGGAGAACATCTTTTTCCAGAATTCATTGTGCCTACAGTAAAGTTTGGTAGAAATGGAATCATGATTAGGGAATGTTTGTACTCGGATCCTTGATCACAGTTCATAGCAAGCTCAACGCCGACGCCTACTCCACTTTTCTAAAGAACGTACTTCTTACACTGTGGCAATTTTAAGGTTGCTTGCTGTAAGAACCATGCTTGGCTCTACTGTGCCAAACATATGATGGATAAACAAGATCATGATGTTAAAATATATAGGTTGCGATTTTAAGGGTTGGATCATTGCTATTTCTGAGATGAGATTGGTATGTTGACAATTAAGTGAACCAACTAGATTAGTCTATTCAGAGTCCAGATTTGAATTCCACAGAAAAGCTCTCGGAAGTGTTGTATCATTGAATAAAGGGGTGCAACAACCATCCAAAATCAGTGAAACAACTTACATGTGTTCCCCAAACCAAGTGAAAGAAAACATCACTGTTCAACATCCATATATTTTGAGAAATAATGCCCTGGTGGATCAAGGCTATAATTGTCTAAGGTGGAAGTTTTACCAATTATTGAATATGAATAAATTGTGTTTATCTCTTTTATCACAGGTGTCAAATTACTTATTGATAGATATTGTGCGTGTGTAAATATATATTTAATGTAGGAAAATGAAACATAAACACATATGTGGAATCATGGGGCACTTTTTAGTCCAAAAGGAAATCCTTGATGTAGCTGGTTCTTTTTATAAATAGCCGGTCTATATGATCTGTTGTTGCTTTTTACAGTAAAAAAAAAGGGGGGGGGGTAAAGGTTTTGAAAAGATTTACATTAAAAAGCAATGAATGATATTTGAGGAAAAAAAAAAAACTTTTTCTTTATTTGAAACACTATCATTTTAAATGTCAAAATAAATATGTTATTAATGTTCTGCATTAACACCATTACATCACAACAGTGAATGATTCAACATTTTAGAGATTCAACATACATTTAAGAAAATCAAATTCTATATTTATCAAACATTTACTATCTGAAAGGATTTTTTATAGTACAAAAATGTTAGATACCATATTTAAAATCCAATAATTTTAAAATTCACAGCGATTTCATCATTAACAATTAAAATTAAGTTATAAAGATTTAAATACTGATCTAATGATTCTAATACTGTTAGATAAAGCAATAAACTTTTGAAAAAAATGTATATCACATATATTTATACTTACAAAAATATATAATTAAAATTATTTCTTCAACAAGTAATTTTTATGTATAAATATAATATACAATAGAAATATTTTACAGACTTCTCTTTGGTAATGAAATATTAGGATTTGCAAGCACGCTTTTTAAAACTTTGCTACCAGCAAGTTCTTTTCTTAGTTTCTCTCGAACTTTTAATTTTTCTTCTTCTCTGGCTTTCAAATTTCTAATAAGTTTTTCTTTTAAAATACGTTCTTGTTCTAACAACAGTTTTTCTTTGTTTTTCTTATCTTGTTCTTGCAAATGATAGATTCTTTCCTTAATTTTCTTCTCTTTTAGTCGTACTTCATGTTGCTTTTCTCTGTCTTTTATTTTATCTATTTTCTTTTCTTTCCTTTTATCTTTATTTTGATTGTATGCATGCCTATTTTTATGTTTATGCCTACGATCCTTTTGGAAATCTTTATCTCTAGGTGATAGTCTTTCCTCACAACTAGATGCATGGTCACTTGATTTATGGTATTTATTTCTGTCCTTGTAAGGATGCACATGCCTCTCTTTAATGTGCTTCAAATTATGTGATTTCGGCTGTTTATCATTTTCTTTCAACATTTTAGAAGTTGGTGGACCTTTCATTGAAAATGACTTTGATGTTTTGTCTTCAACTTGAAGATTGGTAGAAGAAGGTCTTAACTGTTTTTCCTTACACCGCTCTGATATCTAAAAAGTACATATGATTGTTATTAGTTAAACATACAAGTAATACATTCTTTAGTAAAGATATATGAAATAAAAATAATTCCAAAGTATAAAGTCAATTCATAGACATTATAACATGTTAACATACCTCAGCTCTATGCAAAAGTTCTTTCAAAAGTAATTGGGCCTCTGTCTGTGCTTCTTCTTGATTAACAGAAGAAGGGTGATAAATTTTAGTTTCTAACATTGTGGCAGGATTTTTGTCTAAAATTTTGAACTTTGATTTTGGGGATGTTTCCAGTTGTTCAATTTTTGCAGTAACCCTGTAAAATTATAGAATCAAAATAATGAAACTAAACAGGTAAAACGAATGTAATTTAAAAGTAGTACAATTTACAATGTAAATTATATGTAGATTTTGAAACAATGATAAAATTGAATATGATCTTAAGACAGTACAATAGATAATTTTAAGTTCACTAATAATTAAATGAAGCAAAAATTTAATGTAGTGATGGTATATTTACGCATACAGACCATTTCGGTTTATATGAAACTACCTTTGTTAAATTGCAAATAGTAGTTTCCAATTTTTCTATAACTAAACTAATAATATGCAAATATAAAAAATTACTCTATGGAAAAATTACTAAAATTTATTTTTAAATCAGATGCAACTTATATGATTTCCAAACAAAAAACGAAAGCTCTATTCAAATGGCATGCATATGTGCATCATAATTTACAATGGAGAAAATTAATAAAAATTCTATGTCGAATTTAGTAAGAATTTTGGTACTTTTTATCTGCCACAACAGAAAATATGTGCCATTAAAAAAAATAATGTGACAAACTCATGAAAGCAAACAAACACTAAATCATAAAATCTGTGAGAGATGGTATAATATTACTGTTCTAGGCACAATCAGATTTCAACATCATCTATATTTTAGCTAAAAATGACAGCTGACATAAATATTTTCAGTTTGTAATAACTACAGTAGAACACAATATTTATATGTTATACAATAAAATATACAATATATACAATATCAAAATATGTTTATCCAATATATTTTATATACTTTTTAAATTTAAATACTTATATTGTTTGCACTTAAAATAAAATTTCTAACTTACTTTACATTTTCTGATAAAGAAGCTTTTTTTGCTTCTACAGCTCTTTGTTTGATACATCTTTCACTAAGGTAATTAGTTCGATCAAAGTCAACCTATAGAAAAGATGTAAATAATGTTTATATGACAAAAACATATTAAACAAAAATTAAAAAGAACATTCAATATAAAGAGTATACAATTTCATCAACTTCAGGACAATTACTTTTCTTTATATTTATGTACGTAATCAGAACAAATTAAATATCACCTGAAAACTGTTTTCATATCATCCATTACTAAATGAAATGAAATTTTATTATTATTATATTTTTTATATCATGCATAAAAAATTCAGCACAATTATTAAATATTTGCAAAGCATCTAAGAGAATGAATCTATATTCATGGATTTAAGCTTTGTCTAATATCCCTAAACAGAAAGGTAAATTATTAAAACCAATATGAAGCCTATAATTTTTTCACAGAACACAGAAGGGAAATCTGAGCATAATTCATATTCCTATTGATAATATTAGAATTTTAAAATTATGCTTTGATAGAAGTAACACAATTCAAGTTTTGAAATCTAAACTTTTTTTTGTATTTTGATAGATTTCTGCCGTTATCTTTATAATAATGCTTCATAACACTTTCAATTAAAATAAATCGAACTGAATCATTGCCAATAACTATTTTGGTTATTCTCTAAATGCTAAAAATAAAAACCATAACTCAAAAATTACTTCACATTTGTCTCATTAGTAACCTGAGAGAATGAGGGAAAATGCAGAAATCCACTATGATCAATGCTTTCTTTTTAAAGCATCACTGAAGAATCAAAGATAATACTTCAAGTTAAGGAATCATACAATTTCAAAAATAAAATAATAATAATAATCATACTTTATATTTAGTTAAATTAGATTTCAAGAAGTCATTCCTGAAAATTGTAAATAAATTTAAAATAATAATGATAAAAATAAAAGACAAGAATTCTCCTGAGTCAGTAATGACCAATTGAGTTTTTTTATGTCTTTTAAAATCCTGCTCAATTTGTTAATTAATATATTATTTCAGATTATATTTTATTTCTTTAATTTTGTTAAAATGCATTCATTTTTATTTCTTCATAATGATTTATGATAGTATTCATTTTTGTACAAATTCTCAATGAATCAGAAGACAGAATTTGTACAAATTCTGAGGTAAACATCCCTATGCAACTAATATTCTGCCATTTCCCCGGGCATTAATTTACATTATTGAGCAATTCGTTGGAACATAGAAAAAATTCAGTAATTATAGAAACACTTCTTAAAATAAATAAATTTTATAGTTTACACAATATATGTCTCCCACCTCTCAGTTCAGAAGAAATGAAATAATCTCTATATAACAATGAGTGCCCGCTTATTTAAACCCAATAGAATTCTACATCCCTCGATCAATTTGAACACTATAAGTTACTTAGCACCAAGAAGAATTAATTGTAATATTAAGAAGTTGCAATGTGACCGTGATAGATCTGAAATGGAGAAATATTTTTCACATTTCTTTGTCAAACATTGAAACATACCAATGAAAAATCGCTGTTTTAACATTATCTTATTTTTTTTTTAAACCTTTTTAATTTTACTACTATTATTCTTGTGTTAATTTTTAAATGCTATTTCAAACATATTTTGTATTTTTTTTTGCTTGTCAAAATGTTAAAACTTTTTTCACAGTTTAATCACATTTTTCATTTGGCCACTCTTCCAATATAAAAACTAAACTACTTTCTTCAGGCATTTTCATTTTTTTTTGTTACATAGAATAATAGCATCTTTTAATATGTGTACCCAGTAATTTACTTTAAAACACGGCTATTTAAAATTATCGTAATATTCTCTATTTGTCACACATTTTAGCACTTTGAAATTGTTCATATGCCTAGTTGGCATATCATATGTACATCTTTCATTACATTTTTTTCCAGCTTTAGTTCAGTATATATTTTACTTGAGGGTTTCTTCAATTTTCAATGCATTTTTAAACACTTTGAATATCAAAGCTTTGAGGATAAAACAGATGTAAATGCATGCAAAAATTATTTACAGCTCGTTATTTGGATTCTGTTATTATTCAAGCTTTTTTTTTAACAATTAATATTAAGATGCCTACATGTTTTTTAGTATTAAACATCAAATAAAAAAATTAATGAGCTGAGACCACAAAACATTTAGATTATTTTAAAAAAAATCAGTATGAGTCTAAAACTTCCATTCAATTACAATTACATTGAATTGATTTATTATTGCTCTTATTCTCTTACTTTTCCAACTAGAAAAAATTGATTAAAATATTGGCTAAAAATTTTACTTCTATAAAGCTAAAAATTTTACTTCAGATTACTTTCAAGAAACAATCTGTTTGTTCCCTCACAAGTTCAGACTTGGTTTCATATCTTTATCAGTTATAACAATAGACTAAAAATATTTTTGCATTTTAATCAATTTTTTTTCCAATATTTTTATTTCTTAGTAACTTTTTTAAACATGATTATTATTTTTTTTGGCACCTATAAACAAAATAAAACTTCAAAACAATACAATGGAAATTAGAAAATGACAATGAGAAATAAATAAATCGAATGCATTTGAAAGCAAACCTAATAACAATTTAAGCCTCAGGTTTTATAATTATGGATAAACAAAATATGTAGTTTTTTTTTTTTTTTTTGAGCTTAATAGTAATATGAGATAAGCGTTACTATCAATAGAATTATATAAATGTATGTTTTTGGAATTGCCTTTATTATTTAGTGAATGAAGTCCCACTAATCATTCGCCTTAAATAAGAAGTTTTGAAAATTGAAAATAAATTAATATTCTGAAATTTATTTGTTGAAACAAGGGTAGGCATAAAAGACACGGTAGGAAACATCAGATTCTTAAGCAACTACATGTGTTTTATAAACATTAAAAAAAAGTGCTGTGCTGAAAGTTGGCTTAATTCAATCACTGCAATTTTTTGAAACATACCTTTATATCAGCTGAATACACTTTTCCATCAGGCCCTTTGTATAATAACTTCTTACCTCTTAAAGATTCCATTGCAATAACAAATTCAACATATTCTTCATACTGAATATAAGCTTCAAATAATAAATCATTATGAAGAGAACTTGTTTTACCAAACATACTACTTGAAGTTGTTGTTTTAGGAGGAATTTCTATTCTTCTAATTTTGCCAAATGTCCCAAATGCTTTTTGCAGCAATTTTTCACTTGGATTTGTGAACTTGCCATTTTCAGTGAACCAGCACACTGGTAATTCTTCTACATGAATAGTATCAGGTCTCTCCCCAGGTCTCATTTCATTTACTCCTTTTGCATCCCGAAAAAAAGATTCCCAATCGTGACGTGTAGGTCCAATGCTTGTTGCATGTGCAGCTCTTATTTGCAAACGTTCAGAGAAGCCATTTAATTTAAGGCTTCCAGCTGCACGAAGGCGAGCCAGAGCTCTTTCAGAAGAGGATTTAGTTTCCAACTCTCCTTCAAATTTTATCACAGTTGCTGTAATTTTCAAAGATTTTAAATAAAGGAATGTGTCTGGTCTAATAGTTTCTTTCAATTTTTCCATAACCTGCCAAGTAGAAATACTTTGCCCAGGTACACTCAGTTTCGGTAGCTGCACATTTATCTTAATCCTTGAAACAGGTTTCAAGTATAACCCTAGACTAGATTCAAAATTTGATGCCTCGCTTACATTCATGCATGTCTGAAAAGGCATTTTGATGCTTTTTTTAATTCAAAAATAAGTATATTTTGAATTCATAATGAATAAACTTCTTATATCCTTAAGCAGCAGCCGTGAATAAACATACAGAAGAGCAAAGTGTTTTTTCCCTTCTCAAATGGGTTTCATGTTTTTAAATAGTTCTAATATGAAGGTAAAAAAATAAGTTTTGAATAAAAACATCAAAAGTTGCACATAAGCTAACTTTCCGTGATGGGTATAATAGCAATTTTTTTCCTGAATGTTTTCTTCTTCGTAAATAATTCAGTTTAAAAAAGAACTTCATTCACAATGTTCATTTGTCAGTAAAATATAAACAAACAATTATGAGTTCGAAGCACTTCACTTCACTTTTATTTCAATGGTTTCTTTTCTCTAATTTTCTGGGGCGATGTCAAAATATTTATAAATAAATTACTTCGATTTCTATATTTACTATGAAATTTGACATCGTTGAAAACTTTATTTTTTAGAGACAATTTTTTTTCGTTAGATTGATAAGCTTTTTGAATTGTATATAAAAAAAATGAAAATCATTTTATTGCTTTCACAGCTGTTGGATTGGTCATGTGGCAGTTTGTATTGTGGTGTCGTGCCAATGTGGATGTTGAATTCCTCCAAGGATCAAACCAGCGACGTTATGGTTCACAGCCTCGTAACATAACCATTGGACAAAAGTAATCACCAATGTCTAGTGGCTGTTACAGGCTTATTAAGATTCCACCACAATATTCCTCCAGCAGGGAGTCACGAAAAGATGAACGATTTTATATCGTCAAGTGTTATGGCGAGTGAAAAGCGAATTAATTGTCCGAGGTCATCAATGTGGCTTTTTGTATTTTGGTTTCGTGCTAATATGGAGATTGAATTCGACCAAGGAGCGAAGCTACAACATTATGGTTTGCAGCCGTGTAACATAACCATTAGACAAAAGCGATCACCAACATCTGTTGGCTGTTACTGGTTTATTAAGACACTACCACAGGTCATTCCAAAACAAGCCACTCACGGATATCGAGCTGAAAAGAAAATTATAATGTCGTTTTATTTTTGTGTTTAAATAAACAGCTATGAACCCGAGAGGAAAAATTTGAATAAAAAAGTCATATATATTTAGAAATATATATTTAATGAATCGTCATTGTTATAGTAGCTTTATTCAATAAAAAAATTGTCTTAAAAATTTTGCGCATTTTCGTATTTTTACTTAGGTATGTTTAAGACAGAAATCTGATAGGCATTTGATTTATTTTTTTCAAAAATCTGTCGATTTTGTCAAAATGATTGATAATTTTTATTTTCTATCCATCAGCATTCGGACACCGCTTTAAAAAATCCTATTTTAATAGGATTATTTTGAGATTTCAAGCATTGTTAAAATGATCAATTTTAGAAAAAAATACTGAAAATTAATTTTGAAAGGGTAATTTATCTAAATTATTAAATAATAATAATAATTTAATTTTTTGAATAGATTTATCAATAGAATGCATCATTATTTGTTATTTAAAATTACTTTTATTGTTTGTTATTGGATTCTAACACCCTCAGAACTTTTGCTTTGATCGAATGTATTTAATTCGCCAAAAAGATGGAAGGAGGAGATATTTGAATATAACAATAAAGTAAATTCGGACTACTACGGGCTGAATCAAAATAAGATAATATAGTCAGAAACAAGACAATAGTCTCATAAGCACGAAAAAAAAAATAAATGAAAAAAGTATCTAATAGGTCGGAAATTAAGGAATCAAAGAATGACGAAGAATTCTGGAAATGTGCTCTCCCTTCGGCATTACACTTCTTAGTAAGATATAATAATCG
The DNA here is from genome assembly GCA_026543055.1 of Argiope trifasciata. Classification (NCBI taxonomy): domain Eukaryota; kingdom Metazoa; phylum Arthropoda; class Arachnida; order Araneae; family Araneidae; genus Argiope; species Argiope trifasciata. Next base: position 4,170,004 of record JAPMOQ010041062.1, on the reverse strand, counting down.
AAAAGTAGTTGACTCAGGATAATAAAAAGACTAGTATTGATAAGTTAAATTAAAATCTATAAAATTAAATAAAATCAATAATTAGATATAACTAATTATTTAATTATGATTTGATTCAATCTAACCATATTTAAGATATAACCAATTACTGAATAAAAATTATGAATTGAATAAAATCTTCTAAATTAAAATCAATAAAAATAATGAGTTGAGCATTTCAAAACTATAATAATCTATATTCAAACTGGAAAGTTGCACTAAGTTACTGAACTGTATGCAAAGAGAAATAAATCGATTAAAAATATTATTATTGTAATTCACAATAAATCAATTTGTAAAAAATACAAATTCTGTGAAATAAAATATTAAAAATTATAAAATCTTTGTTAAATATAATGGTCATATTGGTTTCATTAGATTCGTGTCATTATTACATCATTTATAAGGACTGAATTTCTACTTAAATACAATCGCGAACAAACAGGAATCCACGCAATTAGAAGCCATGGTAAAAGAATAAATAATAATATATCTTCCAAAAGATTATTAAAACAAAAAAAGTATAATCAATTAAATCGTTAATACTTCTATTAAATTTTAATGTGTTGAAACTGAAATTAAGACAAATGCAGCGAAATTTAAAACTAAACTGACCATTTTATTAAAAGAAGGATCTTATGGTACACAGTTTGAAGGATCTTGATAATTTTTTTTTTTACATTTATTTAGAAATAAATAGTCTTTCCTTTCTTCTTTTTCTATTTTCAAATTACATTCTCTTACTTGACTTAATACGTTTCATCCTTCGTAGGAATTTAGAAGCCAATTTTTCATCCACTTCTTCATGTTTCAGTGTTCTGAAATTTTGCATATTTCCTGGTTTCCAATATTAATAAACTATATTAATAACTTTTAATATTCTTAGTTATCAATTAAGCAAAAAATTTATATCACAGAGATGGCGCAATTCATAAATTAATCTGTGAATCGTTAATGATTAGATTGTACAATTTTTTTTTTTACTATCAAATAATGAGAAATATTAAAGGCTAAAAAGTTGAAAACAGTGAAAGTAAAAAGATTTGAAATAGCATTTTATTAGTGCAACAATGTTTTGAAATAAAAAAAATCAAACAATATTATTAAAAGAAATAGACAAGGTAACCATCATAATTAAAATAATGAAATTCATTAAAATTTAAAATATATCATGAATGTTTTTAAAATTCCAGTTAATATAGAATATTTTTCTATCAGTTTAAAGGTTTTAATAATTTTGGCATCCGTATTTTTCAATAAAAAATTAATTAAAATAAGATGTTAAGAATATCATAAAAGCTTAGAATTGAAAAGTTAAGCCGTAGAATAGGATTACTATTATTTTCGCTATTTTGGTAAAATATAAGATAATATATGAATTAGAATAATTACTCTAACAAAACTAAAATGCTAAGATTGAAGGCAATTTTCTTCATGCTGGAATTTTATTTCATTACTACCATTTTTGGAGACCTGCTAGTTCTCGAAATTAATGATTATTAAAGTATTTTTAAAAATATTATATATAACTTGGTCTTAACTACTTGCACTGGCGAAAGATTCAAAGATCCAAGTGCCAAAACAAACCATTATAATTCACAGCAATGCCACACACAAAGTATTCGTTATTTTACAGAAGTAAGAAAAAGATTTGTATTTTCTAAACGAATGAATTTTAGACTTAACAACTGTGTTCCTGTAAACTGTGCTTCAGAGAATAATCTCAGTCAAATCAATTCAAATGCATAGTATAATATTTAGATACTGCAAAGTAAAACTCGATTGCAAACCTCAATTTCAACAAATAAATAAATACATCAATATTGTTTTGAAAAGTCTCATTTCAATCTTTGTACAATTTCAGAATATTGTCTGTAGTCAGGGAGTATTATCCGGATTATGTTTAAAACAGATTTATGATAAAAATTCTAAATTGATCATGAACATTTTGTTTCATGTTCATGATAAATTAAAATTTTTTTTTGACAAAAAATAGTAGGATATTCAGCAATGATTAGAATCATGTAGTGGGAGCTAGTTATATGTTAATGAAACGAAATTTGAAGAATCCAACATAGATTTTGATTGGTAGACATAAAATGTCTAAAAATTGCATGATAATATTCAAATGTATACATGTATATTTGATTTAAAACCAGAAGGAGTAGTCTCTCTAAATTTTTTCACATATCATGAAAGAGAACTGTTATATATGGCATTGGCTTACAACAGTCACGAAATATTAATTTTCGGCATGAATTTAGAATTTAGCATTTTTTACTGAATATATCGTGTCATCATACGCGAATTATTTGGTGATTAATCCCTGGCATCAGTTAGCAATATTTGAAAATTGTTGTTTTAAGCAAGTTTTACTCAATCAATTGAAAAGAAAATTGGTCCCCAAAGTGCACTTGCAATCACAAAATTCCATTCCAAATTTGATATATTTAAGTCATTGCATTTTTGTAATATAACTTTCACATATTTCTGAAAATGCAGACCGACAGACAGCCAACCATTAGTTTTATTTGGCTCAAAATTTGGCGCGTGTCTTCTACTGCAATCCAGAACCCTCGAAGAAGACACAAACGCGAATGGCTCATTAAATCAGGTATGATTCCTTGGATTCCTTACTACTTGGATAATTATGAAAATTCCAGAACTAATACATGCAGCAGAGATCCGAACTTAGGAAACGAGATATTCTTTTAGACGAAAATCAATCGGACCTCGTGTTCATCGGAGTTTCCTACATGAATCACGTCTTGCATTGGCTTTCTATAATTTTGAGTTAGTCATGGCGACGTATCATTCAAATTGATAGACATTGGAATTATGAATATAATTAAAACTATTGGAACTTTTTAAAAAAAAAATATTTGATAAGCCAAAAAAATTATCAAACATTATGCCTCAGTTATAATAAACATAATTAATAATTTTTTTAAATTTTTTTATATACCAATTTAATTTTAGGAATTTTAATAAAATACTGGGATGTCAGATTTTTAAGTTGTTATGTTAGAACTAAGCTGAGAAAGTTTTTCATACTTTCACAAATCATGCAAAACTACTTGGAAATAAAGTTCATATTATTCTGTTCTGGTTATTGTAATATTTGTTAAATCAAATTTGATCAACGTTACAGTTTGGTTAATTAGATTCCAACCCATGTGATTTTTTCTTCATCAGGCCATCGTTTATAATTGCAAGGTCCATATATAATTAAATTTCAGCAACTTAAAAAATAAATGATATTCAATTTTTTTTAAAAAAAGGAGGGGTGGGACTGTAAAAGGCAAATTTATAAAAATTCAACTTTTAAGAAAATTATATATGAATGAAATTGCGAATTTTGTGGAAGCTGTCATTTCTTTTTTTAGATGATAAATTATTACACAGATATTGAGAACCATGATATATGCTTTTTCTCAATTGAATTTAACTTATGAAAATGGTTTTTTAACTGTGTTATGAATTTATTTCTTTACGATTTTTATTTTTATCCAGATATAGATTATTATATTTATCCAGACTATATTTATGAATAAAATATAGTTTAAATAACACATTATATGTTAAAAGAACATAGTTTAAATAACCGCAAAACATTATTTTTTATAATTTTAGCATTTTATTCTACATTACAAGCAAAATATCTATCTAGACGAACCCATTATATATTTTATTCTAGATTTTAAAACTACGACAGTTTTACAAGAAACAGCTTTTAGACAAGACGTCCAAAAACAAAAACATGGTAAGTGCGTGTGGTGACGCTCTAATAAAAGCACAGCTCAGTCACTTCACAGTCGAGAGTGACGTATTGCTTTAGACCCAAGATGGAGAAAATGACAAGGAACAAAATCGAGTCAAGGACGGGGAATTACTTCTCCCACGTATCCTTTTCAGTTTATGGCCATCTATGGGCCAAAAGCTAGTAAAGATGACGCTCTCCTCCCACGCGCAGATTTCACGAGTGAAATGTGTTATTGCCTCTTTCTTCCCTCTCTCCTCCGAGCCGATTTTGTATGTAAACACAAAGCAAGTCAACGTCCTCCATTTTGGTCCTCCCATTTCATTTGAAATGTAGATTTTTCTTCTCTTTTTTCATTGAAAGAGATCGTAATCTATCTCAAACCATCAGGGCATGATAGTATTTAATGCATGAAATCGTCTATCAGTTTATTGTTATAAAATGTCCTCTTAGTTGAAGAAACGATAATGGCCCTGCAATAAACGGTTAGTTTAGTTTAGCTGTCCCTTTTTAAAGCAACACTTGCTATTTTGAGACGAATTTAGTTAGTTTAAACCGCTGTTAGATGACGTGGGCGACACCTAAGTTGACACTCCCTTCTCCAAGCTTCCACACCACGCCAACAAGAGGACGTTTGGCCCCAACAAATTTGGAGCACATCAAACCCCCTTACACGACGATTCTTCGGTGGAACCGGGTCTCGAACATAAACCTTCGATTCCGAAGTCAAGTCCTTACGAAGTTGAGACTTGAGATAAATGGAATTAATATCTTTAAAATGCCCATATGTGTGTACATATTTATATAAAAAATATGGTTGTAAAACATTTAAAAAAGTTTTGGAATGTTTATTAAAATTGAAGAATATTTTTTATTGGGAAATAAAGCTGATGTAACTGAAAAGTTATTAAACAATTAAATAAGTTTTTACAAAATAATTTAATGTGCACTGAAATTATCGAAAAATTAAAAATTTAAATAATAAATTTAATAAAATTTTGAAAGTTTCTTTTTCAGATAACGACTATTACTAAAGAAGAACAGTCTGCAAAATTTGGTAGCTCAAGGTTCGTGATTTGCTATATATAGCGTTTCGAATGACTTTTAATCACAATTTTAACTATTTATCGATAATATGTCATCTTATGCTTATTACCATGTTAAAATCAAATGGAATCGTTGACCATTTATCTGATAAAATAATAGATTTGTAATTTCGTTTGACAGGGATCTTTTGAAAGTTCCTTAATGTTCGTTAGACTGATAAATTAAAACAGTGGTTATAATGTCGAATCATCGATTCAATCATTAGAATCATTTTCCAAGTTTCAAGGATCAGATTTAATGGATTGAAAATTCTTAGTACAATTGGAATCGTTTTCAAAGTTTCTAGGTTCAGGTTTAATGGCTAAGCATAGTTATAATTATCAAGTAGCTGATACATTTGAATCAAATTTATTAAGTTGCCAATAATTTATTGCTTCTATCTCACTAAAATTCTTTCCACTTATGCTGTATTAGAACAGAAATTATAATTAATTATGCCGTATTAAAACGAAAACAATTAAAGTAGTGATTGGTTTAGGCAATTTACTGCGCTTGACAGTATATATTATGATCGTAATGGGGATGTTGATATTCCTGTCATAATAAACTATCAACTTTGATTTAAAATTTCATTACATTTTTAACTTTATCAGTATGTTAATGATTTATTTCAGAATAAATGTATTTTTTATTTTAATAACTTCATGAAAAACGAAAATGATTCAATTTGATTATTTATTTATTAAGATTCAAGATTGCATCGCATTATCATCCGTACATACTTGATATTTACAAATATTGGAATAGATAGGAGAACATAATGATACATAAACATTATCAATAATTCTTCACAGTGTATTAACATTATTCTAATATTTTATAATTTTAACATAAAACATCTTTTTTACAAATTTCGCAAATATGTTAATAACATCTTATTAATCGACATACCTGCGGCACCTATTAAACCTCGTTCCGATGACCTACACCCACCTTGAGTCTGGCACATTTTGCCCTCTTCCCCCATCATGGCTTACTGGTGTTCTTTGATGTCTGTTCGTTTTACAGGCAATTTGCCGGAAACTCCCTACCGATGTCCATAGGCGATGGTGGTGTAAAATGGGTCAGTTGGCAGATTTTTGACCAAATTTGTAATTTGTAAGGCCGTCGGAACGCGGCTGTAGTCAAGTGGTGTTGTTTGTCTGATCTAAAATACGCCATTGTATTATATAGAGTGATTGATGATATGGTGTAAGGAATTAACTTTCGGATGTATCTTCTTTTCGACCAACGTCTTTTGCCAACTATCCCATTTGTATTTATGATCATAAAATCAAATATCAAAATTGAGACTAGATTCTGCACCGTGTACAAGTTACCGGCAATATGTCAAATGCTTGTTTCTATGGAATACTTAAACATTTAATAAAATGCTTGTTTTTAGGTAAAACATCAAATATGATAATTATTATATACTTTCTTAAAAGTGCATCTAATTAAGCAATGTGTGGAAAGAAAAGAATTATTTAGATAGTTTATTTTTTTGAGTAAAGTATGCATTTTTTCATCTTCATAAGCATGACCATGCAAATTACGAATTTCTTTTGCAACACATAGAGCATGCATGTGTATCATTGATTTTCCGGCGTCCTGGCATAAGGATAGTGCGACTTCAACGTCATCTGGATATCTCGGGTTCGAGTCCTGGCTTAGGCATGGTTTTTCTTCATCTTTTCTATATGTGTGATGCTTGAGTGTACCTTCCTCTAAAAAGGGGTTGCGTATGTGAATGAGTGATGCGTAAGTTACAAATTCGTATTCTTGAATTTAGCTGGCACTACTGAAACAAGAGACGACCCCTATAGACTCAAATCATTGTCTTCGAAACAGCAAGTTTGTTCAATGGCAAGCGCCATAAGAAACAACAACACATCATTGATTTTCTTTAAACACACACAAAGCCAAAAAATCTCGTCTGTAAGCCAGTTATCATCACGGTGGCTTAATCTGTAAAATTTCTATAATATCTTCCAAAGTTTTTGAAACAGGCTATTTTTCTTGCTTAGGAAGTTCATTTCAAACCTTGCCGGTTTAGCATTTGACTTTCTTTAGAATGCTTAGGAAATGTTTCCATGCCACTTTTTAATTGAAACATTCCTTATTATTGTATTATTTTATTGATGAAATCATAAATATAATTAATATTATTTACTTATATTAAGAATATTACTTTAGCAAACTGCAGCATTTTTAGTGACATGTATTTGTATACAGTATTTTTTCTTTCTTCATAAGTTACATAATTTTCACTTCAATGTTCATCCACAAAAAAGGTATTTCTGGACAGCTTCTTAATTTGTTGAGGGAATTATTTACCATAATTTTTAATATTTCCCTGAAAGTTTGAAATTTAATTGAAACACCACAGTTCTGTATTCTTTTGAAAGAGAATTATGTAGTTTTAGATGAAACAGTTTTCTTACAAATGTTTTATGAATTTAAATTTCTTTGCGAATGAATAAGACAAATTAAATTTCAAGACAAAGTAAATTTCACTTCACATTTGAGAATACTTTTAACTAATGATAGTAGACATCTTTTTTAATTTTTATTAACTTTGTTAAATTAATTTATTTTTATTTATATATTGATTTCAGACTACCCAGGTTACATATTTGTGCAATATATTATAAAAAGAAAAAGTCCAGCATTTAAATTAATATTCTAATCAGTAATGAATGTAATGACAAATATAGAAATATGGCCAGTTATATATGATGCAATTAAATACTACTCTGATACTTATATTTCAAAGAAATTGCATTTTTATAAACTTCTTTATTTGGAAATTAAGAAAATACAATTTGCATTACAATTTGGCGCAGTGTTGATCATTTGGGTCAACATTCCTTAAATTTATTTGCCACTTCCCCTTCTTAAAAAAAAATTATATTAAAAAACATTTTTTTCCTCATTTTTGTGTTTGTAATTAACAAGGCATTTAAAAACTATAAAAGATTATTTTTTAAAAATCCATTTTTTCAACAATTATATTTCGAATTTAGTTGGTCAACTTAAATAAAAGAAATTTATGATGTTTTAGGAAATTACAGAGTTAAATAATTTATGAAAGAACATTTTTCGATGTTCCAAATTTTCCTGTTTCCATTGCTAGATTTTTTTGAGTTATACACGGATGGAAAAAAAAATCCCAACACTAGGAAGTAGCTGTGCTAGATAAACGAAATTTGGTAGGCGTGTTTAAACATCTGAAAGATGACGTCGATTCAAATTTCGAGCTACGCCCGTAAGTGTGGTGCTAGTAGCGACACTATGAACATGCAAATGAGGTTTGCTTTAAATAAGCGCTGTAAGGTTCGTGATCATTATTTACAGTTGAGATTTGACGTAGTGGGTTAATATTAGTCAAGGATGCCTCTGAGAAGACGAAGAAGCCATTATCAACAGCTCACTGAGTTTGAACGAGGTCGTGTTGCAGGGCTACGAGAAGGTGTATTTTCTTTCCGCGATATTGCTGAAAGACTTGGCAGGAATGTATCCACTGTGCATGAGTTTTGGCGGCAGTGGTCAAGGGAAGTTACTGCCTCAAGAAGACCAGGTTCCGGGCGGCCACGTGGTACTACTGAGAGGGAAGACCGTCGTATTCGGCGTATGGCTGTGGCTAATCGTACTGCGTCTGCAGCTGAAATTCGAGCTGCAGTTGGCACCACAGTGACACAACGAACTGTTACAAATCGGTTACTTCAAGGACAGCTCCGAGCCAGACGTTCTGTACAGTGCATTACACTGACTCCAAACCACTGCCGTTTGCGACGTGAGTGGTGTCAAGCTAGAGCTCATTGGAGGACGGAGTGGAGATCTGTTGTGTTTTCTGATGAAAGAGGTTCTGCCTTGGTCGCAGTGATAGCCGTTTGTTGGTTAGAAGGAGGCCAGGTGAACGCCTGCTAGTGACCTGTCTGCTGCCTAGACACACAGGGCCTACTCCTGGAGTTATGGTTTGGGGAGCAATTTCGTATGACAGCAGGAGCACTCTCGTGGTTATCCCACGCACCCTGATTGCAAATTTGTACGTCAGTCTAGTGATACAACCTGTTGTGCTGTCATTCATGAGCAGCATTCAAGGGGGTGTTTTCCAACAGGATAACGCTCGCCCTCACACCGCTGTTGTAACCCAACATGCTCTACAGAGTGTCGACATGTTGCCTTGGCCTGGTAGATCATCAGATCTTTCTCCAATCGAGCACGTATGGGACATCATTGGACGACAACTCCAGCGTCCTCCACAACCAGCATTAACCGTCCCTGCATTGACCGCCCAAGTGAAACAGGCATGGAACTCCATCCCACAAACTGATATCCGACACCTGTACGACACAATGCATGCACGTTTGCATGCTTGCATTCAAAATTCTGACAGTTACACCGGTTATTAATGTACCAACTTTTCACATTTGAAATGGCTCTACCTGTGATCTTGAAACTTTAATCAAGTAAATATGTTACGTAGACAAATGTATTCCTAAAATTTCATTACTGTACAATAATTTTTTCTTGGTGTTGGGATTTTTTTCCCCATCACTGTATATTAATATAGATTTCAAGAGAAAAGTTAAAAGAAAAAAATTATTTAAAAATTTTTTATTCCTGATAGATTTTTGTTTCTATAAACTAACAATTTTGGTTAATTTATATTCTGACCTGATCTTCCTGGATATGTTGAACAGACTTTTGTCAGAAACTACATCACATATTCTATTTTCAGTAACTATCACAATCATACCATTTGATTATCAAATGCGATTTCTTCACTGGGATCCCGGCTTCGAGTCCTGGTTCGGTCATGGTTGTTCTTTCCTTTTTTTCTACCAATGAGATAATGCGAATGAGCCCCCTTCCCCGTAAAAAGAGGTTGGGCAAGCGAATGTATGTGTGTGTGCCATTTTCACTTGAGCAAGAAGTTAATTAATTCTAGAAGTTATCTGGTTTAAGCACCGTTTTAAAAAAGGTTCTAGAATAGGGATTAATGTATATTTTGAAGGAAGGAAATCTGTTTCTGGTACAATTTAATTTTATTTCTTCAGTAATGAATATTTTCTGATTTAAAATTTATATCTGTCTTTTATATTTATAGTTAAAAATTCATGCATGCATTCGTTTGATGTCCATATTATCTGAATTTTTTCCCCTCTTTTTTGTTTTTGATTAATATGATTTCATTCTCTTTGTTGACGGCGTCCAGGCATAGGAGTAGCACGTCTTCTCCGTGATCTGGACTTCCCGGTTCGGGCATGGTTCTTTTTCATTTGCGTTCTAACCATGAGGATTGTGAATGTGTCCACCTGTAAAAAGGGGTTGTGCAAGCGAATGTGGGTGTCTTTTCATATCAGTTAAAAGTCAGACTTCTGCCCTCGGGTGCTCAGGAGTCTTTACTCTCGGAAACCGCTGCATCTCCTTTCCGTGTTAACACGGACTCGACATCATCATCATTCTATATGATACAGATGAATGTTTGTATGCGATTATACGAATCTACAGTTTTCGATGGACCTTGATGAAATTTAGCACATCTCTCATCATGACAACAGAAAGCTCTGCGGGTACTTTTCAAACTTCGAAAGATAACAGAAATATCAATTAATTAAAAAGTAAGAAAGTTCTAAGATTTTTAAAAACTTTTCTTTCGGAAATATTATCTAACTCTTTATTTTTAAGTCTTAAAATTCAAAAATTACTTTTATATTGGTAGCAATTTCAATTCTGTATAAGCGTATCTTTAGCTTTAATAAATATTTTGAATTTAATATGACAATATATATATATATATATATATATATAACAAGGCAAGATTTTAAATAAAAACATTCCTTATTAATAATTAAACAGCCATGAAAACCATTGTTCCTGGTGAACAAACTGACTTTTAATGAAATAACAGATTTTTTTTATGCATGTCATTTCAAGTTACATAGATTTTTTAAGAACTCCATTGGAATAATCGATATTAAAACCCGAATGTGTTCCACAAATTGAGCAACGACAACTCAGGTTTACTACAAGTAAGATTTTCTTTTTTTTGCAATCATATCTCTTCTTTTAGAGCCTACGTATTTTTATTACGATTTAAAAAAAATCTGAAACTCCTCCACAAACATAACACAACATTCCCTAAACGAAATCAAACCTACCCGATTTCTCAACACCCAATGCTATTGCCAAGGGCGAGCCAGAGAGAGATAAAAAAAAAAAAATTAGACCGAACGTGTGGGCAAATATGGCCTGTTACTCACCCTTGCTATTTCAAGGCTGCCTACCTTTGTATATAAGCCATCGTCCCACTCTTCAGCCCTCTTTTCGACTGAAAATTTTAGCAACACTAGCAAAATGTCTTTTACCAGGTCATCGTTGGTGAGCCGTAACTGGTACGATACCTTTGACTTTCCCTCTCGAATCCGAGACCAGCATTTCGGCCTGGGTCTCTCAGATCTGGACTTGGATGCCCCCTCTTCATTTTACAGGGGATACTACCTGAGACCTCACAGACAGCTCAGCACAGGAGGTACTTCCGAAATCAAAGCTGAATCCGACAAGTTTCAGGTAGTTTTGGATGTTTATAAACATTTTGTATGTAATAAAGATGTTTCTGAAATTTAAAGGCTAATTTTTTAATAAAGTGTTGATAATATTTTTGGATAAGTTATTCAATTTTTATTAAATTAAAATTAATTCAAAATAATATTAAAAAGTATATATATATATATATATATATATATATATATATAATTTTAAATATTATTTTATATAAATTAAAAAATGCATCTGATAAATTTATTATTGCTTATGAATAGGAATCTATATATTTTTTTATCGATTGACATAAGATTTGTTAAGTGATTTTTTTTGATGATATGTTTTACTAATGTAGAAAAAATTTAGAAATTCATAATGAAGCATTGTTTTTTAAACAGAAACATTCCTTTTTCGCAAGAAAAATAATTTAAATGCTTAATTTTTTTTATTTATCTGATGTTGTTGATGCTCTGATGATGTTGAAATATTCACACAATTAAGAATACAATAATGGGTGTTTAAATAAAAGTATTTAAATTAAAAATTATAGTTGCCTTGAGTATAAAAATGTAATTTTGGCAATAATATTGCAAATGAAGAATTATTGCCCTTTTCAAATAAAAGAAAAATGTGGAGATAATTATAATATTGATTTGCATTTTAATATGGATATAAATCTGAAAAAATTATATAAACAAATGCTCAAAAATTCCTGTCGAATACTAGAATCAAACATAAGTTTAAAAACAAAGGTTTTAAAAACTGTCCTGCATTGAAAAAAAAAAGGAAAGTAAAATATTAATGGGTCGTAAATTTCTATAAAAAAATCTGATGCTGAATTAATTGTCGTTTTTTATCAAATTTAACTGTTTTGAATAGAGATTAATCTCAAAATTTAAAAAACTACTTTAAATAATAATATTTTTTATAAATTTGTTGCATATATGAAAATATAAGTATTGCAAGAGCTCAGAATTTTTAGAAGAAAATCGATATTTTTTGTGTTTTGGAATGAGAAATACATTTACAAAACTTGTGAACATCACAAGAAGTTATTTTAAAATGAAGAAACGTTATATTGCTTTTAAAGCCAATATTTTCAATAAATATTTAATTAGTGTTATTTTTAGCAGCTTTAATATATCAACTGAAATCGACACTTTAAATGTAATTTCATGTTAAGTTTTAAATATTTTATTAGTGCTTCTTTAAATATAATATTTCAAAGTAAACAATATTTTCTATTGTCCTACAGGGCAGAAATTAGATAAATTTACACTTACATTTAATTTTTGCAGGTTTAATTGGTATATGAACAGTATGATTTGTTAACGAAGATAATCCCTATAAAAATTTAAAGTTCTTTATACGAAATTTATATAAATAAATAAATAAATGATTCTTAAATTTTATGTTATGATTCCAAAACTTAAAGAATAATAAAATAATAATGAGCCTTATTTTGCTTTAAAATTAAAACCTTGCCATAATAATGAAAATCAATGGATATTCGTTTAAAGTTTCAAAAAAATATTTCATTTATGACGACAAAAATAAGTTGCATACTATTGCGTAAACATAAAATTTTCAGTGATCAGATGTTTCATTCATAATCAATTTTTATTTATTAACCCAATTCTAATAATAAAACTCACCTGATATTCTGAAACAAAGAAATACAAGTTTTATAAATAATCAATTTGAAATTACTCGCTTTTAAGAAATATAAATTGACGTGGCTTTATTTCTAATAGTGCATTTGTGAAAATATTCTTATAAAGATGTATTTTTTCAAACAAAAGCAAAATTAATACTTTTATCTAATTTCAATTAATTGAAGACGCTATTTTCATATTTCTGTTCAATGTAGAAAAATGGAAACTACCAATTAAAACACTTTGATGTCAGTTTTGACATATCTGCGGGGCTTAATGAACAGAACTAAATCCAAACCGTTTTTGGTATCCTTCCCGTACATCTGAGGGAGTAGATTTCACGCTTTGATTGGCATTTTAAATATCTACTACGCATTTTATAAATGAGTAGGCGGGGTATCGTATTTCTCTAGGTCAGCCTACACGTGGAGTGTATACTGTCGGAATATTAAAATAAAATTTATACGAAACACTGATTTCTATTTTTGACATCTGTTTGATTTATAAATTTTATTGTTACTCCTAATAATGTTAGATTTAAGCACTTAGTAACCTTAGAGAGTTCACACTATAAGCACTTTATTATTATAAATTTATAATTTTAGTTGGCATTTTAATGTATTTTAAGCATAATAGATATGTTATTTATTTTCTTATTTTTATTATCATTTATGACTTTTTTTAAATTTCAGAATAATTTTTTATTTTAGTGGTTTTATGAGAAGGAATGCTTTTATTTATTATGACTGCGTTCGTACACAATTGTGTTTTAAATTGTTAATAAATATTAAATTAACTCAGAAAATATAATGAAATATATATAAATCTGGCCAGTTATACCTGACAAGCATTATTATTAGTATCCTAATACTTTATAATAGAAAGAGTTTTTATCTTTGACAATTATATTTATCAGGAAAATAGACAAATATATTTTTTATGGACTTGCCTACTGCTTCTAAAATGAATGAAAGAAAACATTGCTGCATTTAATGAATTTATTTTTATTCCACATTCAATGAGTTATATGTCCCCACCCCACATTGTACATTATTCAATTTTGTGACCAACGTCTTAAAACATAAACGTTACTTTCTTTTTACTGTCTTTTATACTAAATGTTAATTTATAATTTCATGGATTTGGTCAATGCTTCCAAAATATAATCTAAAATAAACAAAATAGCCAAATAAAATTTATGGTGTTCTTTAATAACTAAATAAACACAAACAGTAAGTTAAATTGAGCTTCAAAAGTATCTTGCTTTTTTTTTTCTTGAAAATATTATGACAATTCCTAAAATGAATGAATGTAGTAAGATTAAGTTTATCTTATCCATGAGTTATGTAAATTATTTTTAAATTCTTTATATCTATTTGTATCCTAGAAAGTTGATAAGTGAAATAGGTATTTTTACTGTTTCAATTTCTAATATATTGTTTAATATTTTAGAAACTTTTTATTACTAGAGAAACTGCCCTCTTAGATTTGTAATTATTAATCACATAAGAATTATGGGTGGCTGTTATCATACCAAAGTTTCTTTTCTTAAATGTATCGTATGTTGTTATTTCCAACAACACTTGTCATAGACAAGTTCACTGACTAAGTCAGAGATTTTAAACCGAGAAAGCGCCATCTAGGATCAAGAGTACGTCTTAGCAATTCATGGGGCACATTCGCTTGCAGAGCCCCTTTTTACAGGAAAAAATACTCAAGCATCTCAAAGATGAAGAACAACCATGCCTAAAGCGGAATTCAAATCCGAAAGGCTGCGATCACGGGAAAGAAGTGCTACCCTTATGCCAGGAGGCTGATATAGGATTCCTTAACTTATCTTAAGGTATCCGACTAAGTTCAAAAGAAAATTTTTGAAAAATTGCATTTTTTTAAAACTATTTAAAACTATAGTTGTTATATGTATTTCCCATTATAATACAAAATATTATAACCAAAAAAATATTTGAAAATATAATATATTTTGAGAAATAGGAAAATTTGTAGTAAATGTTAATAAAATTTAACCGAAATGGTTGACGCTAAGCGCAAACTTTTAAGGCAACAATCCTACTTTTCGTTGTACCCAAATTATCGAATACAATGACGAATCAAATTAACCAAAATCTAAGGAAACGTTTGAGATGCAAAGAAATTATGGTTAAAAGTATGCGCATATATGCATTTTTCCCCATAAATTCCCAATTTAATTTTTCTATAAATACCAGTAAATGAAAAAGTATTTCAACCACAATAAAACTTTTCGTTCATTTCATTGCCTTCATCATTTAAGATACACGCTGAAATGTTTATGTGAATACCTCTATTAGTTTTTGAGGTATCATGTTACTGTGTAGAATTTTCATGAAAATTGATGTTTTGAGAAAATTGAAGTTAAAGACAAATTAAACTGAAAAATCTGTGACCCTGAATGATAGGCCAGGCCTTCCTTTTCCTAGAAAAGATAAACTGTTTTGGAAAGAGGGAAGTCTGAACTACAAGAAATAACAATAAAAATAAAATTCACCAATGTGGTTCAAAACCTGTTATATATATATATATATATACCGTAGTCGGATACCTTAACTTAACTTTTTTAAGCAAAACCTTTCGAATGCATGCTGGTATCTTAACTAATTTTGAAACGTGAACACTATTAAATACAGAGGATTAATTCGAATTTGTTTTTGTAGGTTCGCTTAGACGTCGGGCATTTCGCACCCGAAGACATCACAGTCAAAACCGTCGACGATCAAGTTGTGGTCACAGCTAAACACGAAGAAAAAGTTGATGAACATGGGTTAATATCCAGGGAATTTACTCGACGATATATTATGCCAGAGGGTGTGGACATCGAAAAGGTGTCTTCTAGCCTTAGTCCAGACGGTATCTTGACTGTCGAAGCTCCCCGCAAAAAGCCCCAGCCTGCTCTAGGACCCAATGAGAGGGCCGTACCAATACAAGTTCAAAACGTTCCATCCACGCCTACAAAAGTCACGACAAATATACCTGTGCAGAAAGAAACATCCTCAAAACCAGAAGATAAGAAAAATTGAAATATGGACTCTTAAATATTGAATGAAAAATTGTGATTAATAAATATTTTGTTATTGCTACTTTAAGGCTCAGTTTAAATTATTCCGAAATGTTTGAATTCTTTCTGGAAATTCTTGAAAATTTTTATTTTCAATGAAGCTAAATCATTTGTGAAAGATTCCTCAAAGTGTAATTAAGGCAAGATGCGGTAATAATTGTAATATGTTCAAAACTATAATTTGGGGATTCCGCAGTTCCACATAGAGATCACACGGTTATTTTTATATGAACTATATTTAAGAAACACTTGAAAATTTGTTTTGAAAATTTTCTTTTTGAAATAAAGGTTTAAAATAAGAGAATTGTCATTGGATTTTATAATTTTGAAAACAACATTGCGTTATTGATTATACGTCAGATATTAAAAGCAAAACAGAAAAATGATTATTTCATCAGATGACATATATTTATATTATTGGAAGAAAAGGTTAAAGCCTTACCCTTTTTTTATCATAATTAAAAATAGGTAAAAAATTCCATACTGGACAGGGTTTTTTAGCATTTCATTTAATTCTTTTGTGTAATATTATTTTAATGGCTTTCATGGTAAAATATTTTTAAACAAATTTTGATAGGCTTATAATTTATACTATTTTAGAAGCCGTATACTATTATACTCATTATTCTATGCATTTCTCTAATTTTCATTCCATAAGGTTAAAATATTTTTATACATTTGATTGTATTACGTTAAAGAATAGTAATATTTAAAAATAAATTCGTTTTAAGAAATTTTTCTCTTTGGTTAGTTTTGAAGTTAAACTCTAAAATCGACAAAATTTAAAATGTTTATTAAAAAGATTCTTTACCCTGAAAGCATAGAATATAACATGTATTATAACATTTGAATTTTATGAAGATGAAAAAATCGTAATGTTTATGGAAGTTAATTAAAAATATTAAATTTCTTTTCGTTTTTAATTAAGTAAAATTAGAATTGAAATTTCGAAAAGATCACTCAGAGATGCACATTTCCACATTCTAAAGTATATTTGTGCCAAATAGGATCTGATTATTTTTCTTGGTGAACACCAATATACACATTTTCCTTTACTATTGGTTTTTTTTGTCGTGTCCATTTTTCCATGGAAAGGTGGTGCAGTAGCTTCTGAGGGTAAAGACCTCTGAGCACCCAGATGGCAGAAGTCTAACTTGTAGCTCAAATGAAGATGACACACACACATTCGCTTGCACAACCCCTTTTTACAGGGGGGCACATTCACACGCCTCACAGACAGAACACAGATTAACAACCATGCCCGAGCCGGGACTCGAACCCGGGGAAGACACGCTACCCCTGTGCCAGAACGCCGGCTTTACTATTAGTAGGGATAAGAATAGAGATTATTTGTAAAAATATACAACAATACAACTTATTGTTAGAGCATCAGTGTTTATGCAATTTGAAACAAAAACAGTCGAAAGACTAAATACAAAAACTGCTTAGTTTTTATGGAATTTGTGAAAAAATCACGATTTGGGATAAATTAAATAATAATTACTAAAATGTCTGATTAATTTATTTAAAGAAGTAATTCCAAATTATTCCACCACCCCCTTTTTTATTATTGGAAAATGAGTTTTCAATTAACAAAACCAATTTTCCTATAGTAGAAAACTTGCAATACAAAGCCTTTCAACTAAATGTAAAAGAGTAAAATGAACAAAAATAACTAATTTTATTCGTTGATGTGACGCGGTCACCTAATAGTCAGATTTCTACTGTCATTCGGAATGGCTTCAAGTTTGTAATTCTTGTCCATTAAAGTTTCTTGTTTGTGTGAACTTGATGCATTCCAAGTATGGCTCCTTGGAATAAGAGCCCTTATGATAGTTATTGTGGAAGTATGGAGATGAAGATATCATTTCCGGAGTCATCCTCGTAATCGGACAGCATATCAATCTTTTAATGTTCGTATCAAAATAGCCTTTTTCTTGATTCAAGATTCAGAATTAACTTGAATTTTGCTTTAATTTAACGTAAAATAAAAATAAAAAGACTTATGGAGAATACCAATTATTTACAGAGGGAATCTATCTTTGAGTTTTCTTTAAAAGTAAATTGTACTTCCAATATAAATGCATAGCAAAATAGCATTTTTACAATATTACTGTAACAGTATTTATATAAATGCTATATTTTTTTTTACCTTAGTTGCATTTCATTGTGAATATGTTGTAAAAAGTAAAAAGTTTCTTTCAAAGTCGAACCCGCAATTTTTTTGTGTTGAAAACATACATTTAACAGACATCACTCACGAACATTCCCACTTATTTTTTGATTCTTCATAAAATGTGACATTTTTACTGCAAACACGAGTTTGGGATTTTTTTTAAAGTTAAAAAGCAAGATTTATGTTTGCTCTAGAGTCACAAATGTTTTCTTGAAGGCATTAGCATATTTTCATCTTTTGGTTCCAAGAAAAAAAAAAAAGAAAGTGAAAAATTGAGGTAACAATTTTTCAGAAAGGAAAGAATTTAAAAATACGAGCAGTTTTCAGGATTTATTAGGGAAGAGATTTGTGTTAAACGTCAGAGAAATGCAACACTCAAAATAGATACACATTTCAAGCGTTTTTTTATGGACAGTGGGACATATTTAGAAGCAAGATTAGCAACCGAAAATTTATTTGTTGGTAGGTAACTGCACAAATTTTTTTAAATTTCAAAATGACATTTTTTTGGAGACGAGATTTGTGCTATTTTGGTACGAGAAATATTTTTCAAAAAATATTGATGAATACAGTTGATACAATTTAATCATAGTTGGCAAATATTTAAATTTGTGGTGAACTAATAAAATTGATGCAGATAATTATCATTAATCTGAAAGTTTTTGATTTGGAGAATAGTTTATAGTTCGCATTTATAGGCTTAGAGCTAACTTGGATTGTTTATCGGTTAAGAATATGTATTTTGCTTATCGAAATCAGTCACTTAATATTAATAAATTTAGAAGTTTATTTTAAAATTATTAAAATGAAAAGTAAGTAGGTGTTTCTGAAATTATAATTTGTGTTTAAATCAAAATGATAAAAGCTTCAATTTGTAATTTGAAATTATGATAATCGGACAAGAATTTGTGTTGGAGGAAAAATTCTTTCTCATTTGGAAAGTGTGAAATATCTAAATATCATTAAATTTTATTAGTGGAAAAACATGCTGAGCTTTTTCCGTTTTTCTTTTGCATTCAAATTTAGTTTCATAACAATACTTCTTTGTGTTTGCATACACTGTTTCTTTTTTAAAAACTATTTTCATTTAATTTAAAGACCGTTTGAAGTAACTTATGTTTTCAGAATGCTAAAGATTAAATCAGTTTAATAACTAAATTAAAGTTGGACTGCTTTAAGAAATTAACGTTAGTATGGACCATGTTTTAAGGACCATATAAAATCTATGTTTTTTATACAAATATTTAAGTTTCATTAAAATTTTAATTTTTGTGCTCCCTGGCTCAAAGTTTCAGGGAAAGACTAAGATCTCCAATTAAACGGACTAACCAGTTTCCTAGATCCGTTTGAATGAGAGGAAGCATCAGGTACTTATTATTTCACTGGTTGTCTAATAAATAAATTTATAAAAAATTTAAATTTTTTAATCAATAAATAATAGTACTGCAGTTTGTACTCTCAATGAATTATTAAAATAATTATATTAATTTAATTTAAATAATGTTGATTATTTAATTATAATATTTTGCATTGTTACAAATTAAATAACTTTTTATAACTCTTTATACGCATTGTATTTGGTAGGTTTTTCTGCATAATTTATTGTTATATCTCTTATATATCTCTAAGAAGTTAACTATTATTTTATTATTTATCATAATAATTAAATGATTTTACTTCAAACAATTGATATCGTATGTAATTGCTATTGATTTTTGAAAAAATCTATTATTTCAGTTTTTTTCCCGGTAATTTTTCAGTTTTTTTTATTATAAAAAGTCTAAATAAAGGTATTTTTTCATTAAGTATCTAAAAAAATTGAATTAAAATAATTCAGCGACATATCGTTTGCGTTAAAAATGAGCTGAAATGTGAAAATGAATTGCTTGCAATAAAATGTGAGTTTGTGGGTCATTACGTACATGGCTTATAATTGGAAAATACCTGACTCTGGCATAGCTTCACTTATTATAAAATAAAAGCAACATAAAGTTAAAAATGTGTTGAAACGTAAAACTAAATTAACTAGTAATTAAAATTGGGGTCTTATTATGTGCATTGCCTATAATTCGAAAATGCCCGAATCCGCTAAATAAAAGTTTACAGATATTTAGATAATGGAATTATGAATATTATATTATGCCCATGAAATTCAACTGAAAATAAGAGCTATCAATATTTCCAACTAACAAGCTGAGCGTCAAATGCTGTTATCATCGAATAGTTTCAATATGCGACTTAGAATATTCCTTTGTAATTTTATTAAGTTTTCTTCTATATACATCATTCGTTAAAGAGAAAGATCGAAAAGTCTTTCTATCTTTTTCTAAATTATACCTTCTGTTATACGCGTTTTTTATTATTAATTTAAGCAAGAAACGTAATAAAGTTCTCCGAGTCGTCGCTTTCAGCCTTCATTCTTTTTTAATTAACTATCTCGCGGAGAAAGAAAATACCAACTGCATCCTTGGTCAGAATGTTTGGAAAACAACTTTCAATGGTATTTAGTTTCAAATGACTTTTCAAATACGTCAAGAAAGATCAAACAAAAACTGAGAGTCGCAATTTTGAAATTATGAAAAAAGTATAATACAATATATTGTTCTCATTCTTGATTTATATATATATATATATATATATATATATAGATGGATTTTAGGTTTATATTTTTAAGAATTATTCTAATAAATAATAGTTATTTTATATCGGTAATTAAATAGAATTTTATTATTTTTACATACGCTATTCTCAATTCTCAGAATTTTGAAACGTTGATATTTTGCTGTTAATATTATTATAAGTTGTAAATAATGACTGAATGCAAAATAATTGTTGTATTAAATACAAAATATAAAATAAGAGGAAAATCCTATAGAAGAAGCATGGAATACTGTGATTTTTAAATAAAAAATATCCTGGAAATAGGAATTAAGAGGTAATTAACCAAATATTTTTTCCTCTTTTCTACGTTTCTTTTTAGAATTTTCACTCTATGAAATATCTTTGATGGTTTCTTTTTTTCCCGTTTAAATTTAATTTAAATATAGTTGATTACTTAATTATAATATTTTGGATTATTACACATTAGATCACTCTATATTGCATCGTATTTGGTAGGTTTTTCTGCATAATTTATTGTTATATCCCTTAGAAGTTTACGGTTATTTTATTATTTATCATAATAATTAAATGATTTTATTTCAAAGAATTGAAATCGTATGTAATTGCTATTAATTTTTGAAAAATTATATTATTTCAGTTTTTTCCCCTTTTTTTATTGTTAAAATTTTTTTATATTTTTAAAAATTATTCTAATAACTAATTGTTATTTTATATCGGTGATTAAATAAAATTTTATTATTTTTACATACATTATTCCCAATTCTCAGATTTTTGAAATGCAAATATTTTGTTGTTAATATTATTAAAAGTTTTAAATAATGACTGAATGCAAAATAATTGTTATATTAAATACAAAATATAAAATAGTGAGGAAAATCTAATAGAAGAAGGATTTTTAAATAAAAAATATCCTGGAAATAGAAATTAAGAGATAATTTTTCCCCTTTCCTACGTTTTTTTTTCAGAATTTTCATTCTCTGAAATGACTTTAATGGTTTCTTTTTTTCACATCACCCCGAATTTCTGCAGACTTGCTGAATGTTATAAATTTGATATAAAAATTACTTTGCAGTGCTATTAAAGTAGGATATGAAAACTTTATATTCACAGAATTTAAAGGTAATTTTAGAATAACTAACAAATTTTGGAACTATCTGTAGCCCTTTTTTATGTTTTAAAAAGGTGGACTGAATCTAGATGGCAGCTTTTTTAGCTATACATTTGCTCTTTTTTGGCACATAAAATGTCGAAATACTTTTTTAAAAGTTTCTCTCTATGAATATTTTGTCTGAAACTTCATAACATGACATTATTTCATATTTAAATCGTATATCTTTTCTTCATTTGT
This sequence comes from Argiope trifasciata, assembly GCA_026543055.1. Lineage (NCBI taxonomy): Eukaryota > Metazoa > Arthropoda > Arachnida > Araneae > Araneidae > Argiope > Argiope trifasciata. Next base: position 4,147,678 of record JAPMOQ010041062.1, on the reverse strand, counting down.
CTTCAATGCATGAAACCAATGTTTGCTTTATGTATGGGGCAATATAAACATCAAGTTTATGGAACTAAATGAATATTTTCAATTATGTTACAGGAAAGAGCAAAATTACTTAAAGTTATTAAAATTTCAGAAAAAAAATTGTAATTTTCCTCTTTAAAAATAGATGTACAATTAATATTACGAACGTAGTTTCCTGTTACAAGTTTAAACAAGCAATATTTATAAATATGCATAAATTCATTTCTTTAGATTTACTTCAATTGATAGTACTTTTGATTAATTTATAAGCAATAATTTTAAATTTATCTATTTAAAACATCAATAATTTCTCCAATATAATCATCTTTTTACATTGAAAGGGAATAAACACTAAACAAGTCCACTAAACAATTAATGAACAATTCTTTTAATCTGAAAAGACATTTCATATGAAAAATGCCAAATTAAAACTAATGTACGATGCCATAACTATTTCAAAATTTCTTCTCAAACTGGTTTGAAATCAATAGGAGTCAATGAGTTCAATCTTGCTACTTATCAAGTGATGAATGTTGTTTAAGTGCAAAATATAGTGAATCAAATCTCTCGATTGATGTTTCAACGTAATTTTTTTTCATAACGATAAGGTCTTTGATTTATTCACAGAAAAGATATGTGCTTACAAATATAGTATAATTAGAAATGGAAAACGTAGTTAAATCTAGAATAGTAAATTTTACAGGAGATTCAAAAATCAGTCAGATCAGTTTCAGTGCTTATTGTATTTTCCATGTTAATTACTGTCATATCTTCGCACCCATCTGCCGATTTTGATTAGCTACTTCATTCTCCAATTCATATATCACAATACTTATATCAATATGCTACATGTATCATTGAATTTTTCAACCTATAGAAGTAGGTAGCTGAACACTTTCATCGTTTTCCAGCTTGGAGAACTCGGTAATACAATATTTCTGACCGAAGATTCACCACTATTTTTTATTTTGGCACTTTCCACGTATTCCATTATGTCACTCTTTATTTAATTTCAAACACTGATGAATTCTGCTTTTTTTCAATTTTTATCTCTTGGCTTAGCCGAAATGAGTAGTTTGCCAGAAAAGAATTCTACAATTGAAATTTCTCTTGGCCCATCTGGCAGTGAAAGTTCAAAGTTCTGTATGAGTGTTGCTAAAAGTAAGAAAATTTGCATCATTACGAAGCCTTCTCCCAAACAGGACCGTTTACCTGAAATTTGAAAAGCAAAATTAGGATACAAATGAAATTGCTACAATTACAGATACAAACTTAGAATACAATAAAAAATATGTAATAATATATTACATAATGCGATTCAGTAACTAGCGATATTTTAAACATATCTATCGGCAGTGATGACAAAAAATAAATATGTTTAAATCTTAAATCATATATTAAAAAATAACGACAAATAAATTTATACTGTTCAAAGAGTATTTAAATGAATTCCAATAATGATCGTTTGAGAAAAGGCCTCGAGAAACTCCACCGGTGAAAGATCAAAACAGAAACCGATTGATAAAACAATCCAGGAATTTATACGTTTGAAATAGGCATGAAAAAGACATGACTTTATACTTCTTTGAGGTCTATAAAGACAGCAAAATAAGAAAATAATTGCCAGAAGGCTCAAGTAATCGTTGCTATATACTTCACGATAAGTAGAAAAAAACCCCACGATTCCTCTCAAATCAGCAGTTTAAATAAAAGTGTTTTTTCTTTGATTCTTAGTAGCGGGAAAAACATTAATTTTAGAAGAGGGAGAAAATTGAATATGTTACATACACAGGATGTCTCAAAGATGTCGGTAATTGTATTAAAGTATTCGACTACGCTCGAAGGAAAATTTATATTATAATGCAAAATACTATAAATACAAATAAATATTTGAAAATACGATATATTTTGTGAAATAGGAAAATGTGTAGTAAATTTTAATAAAATTTAACTAAAAAGGTTAACGCGCTACAAAAAATTATAATGCAGCAATCCTATTTTTCTATGTACACAAGTTATGGAATATGATCGTGAATGAAATAAACCAAAATCTAAGAAAAAATTTAAGATGCAAAGAAGTTATGAGTAAAAATATACATATATATGCATTTTTTTCCCTAAATTCACAACTTAATTTTTCTAAAAGCATCTATTAATGAAAAAAGAATTTCACCGACTCTAAATTTTAAGATGCATTTCATTGTCAATATTGTTTAAAACACACGCTGAAATTTTTATGTAAATACCTCTATTGGTTTTTGAGATATCATGTTAACGGTGAAGAATTTTAATGAAAAGAAAAGCTTTGAGAAAACTGAAGTTAAAGACAAATTTTAGCTGAAAAATATGTTTTGCTTGAAATTCTTCAGAATGTCAGGTAAGGCCTTCCTTTTTCTAGAAGAGATAAACTGTTTTGAAAAGAGGAAAGTCAAAATTACAAAAAATAACAACAAAACGAAAAAAAACAACCCCCCCACCAATGTGGTGGATAATCAGTGTTTTTAACGTAGTAGGATAACTTCAGGCAGAATAAAACAGAATTAGACAAACCCGAATCACCATATAAGCCATTAGTTTAGTAAATGGGTCAATGCAGTTTCACATTTAAGCACATTTTTAACTTAATAAACTTGTTAATAATATTCACTTTAATTATTATTTTTTCATACACAATGTGAAAACTTGTATGTTTTTGTTAAATTATAATTTAACAAAAATATACAAGTAATAAATACAAGTAATAAAAACATACAAGTAAACATAAATAATTATTTATAAAGACTCATAACTGTATGAAATTCACAAATGCACATGCTATTAAGAAAATTTCTTGATGTTTAGATATGCAGTAATAATTTTTAAAAAGGCGATGAAAAAAATTGGAGCAGGGTCAATTATATAATAGAAAATGATATCATACTAATATTTTATATTTCAAAAAATTTGTCCTTGTTACAAACGTATTTAATGTGCAACCGAGTAAATAAAATTTTCTAATCAATCTACCTCGATTTTCCTCACTTTAGCAAACTTAAGCATCTGACTAGTCAGAAATCCGTCCCTGATTTTCTCTTCCTTGCTTTAGCTCAATTTCAAATATTTGAAAATAATAATAATAATAAAAGTTTGTTTTATACTTACTCACCTACTCCAAATAAAATGGGAAGTTCCGGTCTTTTCTTTCCTTCTTTTTGAATAAACCTGGATGGTTTAAAATGCTCCGGATCATCATACATCTCGGAATCGTGATGGCAAGAATAGAAATTAATTAGCATAATGGCTCCTTTAGGAATTTTGTATCCACCTAAAGTGGTTTCTCCTGAGGAAAAAAATCGAAACGATGACAGAGTTAGTCATTTTAAATTTTTATATATTTTTTTACAAAATACACTCATGTATATTGAAAAAACAAATATCTATGTTTTAATCTTAATTAAGAAGAATTTCTAATTTAGTCATTAATGATATGTTCATTCATTCGAATTACAGATATTGTTTCATAATAGTTTGAAATTGTTAATTTTTTTAATGAAAGTTAAAACTGAAATAACACGAAAGGGACATATAGTAAAGAAAAAACTTGATAGCACAATAATGATCACTATTTGAAAAATGTTTTTAAATTTCAGATTCTCTCACTTGCTTCACACATCTATTAAATTTATGTATTTATAATTATAAAATAAGCTAAATAAAATTTTCCTCCAATTTTATAAATAAGCAACAAAATAAAACACCCCTTTAAATAAGCTACTACTTATAAAAATTGAATAAAAATACCCCATGAAATTAAAGGTTATGAGGCTATGATTACTATAAAATAAACTTCATGTAAAAACGAGGAAGTGTTTTTCAAAGATGAATACCCCAAAATAGAATATAAATTATTTAAGAATAATGAGAGATATTTTAATGATTCTCATAAAAGTTGAATTATAAATTTTCTCCAAACTGATTTCAGGATATATGTAGTTAAATTAATCCCTTAGAAGTACATATGTCGCATTTACAAGACTTATACTTTTATGATATTTGTTCAACTAGCTTTTTGTTTTATGGTTAAAAAAAAGATGGAAGAGATGATGGGGATAGATACATGTATAATTTTAGCAGTCATCAGTGTTAAAATTGTTTTTAAGTAAGATTTTAAATACAATTTAGTTTTTCAAAAAGAAACATATTTAAAATCTTCATTTTTAATGAATGACAAAAGAAGAAATATGTGCATTAATAGATATAAGAAATTCGAAACTTTTAATTTTTGCATTATAATTGAATAGTCTCGATAAATGCAGCACTGTTTTTTGTTTACAAGAAATTGGAGACATCTCAAGTAAAGTAGCTTTGTGTGCTGCATTAAGTAAAGAATGGATCCGTTGTTTAAGTTTAGTCAAGAGCTGCTTTATCAGCATGTTTACATATGATATAAGAAATTCGTAGAAAATAGTTATTTATGCCAGAAGAAAGCTTTGGTCATCCTTACACATCAAAAGAAATGTAGAACGTATGCAAATTGCATTTGGAGTTAAAAATTGAGAGTTACTGGTTCGATATCAGCAATTTTTGTTGCTGAAAGCTATTGCCTTCTACATGTAATATTAGAGGTCTTTGCTCTCTTTAGCATTAGCTAACTGCACATTGTATAAGGAGGAAAGCCCAGAGTTGCAGTTACAACCATTATGCTAATTTTGAAGATTTTTTGTTTCACAAGATTTTTGCTTATATTTCATCGATACTTCATCAATGGTGGTCTACCCCTGTCCTCTCCATTTCGAAAAATTACACTTAATCATTATACAAAAATATATTCTCGGTAATTTTTTTGTCATATGCTAGTAATCATAATGTTCGGGATGCCATATTTTGATTTAGGTATTTGATGAGAGACAGAACATTATTTTGTGACTATTATCCTTTAATCTCCACGTAGTTCCTTTTGCCCCACAGATAAAAAGAAATGAAGAGAGAAGAACCATTGCGTGAGAGAGTATAGTTGATAGAGAGTTGATACCAACAAGAACAAGTTTGGGACGAACTCCAAGAAATTAGCTTAAATTTAAAGGGAAATTTAATTGCATATATGTAAATAATTATCAAGCATTTAATCAATAAAATCTAATAAGCTATTGTTGCTAAGAAAAGTAACATAACTTATGTCAAGACACGCGGGATTATTTTATTTAAAGAATAAAAGTTGTCTGAGCTAATTTGCATATTTCTTTATAATTAAATTAATGAAAAAATATTGATATCTTATTATACACGGAGATATGGACTGATTTTCCCGCCTTGTGAATATTGATTTCAACGTTGAGAAAAGAATTAGAATAAATTCAGTCAATAAATCCTCAAAGTTGTAATGTGAAACAAAATTGAAATAATAATGAATTTTGCAATTTTATGCTAAAAGTAAGTATCACTATTGGAAATCTCAAAGTTGTTGATAATTTAGAGAAATATTCAGCCTATTCAAAAAATTTCATATAAAATATTTTTAGAAATTTTTTATTCCACTTGAATTTCCTGAACAATGATTTTTTTCAATCTTTATCCTATATCTAAAGCATTGTAAAGGTGAAGAAGGTCGATATTCAACCAAGTAATATTTATCATACTCACTTATGCATTCTTGACTGGGGAAAATATTAAAGAAATCTGCTGTTCTCACCGCTTCCATGATGTATGCATTAAAGTAAGATAGCTTGCTTTTGTCTTCAAGGGTCGGCTGTCTTTCTAAACCTATCACTTCTTTTATTTCTTTGTACAATTTATCTTGTTCTTCGGGATAGACCAATATATTTTTCATTACAATATTGGTGAAAGCTGCTACCGAAAATACACCATCGCCTATGAACTGTACGAGAGAACCCACTAAAGTTGCATCTAAAAACAAAATAATCGGAATAATTAGACAGAAAGAAAAATTTTAAAAATTTGGGAAACTTTCAACAACAAAAATAGTCGGTTTTTATATTTAATTAACATAACTCGCTCTTTATAAAAACACTTAATTCTGCATTTTCTCAAGCTCCGAATGATGAATTAAAAATTCTTAAAACTTAGTACATTTATTTAAATATACCTCAATTTCATTATCCTAAATCTGCATGTGTCAAAGAAATCCATATGGAAATCTCATTATAAAATCACCGAGAGAAAAATTTCTGTCATTCTTTTGCTTTTCTGCTTTTGTATTGCGAACGTATTTCTGACCACTTATTCTTGTACATCAATTATGCCTCCTGAGGGGAAATAAACAAAGTTAAAAATTCATAAAGTATCTTCTTTTCGGTCATGTATCTGCTAGTATGTTTTCTTTATAATATCTGATTTTATTTTCTTTTGTAAGAAGAGGAATGCATTCCTCAAAATATGCAACCACAATGAGTCTAATGAGCTTCTCCGTATCAGTACATTAAGACAAAAATCTGCATTTTTATATTTTTGTCTGTAACTTTGTTTGTCTCTGAATACAAAAACTTCAAATTACATTGAACTAGAGCAATGAAATTTGGTATGGGGTCTTAACGCCAAATTTGTAAGTTTCTATTAAAAACTAGAAAATCTGTCTCACGTTTGCATGTAAACAAGATAGCTAGAAAAACGCAAAGAATGTATATCGAATAAAACTGAGTAAGTATGGTTTACAGAGTTACCTTTATACTAATAACTGTGTATTAAATTTGTACCAGCGTTTTAAAGATATTACCATTTATTAGTTTCTATACGTTACTTGTATCTATATTGAATTATTTCAAAACAGGCACTTCCTGATAAATCAGAATTCACTCTGAAATCGGTTTAATAAATGCATGCTTGCTATTCGTCGCGCTACTAAAAAAACAAAAACTTTGAACATTAACTCTTAAATGTTGATTAATCTCATCTTAAGTAACCAATTGTCCTAAAGATTTAGAAATAAAGTAATGAGTTTCTAATATTATTGTTTCAGTTTAAAAATTTTAATTTGGGTTAGAAAAACACCTTTAAAGAAGTTAAAATTGAACTGATAATTTGAAAGCAAGTTTGGTTAATAGACCTGCTATCAAAAGAAGTTGTCTTTAAAGAAATTGAATTTATAATTTGATGGCAATTTTAGTATAGTAAGCACTTTGAAAATGAGTGAATTAATTATTGAAATTTATATCCTCGATTACTTTCTTTGTAAGTGCTGACGTATCATATGAAATAAAACTCTCTTTGACGTACTTATGTGACTTACGATCACAAAATATAAATTTTCTAAATAAAGCATGATTTTAGGTTGCATTTTAGTTTACAATTTGTCTGATAGAATACAAATTATATATTTTTTTCATATTACATACATAACATAACGCCATCCCGTGCCCCCGGTGCCTATAACATTAAGCTGTCTAACCAATTGGATGAGCAGAGAATGGAAAGGAGGGGGGGAAAAAAAGAAGAAAAAATTTAAAGAAAGGAGACAACAAATCATCCAGGTATCTCCAGAGAGAATCCCATTGGTGTCAAATCCTACTCGACTGTATTCAATTTTTGGTGAAGTTATAACTAGATGGAGGGAACAATAATACTTAAACAAAAGCTGACAATGGGTTAAACTTACAGGGAAATGAGAATACTAATTAAGAAGAAAAGATTGATAAATTACATCGAAAACATCTGTATGACATGTATCAGCAAATAAACAATCACTGTAGAGTTAATAATCTGTAGTGTTCATCTGGGTCTTGTGGATTTTTTTTCCTTCTTGAGAAGTGCACTTTTAAGGGACTTTTGAGCACTTTTGAAGTTATAATTGCGGCTGATTTTAATTGGCCTTTTGGTCCCAGCTATTGTGTAGCCTTGAAGAGGTCTTGATATTTCTGAACATGGTTTACTATTTAGTGGATCTTACTGTGCGAAAGGGTATTCGATGCAACTCTCCTGTACCATTATTCCACAAGACTTAGTTCTGGCTTTCTCATGTGCCATGAGAGAGAGTCAGTAAGAGTTCGATGGCATAGTGAATTGGGGATCCTATCTAGCCACATCTACAGCTAGGACAGTTGGCCAGATGGAATCTGTGTAGGTATGTTAGGAATTAGTCGTGTCCGGAAAAGAAAAGGACATCCGCTCTGTCCCAATCGGTCGCGTAGAGAGAAACTTATGGTATTATGTTGAATGTGGACAGGCCTGTTTCGTCTTCTTTCCATTCCTTTTGCCAACTTGACATCATCTCGGTTTGGAGGATGTTCTTCAGATGACATCTTGGAAGCTTCATTGTATTCTGATCTTGATTAATACTAGCCTCTGTTTTAGCTAGTTTATCAGCCTCTTCATTCCCGTCGTAGCCTACATGTGCCTTGATCTATGAGATTTTAACGTGAGGGTTTACGAGAAAAAGGGTGAATGTATCTCTTGCTAGTTGGCCATGGGAGTTTGGAAAACCTGAATCTTGTATACTAAATAGTGTTTGGATTTGATGAAAGGAGAGAGATTGCATATTTTACTGCTCTATTGAGTGCTAGTAGTTCAGCTTGGAAGACCGTGTTTTCTTTTAATACAACCGATTGAATTTTTGTGTTTCACGTGCCTTTCTTACAGCACGTTTGAAGAAAAATAATGCTGCTAACAATAAACCTGATTTGAGACCCTTTTGACTTATAACCTGTAATTCGGAATGAAATTCTGTTGTAAATCATGGAGGATCTATTGTTATTAGTATGAAATGGTAATGTGTCAAAAATCGAAGCGGGGTTACAGATATTTTATTTTCTGTTTTTCAAAGTTTCTAAAGCATTTTAAGCCTGGAACATATTATACAAGATCAAAATTGTTTATCCTTCTTGAGCTTTATATATACATATGCTATCAAACCATGGAAACATATGATATCAAGCTTAATCTTAATAATTTCCTATTAGATGAAAGAATATCACATATGATTGTCTGTTTTCTCATAAAATTAGTCTAAATCATGGTTTTTTTAAAATTATTTTTTTGACATTCTTACCCGAAAAATATTCAGCTGTCAGATCTCCACGGCTTTTTCTTTCATCCCTTTCTTTAAAATAATCGTCAATAATATCGCGGCAATGTTCTGCATCATAAGTCGCTTTGTGTTGATTGATTATGTCATAAAGCAATTTCTCCATCTGTCTGTGAGCGTCCATAGCTTTTGAATAATTGCATGTAAAAGGAAGAATGAAATATCTAAAGAGAAAAACAAACTTCTGTCTATTCTTTTACATAAAATAAAGTCAAAGGTTTATGGTGAATAGTGTATAAGTAAATATTTAAAAAAGTTGATAAAAGGAACAGCTCGATATTTAGTTAACAATTACATATGCGCATGAGAATAAATTTCCATTGGTTGCTAATCTTGAAATGCATAAATTTTTTATGTGTTTAATAAATAAAATATGAAATCAACCGGTAAATGAATGAAATTAATGGAAAAAATACAAAAAAATTAGCCACGTTGAAAATAAATTGCTTAATGTTAAAAATTTGTAACTTCCGACTCTTATCTATTAAAACTGGACAATTTTTGCTATATGAGACATTGTGCTTTATTAACAATGAGTTAATTTCTGTACGTTGAATGAGAGTAACTCAGATTATATAGTATTCAACAAATAATAAGCGTTATTTATTAATTTAGCATCTTTCATGGTTAAACTATCTGCATCTAATATCTGGTATCAAAAGTTTATACAAGTGAAAACTAAAGATCAATTCAAATTAAATACTATGCATATTAAACTTTGTAGATTTTTTTACACATTAATTACATTGTTACCTAATTACTACTAATGTCATCTAAGAATTTTTAAAGGATATTAATTTGGTAAAGCAAAATTATAAGCATCATTATGAGATAAGGTGGGGGCTGGTTCCTCCCATCGATTACGGACCTACTTCCGTAATGAAGGGTTGTACCTTGACCAGTGATGGCTCTTAGGACTTAACTCGCCAGTGTTGCTGTCAAGTCAGTCAGATCATTCAAATGTTTCCGGTGCCTTCCAGTGGGTTGGAGCTGTCAGCTTGTGATTACTATGAGATAAGACGAGCGACTTTGCAAATGAATAATATGTCGGCCTTAATAATCTTTATTGATTATCACTCCTGCTAAGAATGTATGGAAATTATAAAATGAAGGCAGCTGAATAATACATAAATTAATAAGATGCTCATCATATGTAATGGGTTACCTGAAAGGAATTATTTTAAGAAATGGAAAACAAAATTCGTTCAAGTAATATTCTGATTACAATATATATTACTGACTCCAGTTACGATTGAAAATCATAAAAATGAATGTCCTCAACAAACATTTTATAAAAAAATAAAGAATACAAATTTGCTAAAATGGGTGAAAAGATAATTCAATTTTAATTAAGAAAAAAAAGGAGGATATTTTTGTGCTATATTCAAAATTTAAAACCTCATGAAAGAATTATTTGAACTTGGAATCTAAAACGTTATTTTGAAATTACTAACCTTCCAAAGGTACCACACAAAAGCATATTCCTTGGTGTCAGACTCGCCATTTCCACATTATATAATTCAATAATTTTATCAATTTGTTCATCTGTGAGACCTATCTCGCCAAACAAAGTGAATCGCAGAAACTTAGAGCATTTCTTATACATGAAATCAATCGTGTTAAAAGGTCCTCCATCCTTATCTTTCAATTCACTGATGGTAGACATTATTGAATCATATAAAGGTTCAGCCATACCAGTCTTTAATGCATTAACACCACGTTCCTTTAAAATAACAGCAAAGAATTTTCGAACTGTTTTCCAATGTTCACCATTGATGCCAGCAACACCTGATAGATTAAATAACAAAGTAAAGTAAAAAAAGATTAAAAAACACTCTGATATTCAATCAGTATCAATAAATAATAATTACATTACTTACATGCATACATATGTCACTAAACCCTTTAATTCCACTAAGGCAATTATTTTTGAGAATTCATTTTGATTATTATAACTTCTCATTTATGATTTCATTGAAATTTCTAATTAAACTTCTTTTATTTGATAGATAGATATTTGTAAATAAATGAGATTTATCCTAAGGAAGATTTAGAATAAAATAAATGTATAAGCAGAAATTTTAATAAACTGTCCATGTGGTCTGGAGCAAGACACAATATAATATAACATATCAGTTAAAATTAACTTATTTTTTAAGAAGTATATATTTTTTAGAAAAGGAGCTTTCGTATTATTGATTACCTGGAGCTATGCCGTGATATCAAACAAGCATTACGAAATTAGTATTGTAGATCACTTCGAACAGCAGCCTTTGATTCTGCCTATGGTATGCCATTAGTACTTTAAAAAAATTGTCCTTGCTTTTCATTTCTATTTATTGTGATTTATTATAAGAATTATTAAAAATATATTTTTAAAATTTTAGGGCTTTGTAATGGCTACCGAGAGTAGGTAAGACTTCTGAAAGAGTGATGAATATAAATAAAATTTTTTGTAGTCTTTATATTCAGCCAATTCAACCAAAGCGATTATATATTTGGAATATTTCGATAGTAGGGTTTTCACACATTTTGAAAAAGATTAGTCATTGAAGATCTAATAGCGTAGTGTGCTTGTTAAATGTTTAAAGAAATATTTTTACATTATGCATTATTCAATTTTTTTTATTTGCTAGTTTTATTTTTTCTTCATTTGTCGGTTTATTTTCACTTAATTTCTACTAAGACAATTTTTTAATTTTCAATTTATGCGCACCCATGAATGCAATAAATTATAAAGGAGTGGAAAAGTATTATTTAGCGCAGTTAGTAATAAAACAGTACCGATGATGCATTCAGCAAAAAGTAAGGAAATAAAAATTGTTTTCTTACCATCTTTGAAAAAATAATTAATGATATTGAATCCTGATATTTTGTCACCAAAGCATTCTGATTTAGTAATGAGTGCTTCACGGACAGCTTTGATGCTTCCCAGGTTAATAAACAGGCGTCCGGTGCTTGTGAAGCTGGTGATATCTCCGTGTTTCTTTTTCAGGGCGTCCAATTGCAGGTGGCAGTTCATTTCGTCCATGAAAGGCCAGTAATCCAAATATGGCAGACCTATAGGACCTGGTGGTATATTTCCATTTCTCAAGACGAAGTAAGCTATCGTTATAACAAGAGCTACCGTTGCTATAGTCAGTGAGTTTGGAGAAAAAGTGCTGATAGCACCAACAATGAAACTTGCTTGCATCTTAATGCTGGAATATCAGTAAAAAAGTCTAAAATAAAAATAGTTTTATGAGAAATATTAAAAGAATTTGAGGATGGGAAAAAACTTTTCCGTATTGGCACAAGAAATTGTGAGATATATTCATGGCGCATTACTTTCTTCTAAGTGCATTGCATTATTAGGAAGATATCGTAATATTATGGTTGGGTATTTTGCCCTAATATGTTTAAAATATATATTTTTTAAAAATCCTTGTCATCAGTGGGCTTCTTAAATATTTTTAAAAGAAAATTAATAAGTTTGCAAAAGATTTTTTTTTTTTGCGAATTTTTGAATATTTTTGTTATTTGTCTACTGTAAACTGGAATTTCTGATTAAAATTTTTTATGAAAAAGAAGTGTGACTGATTCATAAATAAATGTAATAAATGCATCGAAAGAAAATATGGAGTGTTTTTTGCAAAAATCTTAATTATTTTGTTAAAAAATGGAATTTGAAATAAATAAATCAATAAGCAACAAGAATAATAATAAGAAATCAAATAAAACCTTTTCTTAAAAATGTTCATAGCTTTCACAATTTTAACAACTTTACTTACAAGAGACTAATGAGTTCATGCTACTAGTTTCTAATTATTTCATCATTAAGGAATGCCCTTTTTTTATAAGCTGTTGAAATGTAACATGATAAAAACATTATCGTTAGCAAACTCCTATCCGTGAGTTATGGAAAAATTTAAACTGGATGGTATAAGTTAACCTTTCCCTTTAGTTCACACTTTAATTTAATTGCTACCCTAAAAAGATTCACAAACACATACAATACAAACTGAAAAAGCAAAATGATATGTGCGAAAGATAAATAAATAAATAAATATGTATGAAAGATCAATACAATATTTGAGAAACCATGTTTAGAATTTCAGGAGAAAATATATCCATAAAAGACAAAATTTAAAAAAGCAAATATCGAATAGTTAAAATGACGATATCTTTTAAGTTAACATCGGAGAAAAAAGTACGGTAGATTTGAGGATAATTATTTCAATTTATCCTCCATGATTCAAATAACATATTTAAGAAATAGATTGAGTAAATAATGAATATTTAATCTATTTTTATCAAACACACTATAGATAGCACTATTATATCATCTGAATATATGCATTTATAAAACTTCACATCGATTTATTAAATAGTATGAAATAGTTTTGAATGAAAAGACCTACACACGCTGTACTCAATATAATCAGTTTAAACCCTGACAGGCTAAATTTTTTTGAATTATTTAATTTGTAGCCCCTATTACTCACACACACACACGCTCTCTCTCTCACACACACACGCAATCTCTCTCACACACACGCACTTTCTCTCTCTCTCACACACATTCAATTTTATTATTAGTATATATTGCTTTTTTTTACCATTAAAATGATATGTTTTCGTCTATTTATCTAATCAGAAAGGACCAACTTTAAATCCAGTGAATTTCAATGATAAAAAAGTTTAGAATTAAAATTATTACATTGAAATACCTTCTTGTTCAAGAACCTGAAGACATCTTTCATTGAGTGATAGATACTTTTAATAATGCCAAAAAGATGTCATCAATTCAATGGAAAAGAGATATGATAAAATTATCTGATTATTTATCAGAGTAGAAATTATCTAAATTTAACCTGCATTTTCAAATCATTGATTTTTTTGTTACATTTGATTTCCTTTATCTAAGTTTTTCCTTAAAATTTTATTTGAAAATTTTGTTGGGAGATAAATAGTTTCTTGATTTTCAGTTTTGTAGAAAAAACAGAAATCAAGAGTTTACCATCATTACAAACATGGACGGCAGAGAGGATGTCTATTCAATGTACAAGAGAATATGAGTATTGAATTGTAATTACTTTCGGTAACTTTTGGTGATGTTATCAAGCCATTAAAAATAAGTTGATCATTTAATTGCATTTTAGAATAATTAGAGATGAGATAATTTTTTTTCTGAGAAAACTCGAGGGAAATGTTGAAAGAAACATAGATTTCATCGCTATATTTTCCTGAAAGCTTTTTTTAAAAAATAAATACAATAAAGTGTTGGATTCATTTTAGAAGGAATTTGTTTAGATGATTTCTGTTCTAAAATTTTAAGGTGCAAAGAATGTTCTGATTTTTAGGAAGTCATAAAAATGAATCTTATATTGCCATATGACAGCGTGACTGAGCAAAGCTGACTCGTTACTTTAAACAAAATTTTCCAGTTAACCCCCCCCCCCCCCAAAAAAAAAAACTTTTATTTGGTCCAAGAACTATGGATTGTACTCAGACTTTTATTGATATCTTAAATGCTCTGATCTGAATAAATAGGCTCCAGTATGAAAAATTAGCTCGTCTAAAGTATTATGGAGCTTTTCTAAAGTTGGAAAAAAGTTCGAAAAGGGGAAAAAGAGCCCAGAAAAGGCAAAGCAGTCTTTCAAATTAAATTGTCGCAAAAAATAACTAAAAAATCAACAGAAATTAAAGAAACTGATGCTTAATTATATAAATTGGCAATAAAGAAAGCTCTTAAATTTTGCTTTGCGGTGTTTTTCTTATGTTTATCAGTAAGTTGTTTGTATCATGCTAACCTTTATAACAAAATATCGAATATATAATTAAATTATAACTAGCACATACATGCTATTTGAGAGTTTTCTTATATTGTGTATACATACAGGAAAAAAAAAAGATTTTTTTTTCAAGATTAGAGTAGCAATCCTGTTTTATTGTCTGCCTTAAATTTTTATTATGTATTTCTTATTTTATTTTTAATTTATGTGCACGCAAATGTTTTTAAAAGGAAATTTTTCATTTTTTCGCATTTTCCTTCTGCATCGCATTTTAATTAGCACCAGATTATTTAATTTTTATGAAAAAAAAATCATTTCTGAGTAATTCTGAAGTAGTTATGTCACATAGTATTCGAATATGGTCTCGAAATGTGTAGGAAAACCAACCGAATTATAATTGTGCATTTTATTTTTATAACAAAAAAAAAAAAAACAAAAAAAAAAACGGACATTGCGATGAAACATATAGAAAGGTGTTTTAGTATACTTGTTTTAAAAATTCATATTAGAATATCGCAAATTTATTTTAAAGGCTGTATTTTAAAAATGTATGGGACAATTGATAATTAAATATGCGTGAAGTTATTTTTCAAAAAATTGACTTGGTTAAGGAATTGCTTTAAAACAAATTAGAGAAAAATATTAAAGCACTATATCAATACAATATTAGCATGATTAGAGAGCTGATTCTTTCCACGACTGATACAAATAAAAAAAAAGCTAAGTCAATTTATTTAGGAATCCTTTATTTATCAAGTAAGCTATAAATGAATATAATGTCACAGTTTGATATCTTATAGAGCTCCATCCCCGTTAAAAGAAAATAGAAATACTTTTAGAGGAATAAATTCAAGTCTGCATGACACGCGTCAACTGCACATGATTACTCTAGTTTAATTTTGAAATCCTTTGAGTATCATGAAGCAGAAAAAAGGAAGACATGACAAATAAACGAAGACGCTAGATAAGAGAATATTAGATAATACGCATACTTATGTTTTTCATATCACTCTGACGATTCCGAAACTTATTTCTTTTGCTTCAATTCCACAACAATTTCATGGGAAATCCATTCTAAGTCAGGAACTAAGAACCAGCGGAAATGTTCTTCCCTAGACTTTCTTGCATACTCTCTAAAGAACCCCACCTCTCACAAAAAATTGTGGACATTGAGTGCAATAAAAAAATGCCTTGCCAGCAATAATATCCCACTTGCGTGCACTTAGCAGTTTTAATGAATATATCGTTTGATACTTGGCGAGGTTTTGGTGATTAATCCCTGGTGCACAGTTAATATAATCGAAGAATTGAATATGTGTTTTAGATGCGTTTTTACCAACATAATGAAGCAAACATTTAAAATACAAGTCCAATTATAGTAATAAAATACTATATCAAATCAGATTTTATTTAAGCCTTTGCGTTTTTGTGTTTATTGCGTTTTAATGTTTCTGAAAGTATAGATCGACAGATGGTCTTTTTGAATTTTGCACAAAATTTCCAAATTGTAGATGAAAATCTATCCTCCTAATTATGAGGAATTGACACAAAATTTATCAAGCGCCTACAATATAGATGTTAAATCTATCAATCAAATTCTGTCTGGAGGCCGCGGTGGCCTGGTGGTAAGGTCACGGCTTTAAAATCGGAGCATTGCAGGTTCGAAGCCCGATTCCACTGAAGAACCGTCGTGTAAGTGGCTCTGGTGTACGTTAAATCCATTGAGGCCGAATGTCCTTCCTCTTGTGTGGTGCGGAAATTTGGAGAAGTGGGTGCCAGCTCAGTTGTCGTCCTCCTCATCTGACCACGGTTCAAAATTACGAGGTTCGTCTCAAAATAGCCCTCGTGTTGCTTCAAAACGGGACTTTAATATAACTAAACTAAAAAAATTCTGCCTTCATTTTGCAGACATCGAACTCACTTGTTCTGGAACAGTCGGACTTTCTCAGAATAGAGTTTGCTGAAAATTTGATAGAAACCTACTAAAGAAAATGAAACTAATTTTACTCATCTAACTCAAATTTTTTTAAAGTTGTCTTTGACAAAGATAAATCGACAGACATAATGTGAAACTGTGTTTTTTGAGGACTCAGAAAAGTCATCAAAGTTTCGAATTTGAATTTTTTTTTATGATTACAATACTTTATCATTTCTACTATATGAGAAAGTAAAATAGGAAGTGATGATCAAGGCAGTTTGCAGATAGAATACAAGCGACAGTTAGATACTAGATATGCATATTTATATATGTCTCGTGAGTGTATAGATTATTGTATAAATTGTTATAATAAATTTTGTGAATATCACAGAGGCTAGATAATTTTATAAATATTTGTTTATAGTTGTATTTTATTTACAATAAGTATGCCACGTAATAATGCAGAGACATTTAAAAATATTTCATTCAGAGTGTTGCCAATTTTTATCTTTCAACTTTTTTCTCTTGGTATGGCACGAATGAGTAGTTTTCCGGTCAAAAAATCTTCCACAGTAATCTTCTTTTTTCCTTCTGGCAATGAGAGATGGAAATTTTGCACTAATGTTGTTAAAAGCAAGAAGACTTGCATCATGACGTAACCTTCTCCCAAACAAGATCGTTTACCTAAGGGGAAAATTACATAAGTAATTTCACTTTGTACTAAAAGAATTTACAAATATGGCAATTTTTCAAAAATACTTTGAATATAAACACATACATTTAAGAAGAATCTTGTGTTTGCATTTTAAGACTAATCTCCTATTCTGAACTATTTATTAGTAAAGTTTGTATTTATTTGTACCATAAAGAGTTTATTAAAACAAATAAGAAAAACATCAAATTAATTAAAAGTATCAAACCTTGAACCAATTTCAGAATTTTTTAAAAATAAAAATCTATCTACTTTAATTATGTTGCAACCATCACTTGCTTTTTTATAACTTACATTTTTGAGAAAAATTAAAAAACACTAATTCACTGAACATTCTTTAAGAGGGAAACCGCTTGATAGTGCCCTTAATCATAACGTGTCAATATTTTTTTATGCGAGAGCTGGTGACTTTTTGATACATTATCAATGATCGCCTTCCCTCACCTCCTATTTTTTAAAAGTATTATTCTTTTCTATAAAAAATCCATTATTATTTACTATAACTGATAGTTTATTTTCCCTGATAGAACTTATTTTGACAATTAAGATTTTATTTAAAAACTTATGACCCCTACATGCATCATCAGTCCCTCAATAATTTCTGCTACTTATCCTTCTAATCTTCGTAGATATCTTACTATTTAATACGTTACTTCTGAAAATGGCAAAATTTGAGTTAATTTTAATTTACTAAATATTTAATTAATTTTTACACTCTGAAAAATTGCCTGTTTCATTCTAGAAAACAAGTGTGCAAAGTTTTATAAAAATCAATCATTTAGGAAGAGATATGAAACATATATTCATGCATAGCAGCAATAATGTTTTTACATTAAGATGACTCACCAACTCCAAATGTGACTGGCAATTCCGGCCTCCTTTTTCCTTCAGTTTGTATGTACCTTGACGGATTAAATTTCTTAGGTTCTTCAAACACTTCTGGATCATAGTGGGTCGAATAAAAGTTCATAACTAATACGGCTCCTTTTGGTATTCTGTATCCTCTTAAAGTAGTTTCCTCTGGCAAAAAAGATTCACGGTAAGATATTGAACAAGGAAGAGGAAAATGTTTTACATTTGAATTAATTTCTGTGTTAAAATATGTTAGAAATATTTTTACATGTAGAAGACACCGGTTGATTTGTTTGGCTGATAGATTAATATTTCACGCTGCGTGTTAAGATCGTCACAATAGCTTTAAAAAGCTTTTAAATTTTATGTTTTTAATTTAATTCTCCCAAAATGATTTTTTAAATATATGAAAGGAATAATCTCACTTAAAAAAATTGCCCTATTTGTAACATGCTTGAATGAGTAAAGAACTATCAAATTAAAGGACACTAAAAATATTTAAATTTATATATCCTTTCATTCGTGATCTACAGACATTATTTCATTTTAACTGTATTACATTATTTCATTTTAACATTTTAACTCCTCTAAAATTGTATTTGTAGTTAAAATTAATGTCTATAATAGACATAAATTATTTAACGACGGAGAAAAGCACAAAATTAAAAATAATTGTATAAAGATAATAAAACAATTTTTATCGATATATTTCTCTTTGTAAGGTCTCATAAAGTCAATCGTTATGAATACAGATGAAAATAGGATAGATTTAAATAGCAGTTATTTTAGAAAAGCTATGTAGTCATTTAATCAGTTAGTGCATTTTATTTTGAAAATGTTCTTAATAAAAGTTTGAGGCCATTAATTTTGAAAAAAGAAAAAAAAAATGTTGTAGTACTTCTGAACAGTTAAAAAAACAGAACTCTCTGTTTTACTTTTTTCTTATTTAAAAATATAAATTTTTAGTTTCATTAAGAAATTGTCATTCAGTTTTGTTATGTACTTTATGTACTTAATAAAACTAAAACAATTTTTTATCGATATATTTCTCTTTGCAATATTAATTATTATAAAATTTTCATGTTTTCCAACATTTCAGTTATTTTTTTATTACAACATTTTCTAATACAAATATGAAGACAAAGATTATATTTATATTAGAAACATGGAGTTTATGATTCATAAATGTTTTTAAATACTCACTTGTACATTCCAGGGTGGGAAAAACATTGAAGAAATCAGCGTTTCGCATTGTTTCCAATACATAAGCGTTGAGGTAGAAAAGCTTACTCTTATCCTCAATAGCAGGCTGTCTGTCCACGCCTATAACTTCTACAATTTCTTTATAAAGTTTGTCCTCTTCTTCAGGGAATTCCAGTATATTTTTGACAAAAAGGCTTACAAAAGATGCAACACCAAAAATGCCATCACCCAAAAATTGGACTATGGAACCAACTAATGCTTCATCTGTAGATAATAAAAATTTTTTTTGGATTAATCAAAGTGTAACTAATCTTTTCATGGAATGCGCGCAATTTAATTTGAACAATTGTTTTTCTAAATTTATATTGTGGGGTTAAATGATTGTTTTATTTAAGTAACTAAGAGAAAGAAAAAAATTAATCTGGTAATTTAAGATAGAATAGTTCCTGTTGTGTTAATTTCGCAATGTAAAAAAAAGATGTATTAAGTGTAAATAAAATATGGTCAGAGATTATTAATGAATACTGAATCTAAATTAAATTAGCAGTACTACGTGCATTAAAATAATGTTTAAACAATAAGTATAAATATAAAGTTTTATTGTAAAATTTATACTTAAAGTCAAGAAATATTTTCAGAAATAAATTTCTTAATAATACAATCAACATTATGAGATTTTAAACAGATCTTAAAGGTCCGTCCTTTTCTTCTTTCTATGATATTTTTATTTTATTAGATAATGTTAATTTATCACAAGTTTAATTTATGTACTAAGATCACGTTGTTTTATTTATAAAAAGTGATTAAAAATGCGATGCTCATGGTTCATTAATTATATAAGATGATAAAAAAGATTATCAAACAACTTTTACTCGTGTGCCCGATATGCAGAAAAAGGTCTTTTTTTATAATGGAACTTGGAAGGGGAGGGTTGAATGCAAATTATGGGAACCTACTATAGGAGATATCTCGTCAGTAAATTCATTTGGAACCAGAGGGATTAGTAATGCCGAAATTTTTTCGTATACTCTCCAGTACACTTACTTTGACTTTATAATCAATGTGCCATTGGCGAATGAAAAAGCCAATTAACTCATGATTTTTGGTGATTTTTTTGGCTATTAATTCATGAGATACAATTAATACGAAAGTACCAGAACATCGAATGTGGATACTTTTTGTTGAACTGATTGAAATAAAAAATTTACCATAGGTATACTGCTGTAATTTCAAAATGACATACCAATTTTCATACATTTAAGTTATTACATTTCTGAGTTATCGAGTGTACATGCTTATGAAAGAAAAGACCGACAGACAATTAACTCTTAACGTGTTTGGTTTAAAATTTCTTAGCTATTTAATTTTTAGATATCAAATTTCTGTACTAAGTTTTAATCATATAGCTTTCTTTGAAGCAGTTATTGCGTCAAATTATATTCGGACCCCCCAATCTGCAGATTTCATTCAACATTAGGTAAGAATTTATAAATTTAATGAAAAAATCGTATACAAAATTCCATATATTTAGTTAAAAAAACTTTTGAACTATCGCGTTTCTATTTTGATCAACCTATTTTTTAAACGGACGGTTTTCGGAAGTTTTAGAGGTGTCTCAAACGTGGAAATTTATCAGATTCGAATTATTTGACAATTACAATATTTTCTCTATGCATAGCTCGTCTATGAGAAAATAAAAATAATTTATTGGCGAATGATGTATCTCTTAATTTGTGTAAGAACTTTTGTATCATTTTTTTTATAAGTTTGAACGAATTTGAAGTAATTCTAATGTTATCGAATAATACATCAATAAATTTTTGAAACAAGCATCTTTCACTTTAATTTCTCAAGACTATTGGTAAATTTGTGAAGAATTTCTGAAAAAGTACGGGGCAGCTTCGATATTTTTAGTTTCTTTAATGGTTAATTTATGTATCCATGCTCTGTTTTTCAAGAGTGTTTGACAGCAATGCAAAGGAACAAAAGCTCATTTTTTAAATTACAAATTATCTTATTACTCAGTTAATAACATTTAATGGAAGGAAGAAAAATTTCGCAATGATATCCTTTCACAGTTTTGCTGAGAGAACGTTTGTAAAATAAAATTGATTGGAGAAAAAATTTCCCAAAGGAAATCATTCTTTTGTAAGGAATCAAACAAAATTGTTAAAAATAAAAACTTTTAGATACTGAATTAAAATTATTACCAGTTTAAAAATTTATTTTCGTAAGTGAAGGAATCATCATAAAGTTTTTAAAGTTTAATTTGCAGGATAGATTGCTTTTATTTGAGTAATCTGCTGATAGATAATTTTTTCATAAATAATCTGACCAGTAAAGTATTCAGCTGTGGAATCTCCTCTGCTTCGTCTTTGGTCCCTCTCTTTGAAGTATTCGTCTATGATATCTCTGGGATCCTCTGGATCGTAAGTTGCTTTGTGTTCATTGATTATTTCATATACCAGTTCCATCATTTGATTTTTACATTTGATGCCTTGAGAGAAATGAGGGATGAATGGGAAGATGAAGTATCTAAAAAGAATCACAAATTAATCTTTTTTCTCTTGCATAAGGCTTGAATTAAGAATAATAAAAATTTGACGAATTAATGACATGAAATAGAATTAATATATTTTCTGGAATCATTAAAGAAACAAATAAGGATACTGATGCACATAAACTTCACATTTATTTAAAAGAATTAATATCAGTAGGCGAATTAATATCATAGAGACTATTGATTTATAGAGGTACTAGCTGCCTTTGGTGGTCAGCTGGTTCCCCAATCTTATTTCAGTTTAAAATTATCAGTTAAATACTAATAATTTATTCGTCATTGTCAATTACGTCATTGTCATTATACGTCATTGTCAATTAAATACTTTATGTAACTTGTCTTTTAATAGCTACATCATCAAAATATTTTTAAGGTTCACATTCTGATAGTCATAGAATTCACTCATGCAGTTATAAAGGCCTAAGCCCGCAATGTACTATATGTATCTCTCATTATCTGTCAGCTCTAGCAAAATATCAAATTTCAATTAAAGTGAAAATGATCAAACTGCAAATTGATCTAAAAGCACTTTTTAACCGAAATAAAACATTTAAAAAATATATAAGTAAAAGAGAATCATTATCTGTATTACTGAATAAGTACAATAATATTTTCAGAATTACTTTTCAAGAATTTCTCAACAAAAATAACTCACATTCATCATAAAATGCAGGCTTTAGTTTTACTTTCAAAAGGATTTTAATGATGCGAATAACAATATTGTATTTTATTTTGGTCTATAAATACAATTAAAAAATATTAAGTAAATTTTATACATCTTTTAATTATAAGGAATCATATTCTATGAAATATTCTTGACATTTCAACTTTCAAATAAATAAATGAAGATTTCTATCATCTGCTATGAAATTTGATCGACTTATGAAATTTTGAATAGAAATGTTTGGAACATTCAACATTTTCATTCTGAGGCCAAACGTTCGCATTCCATCAGTAAACTGCTAAATGCATAATGAGAAAAATCGCTCTAAAACCTTTAGAGGCAGATTATAGAACAACTAAATTAGGTGCTTAGTTATTTCTTGGGCAGTAAACTTTCACATCTTTTGCAATTTCAGTTAAAAATTAATTACAATTTTAATATTTTTCCTAATAATTCGGTTGTTATTATTGCAAACAATTCTTATCTTTAAGATACCCAAAATAAACTTCTCAATGGCGTCAATTTTTCATGATTTTAAGAATCCAAAATATTCTAAAGAATTTTTTTTATTAGAGATTAAAATAAATATTAAAAGGAACAGCATTTTAATTTCTTTTGTTAAATTCATTTAAATATTTCGTATAAAACTTCTATTAACAAAAAGAGTATAATATTCTATTTTGAGAAACATTTGTTATGCATAATGTTAGTAATCTTAGCTTACAGAGATACAAAAAAGGAGTGGAATTATTAATGAATATTGATATTAGATATGTAGGTGGTTCAAAAAATAAGATAAAAATTAACAGTTAGACACAAAAACTCCATGCTCGAATTAAATTCCTTGTCTAAATGGAATAGACGACCACAATATTCCAACGCCATCTGCAAACAATTATGGGGAAACGTTTTGAAATTTCTATAAAAAAGGGCAGCATTGACAGATGCAATGCTTGTGATTAAAGTATGAAGTGTAATAAGAATTTATACTTTAAAAAACATCTCCAACTGAAATCTATCGTCAATTGTGATGTCAGGAAAACATTGCTGGTTTTGGTGCAAAGAATTTGAATGAGGCAGAACACGTAAACTGAACAAGCAAAAGTTAAGGGGGACCGAGCCCGTCTAATACTGATAGCAACATACATCATTTTGAAGAGCAGATTTGAATGTCGAAATCATATAAGGGCATTGCACGCGAACTACATATATTCATTGGAATATATTGAACAAAACGTTGAGATAATGGAAGACAAATTGCCGCAAAGTTCTGTGACAACTATGGAAGATAAAGTGAATGGAACTGGATTGCCTTTTCAGCCTTTAATACTATCAGTCGAAATATCGGACATTTATATCTGTCGGAAGGCATTTCTTCCATACATTATATGGTTTTAGATGAAAGCGTAGATTCTTAATTTGACTTATAGATGAAGGAAGTATTGCAGAACTGATGCAGCATTTCAAAAAGCTATCATTAACTGGCTCCGTGACCAAAACGATTTTTTTCTGTGGCGTCTTAGATAAGTTGTTTTGATTATAGTACAAGAGCTTCATTAACTGTGAAGCATTATCCTTCAATAATTCACAAATGAAATTTGATTATGTACCAATGTTTTTCTGTTTTTATTTTTTGATTCCGAATGAAATTCGCTTTTCAAAGAACTTGCCATATTTTTTTCCGTGATCAGTAATTTGTTTGGGAATTTGAAATATTTGACAAAATAACAACCAATTTAAGACTTTGTTGTTCGAGGTATTAACATAAAAGAAACTTGTAGCCCATGAGACAAAGTTTGTAAAGTCCTGAGCGATAAAAATATGGAAGAATGAAATTTAGTTATTAAAACAAGGCTGATGTTAGATACTAAATAACTTGATTGTGTATTCGAAAGATATAAGTGAAATCAGAAATAATTTAAGGTCAGGTTCTTTAAGACAATAATATTAAAAAAATAGAAGTTTTTTTTACTTTGCAAATGTCCCAGAAATCAGCATATTCAGAGGCTTCATACTCATGACTTTTCCAAAATACAGTTCATTAAATTGTTTTATTTGTTCTGCTGTTATTCCTGATTCACCGAACAAAGTAAGGCGCATTATGAAGATGCATTTTTCAGTTAATATTTCTATCAAATTGAAAGGTTCTCCTTTCTTGGCTTTTAGATCGTTGACAGTAGATTTGATGGAATCGTACAAAGGACCAGCTATAGTGGACTTGATAGAGTTTGACCCACGTTCTTTCATGACTTGCACAAAGAATTTTCGAATAGCTAACCAAGGCTCTCCAGTCAAATAAGATATGCCTTAAAAAGAATTAAAAATAATATTAGAAAATGATTTTTAAATTATTCTTCATAATATCTAATACTATAACACCAGGAATGGTTGCCAAGTCGAAAATCGCCGCAGAATTAATAAACTCCGGTAAACTTGGGGGTCTGGGGTTTTTGGCCACGAGGAATCGATTGGCGCCGGTTTTGAAGCGCTACGGTCGAGCAGTTCGGAGTTACAGATAAGATATTTTCAAACTTTATTAGTTCGCCATAATGGCTACTTAAATTTTCAAGCGGTAACGTGCTGCCATCTATAGCCAATATGGCGAACTAATAAAGTTTTATGTTTATGCTGTTATAGGTTTATAATATGTTTCTTATGTATGTATATATGTTTGGTTTTTCTAAATAAATTTGTCAAAAATATTGAACTTCAACACACTTCAATCTTTACCTTTACTTTACCTTTGTATAGAATAGTTCCCTTTCCAAACTCTAACTTTGTTTAGAATAGTTTACAATGGTGCACTTTAACCGGTTATCTTTTCACCAATGGTTTCGCAAATTTTCTTATGGCATGCATTGTTTTGATAAATCACAATTGAAAATTTAAATCTTCGAGTTAGCTTCGATACCTGTTTTCTCCGAGCGGAGCTCGGTCACCCGCTGGTGTCTGTAATAGGCCGTTTTTGCTCTCTAACAATATTATGATGGTGGAACAAAAATGTGAACAATTATGTAAATTAATCTGATTTAATTAGGCTCTCTTTTGGAACTTTTGCTGATCCTCCAGGGTAATGAAAAAAAAAAAGAAATATCAAATGCTATGAATTAATTTCGAATTGCTACTGTTATTGTAAGATGTGAATAATTATACAAATGATTTTTTTAGGTATGCAAATAAAAAAAATAGAAAGGGGAAAAAATTATTTAACCATTACTTGTACATTTTCATTCAATTGCATGCATTACGTATTATCTTAATTCAATCAATTTTTTATTATTTAAATATTATATTCTTGTATTCATTAAATTTTTTTAGAAATTATTTAATTTCTGTCTTGAAAGATTTCCTTATCTATGTACTAGTTTTTTAAAATTAACTATACAAAGTTAGCATTACTAAAAAATAATTAAAATTTGATGCTTTTAAAAAGCAATTATGATTAAAATTCCCTGAAAAGAATATTTTACTCCTAAATATTAAATCTTTCTTACCTCCGTTGGAAAGCTGATTTATGAGATTGTAACCTGACATCCGATCTGTGAAACAATCGGATTTGGATACAAGTGCTTCGCGAAATGCTTTAAAACTTCCCAAGTGTATGAAGAGACGGCCGGTACATATGAAGCTGAAGATGTCGCCGTACTTTTTTTTCAGGGCATCTAACTTCAGATGACAATTAGCATTGTTCATAAAAGGTAGATACCCAAAATATGGCAAATTTATTGGACCTGGTGGCACATCTTTATATCTTATAGTAAAATATGCGAATGTCAGTAGTGGTATTGCTAGTAATATCGTCAGTAAGAGAGGAGAAAATGTTTCTGTAACTCCATTGATTAGGCCTATTTGCATCTTGACAAGTGAAATTTGAATAGAATCTGAAATGAAATTAAGTTTCAATAATGTTTACAATGAGAACCATATTAGAATAAATTTAGAGTTTTATTTTCTCAGTAATCGTTGTATATATATGGATTTTTATAGTTTTTAAGACTGAATTAAATATTTATATTAAAAGCTAAAAGGCTATTATTATTACTTTTTGAAAATTTAAAAATGAGCATTTAAGTAATAAGTAATTAAACAGAAGTATTTATTTCGATTTTAAATAGCCATAAATACGTGATTAAGCACTGAAAAAAGTAATCTTCAAGATATTATATATTTTTGCTAGCTTATTGTTTAAATTAACTTTTTAATCAGCGTATTCGAATAAATGTATTGCTTTATTGTTCCAATAATCATTATATATAGTCACAATTTTTATAACTGTAAGAAAGAATTTGATATTTATATTGGAAGCTAAAATTTATTGTGAGAAATTTCCTTGAAAATTTAAACATGAGCGTCTAACCAATAAGGAATTAAACAGAAGGATTTTGAATTCAGATTCTGAATATCCAGAAATAAGTTATTAAGTATTTGAAAACATAATCTTTAGATACTACACATTTTTGTTTAAATTATTTTTAAATAAGCGTATTAGAATAAATCTTTTGTTTTATTGTCCCAATAATCGTTGCATATATATTTTTTATATCTTTAAGACTGAATTTTACTACTTATATTCAAAGCTATTATATTTCTTTCAAAATTTCAATATCATCTAAATAATAAGGAATTAATCAGAAACCTTTCAAATTAAGATTTTAAACATCTAAAAATACGTGATGAAGCACTGGAAAAAGCAATCTTCACGATATCATATAGATTTGATAGCTTATGTATTCAGATTAATTTTCAGTAAAAATAATTGACGAGTTTTTTTTCGCTATCACATATCGGTTTCAATATCAAATTATCTTTTTTATACTTCTTCGATGGTAATTTTTTGAGGCTATTGAAATATTTATTAAAATTAGATGCATACTGTTATCGGAAAAACTTCAGAATATTTCATATGTAAATAAACAGTTATTCAAATAAGAATCTACTTAAAAATCAAAATATTAAACATGGGAATATTATTCATTAGTTATGTCAAATAAATTTTGGGTGCGAAAAGAAAAATTTCATAATTTGAATTGCTAAGTAATTCCGTTTTTCTTGTTAATAATTTAAAGTGATGTTTACTTGCACTTCATCTGAAAGAAATTAACTGTAAAAAAGTTTTAGTATGCCATTGAAGGAAACCAATATCACAAATGAAATTTACTTATAAAACTTAATGATAATTTAAGGTATCACTCTTTCATTTTACAATAACTCATTCCAAAGCTTGAAAAACAATTTATAAATAATATAAATAATTTACATTTAAATATAATATAAATAATTTACAGTTCTGACAACTAGAAGTGTCCTCTAGCGGCACCAATCAAAGACTCTGGCAATCAACCTTCAGCCGCCAACAACGTAGCATGTTATAATTTTCACTGCATTTTTTATCATGTTAATTTTTTGTAATTAATATTTAATTATAACTAAGTGTTTGTGTTCATGCTTTTAGATAAAATATACAATTTTTAGAGCTAAATGCCATTTTGTTTATTTATTTAGTCAATCACTTAGTCACACATTTAAATTTTTTTGATATGACTGACAAGAGAGATTTTTCTGTTCATGATTACGCATTTTAAAATCCATCTTTAAGCAATTTTTTTCATCTAACAATCCTAAACTCTTTTGTAAAAATATGTTAAAAGAAAGGTTTACTCTTCATTTTTCATTTGCTAAGGTTTAATGTAATGAGCAAAATTATATTATTAGTAATTATAAAATCTGAATTAAATTAATCAGTATAAAAACTTACTTTAAATGATTTTTCTTTCGCAAAGATCCAATTGAAAACCGTCAACTCTGCCGTCATCTACTGACTAAAATGTGTGAGGCTATTTTTTTAATGCTAAAGATGTAGTTGCTTTTTTGTTTCCATTCTTGAAATGTGATATCTTCAAGAGATTTGGTATCTATGCAATGATTACTTTCAGAGTCAATGTTTTTTTTTCCCGTTTTTCTATCTTTATTTTATTTTTGAATCTATGTAAAGGTCATTGCTAAAAGAATGAAATCATTCTTGAATCTTGTTCATTATCTGTCAGATTATCATATTTCTACCGCATGTTTTTCTTTAAGCGTATTTTACTTATACCTACTTTTTCTATTCGTATTTGAGATCCATTACTTTAATTACAATACTTTTTAATATGCTAGCCTTTTGTGACGATTATGAGATTTTCTAAATAAAATAATTTCATTCTCTTGTTGTGAATTTTTAATTAAGACTTAACATTTTTCTTGTAATGCATGCAATATAATTTCGATTTAAATTTTAATTTGTACATTCTTCTCTCTAATTTTTAACGTATTTAGCTTATAGGACCTAATACTGTAAATATTTCTTTATTTCTACTTTTTAAAATTGATCACCTTTGTATTCTATATTTTTACGTAAATATTATGATATGATGTTCAAATAAGTAACTCGCTTACCTTCTAATCATATCCGATTTTTCTTCTTCAATTTTTAATCAGGATTTCTCCAAAATTTCAGAAGTTTTAGACTGAATACAGGAATTTTCTTCTTGTTTATTATTATATTAGCCGCCTTTAAATATCATCTAGTTGGTCAAGATCATTACTTGCTAATATTTTCAATCAAATATTTCATATAACTTGATATATTAATAACTTCTTAGGAAAACTATGTCTTAGTTTCAATAGGTGAGATGATAAATCCATGCCATGCTCTGGCTTTGTTTGATTAAAACTGAAAAAGTTTTCCAAATTTTATCCTTCTAAATTAAATGCTTTGAAATAATTGATTTAGATTGATACAGAGAAATGTTAATTAGACTAGTTTTTGAGAATTAATTAAAGTGAACCTTGTTTAAACGTCTTTCAAAAATTGATATAAATGATTAGATTGCTAAAATTATTAAATTTATAATAAACAAATTTTAATAAGCAGCTATGATTATTATAAATTTACTGCTACCATTCAATTTTATTTAGAAACAATAATTTTAAAGATTTGAATAATGTGCAGCATATTATTATATATAACTTTGATTAAATTTTAAAATTAAATCTGTTATAAATAAAACCATATTACTTTAAAAAATTAGACTGTACTGTCTTTTTTGAGTATTAATTATACATTTTTTACTTTTTAAGATTTATGTTATGTGAGCTAGCGTTTAAATAAAAAAAATCATTCATTATCTTTGGATATTATAGACAGCTTTATAAATAGATATAAATTCTATTACTTTACAGATTTTTTTGACAAATAAAACAATTGAAGTTTTTTTAATGAATCCTTTTGAGTTTTAGAGCAATATGAGTTATTTTTTAATTATTTCTTTATCGTCATTTTAATAAACGCAGGCAGTTCAAGTTAAGGAATTAATAGTTGTGAAATGAAATCATCAGTATTATAGTTCTCATACTTCTCTAAAAAGATCTGGCAAAAAAGGGGAAAACCATGTAAAATAGAGCTTTTACATCTTTTGCATCACATAAATGAAATACTTTACAATAGACCAGGTTGAAATTACGGCTGAAAAAACTGAGAAAAACACAAATGTATTAAATTTGCCTTAAAATTTTAAAGGTTTTATTTTAAAATGTTACAGATAAATTTGAAATACAAAATTTTTAAATCAGGTCAAAAACAATTGAACTTGTTCTATGTTAATAAAAATGGTATTATTTAAGGCATCGATTATATTATGGAATGATATTGAAATTTAAATAGAGAAAAATTACTAAAAATAGTCTTTGTCAAGAACTGGGAACTGATTACTCTTTAAGTGATTTGTGTCAAACACACAGAGCCAAATTATATTCGGAATCCTTTAATCACCTTATAAGCCGTAAACTTATTCATATTCAAAGCTGTAAACTTCCGCGTATTCAAAGCAAAATATAGAATTTAAAAAAAAAATAGATATAAAATTCCAATGACATTAAATGAATATGCTCGCATGTAAACAGTTTCACATGCCTAATAGTTGAATAAATACATTACAATGTTTAATAGTTGTTTCATAGCAATTTAATTTTGAAATCCTCTATGCATTTTGAAGTAAAGTGCAGGAATTAATATCCCAGATTTGGAGTAGAACTGCATAAAAAAGTAGAACTGCATTTAAATAAAATAATGCGCATATTTACTCTTGTCAAATGCCTGTGGTGAAACAATTAATTAAAAAAATATTGAATTTATATAATATAAATAACTGAATATTATTATTATTATTATGAGTCTTTATTTATCTTCATGAATTTTTACAATAAAACTTACATATATTAATATAGCGACACTACAAATAATTTGTTTAGAACTTTTTTAAACTTTTATTTTCTTCAGCTTTTGTCTCTTGGTATAGGACATATGATCAAATTTCCAGTCATAAAATCTTCCGCTGAAATTGTTTTCTTCCCATCCGGTAATCTGAGATGGAAATTTTGCACTAATGTTGCTAAAAGCAAGAAGACTTGCATCATGACGTAACCTTCTCCCAAACAAGATCGTTTACCTAAAAGGAAAAAAAAAGATGTAGTTCATTGTTCTATTCTCTAAAAGAAACTGAAATTGAAGCAGATTTTCAGTAGCAGTTCGCATTAGAAACTAAGCTTTTTTGAATAAACTCATCTTTGAAATGTCCAGTTTACTTTGCAATATGAATTGCTTAAAATGTTAATTGTTTAACTGGCTCATAAAATCATTTCTTAAAAATGTAGAAGTTGAATAAAATAGAACTCTAGTTATTTGATGAGGGTCATTGGATAAATCCGGGTAGTTCAATAAGAATCAGAAATTATGTAAAAGTCTAAAGAAATAAGGAATCTTAACTTAATTTAATGAAATTAATTTAATATACCTAAGTAAGAATATGCTCTAAACATTATAAACTTTGCATAAAAAAACGAAATTTCAAATTGCATTATTTATGAAAGTTTATTACACATGTGCATGATAAAAATTAGATGCGAACAATTTAATATGCAAGTATCCTATTTTACACGTTAAAAATTTCGGCTGGTAATCTAACTGAAATGACATGAAAAATAGCAAATTGTGAAAAGGAAAACCTTTATTGCCTTAAGTTGTTGAAATGGATATCCAAAATACCAAATTTGAATACAGATATGTTTCCGAATAAGACAGTGTGTGTTTGTGTGTGTGAGGGGGAGGGGTGTGAGAATAGATAAAGTTCTAATAATTAATTTTTCCATTTAAATAAAAAATTCTATTAATATAAAGAAATTAGGGAGGGGAAATTCAAATTAAAAAGCTGTATTTATTAAAATGACCTACAAAATGAACTACAGAGATTAATTAAATCAAAAGTTATACAAATTTAGAATTGTTAGATATAAAAAGTGCAATTAGTTGCATATTTTTAAAAATGTCAGCGAATTTTCCGGAATTTTGCTTTGGAACGTGATATATAGAAGAAACTGCTAAAAATAATGTAGATCAATATCAGCACTTTTTTTGAAAAAACTGATTTTGTTGAAAAAAAAAAAAACAAGGAAGTTGTCAAAAAAGTCGTAATACAACTTTCCTATCAGACAGCATCCCATTCTAAAAGGTTTGGTTTCCTATTTCAAATGGCCGAATTAAAAATATGAAATGAAAATTAAATTTGTAGATAAAATTTTTTCTAGTTCTTAAGCTTAAATTCATTTAATTATTTTCTGATGAATGCTATCTATGGAAGCGAAAATTATTTTATGATGCCTATCGACCATCAATTGTCACAAAGATATTTTCTTTTTCAAATTTAATTTTCACTGTATTATTTAAAAATTCAACCCCTATTATGCCATTTAAAATCGTAAAATGACAGCTTTGGAATAAATTTTATCCGCAAATATTCTTATAATTATTTCTTACTACTTGTTTTCCTTCAAAAAAGTCAAAAATTTTCGAAACTACAGATAATGATTGGAAACATTAATTTTTTTTCTTTCAATATATCATACACTTAAAATGGATTCCGAAAATTTTGCTCAAATTTTAAAACAGTTCCAAATTAGGCAAATATTTTCTATTTTAACTTGAAATTTTTTAAAATTTATTTGTCATCCGATGAACTTTTCCGTACTATTTATAACTAATAGTATATGCATTTTTAATGTCTACATCTTTTTAATTCAAATTTTTTGTTTGAGAAAAATATATTAAAAAAAAATTTAACCACGAAGAACCAATGTTAAAACTTCCAGCATTCTCTTTCCCTTATACGGTGCTAAATTCGAGTGAAAACTTAGAAGTCTATTTCGGATAATCAGTTTAATATCTAAAGCAATGAAGTTACTTTTCTGTATTCTTACCAGAAAAAAGTAAAATTCAGCTTGATTAAAAGGAAGAATGAGTTAAGATTATTAAATCATTATAGCAGAAAGTAATTATCTATACATAGTATAAAATGAAGTCTCCTTGAAAGCGTCTGTATATTTGAATTCAGAAAATACGAGATATTGGAGAATATTTGTACCATTTTGTAGGTCATTTGTAAGAAAACGGAAATATGCAACATTAAGAACATCATCACCCATAAACTGCATCAGTGAACCCACCAAAGCTTCAACTGTAAAAAAATAAAAGCCTCTTTTGTATGGTTTCTCAGAATATGAGATCAGATTTTCTAATATATGTAGTTTGATTTGAGCAGTTACATTATTAATTTAATATTGTGTGGTTAAATATTTTTAGAGCTAAGCAGCTAAGAAAAAGAAACATTTATTTTGAAAATCAAGATATAATTTTACTGGTTATATCAATTGCGAAATGTGCGATGTTTGTTCAATAAAATAATTTTATTATTAGGAAATGCTAATCAAAAGTTATTGCTTTCTTTGAGTAAGTATGCTTAAATTTGATTTTTCTTACCAATCAAATAGTCCGCTGTGGAATCTCCTCTTTTACGTCTCTGATCCCTTTCTTTGAAATACTCATCAATAATATCTCGGGGATTTTCTGCATCATAAGTTGCCTTATGTTCATCGAGTATATTATGTAGGAGAGTTTTCCTCTTTTCATTACATTTCACAGCTTCAGAGTAATGGGGCATGAAAGGAAAAATGAAATATCTGAAGAGAAAAGTAAAATATAATACTTTTTATAGAATAATGTTTAAATAATAACTTATTAGAATTAAGATAAATCCCTACATTAAAAAAAAGCCCTTTTTAACGAAGAAATCACATTAAAACTATTTTGTCTGGAGATATTTTAAATTCCCCAAATTACTTTTTGTTTTATAGCACAAAATAAAATATTTTAGAATTTAATATATAAAAATGAAACTCCAAACAATACAATAAATAAATATTTTTCAATATTTTTTTAATTTAATTTCTTTTTATACTCCATGTACTAGTAATGAATATCTTTGTTTCGTGTAGCAATATTTAAAATTTTGAAAATTTTAAATTACGTTTGATATGGTTATTTCATAAAATAGATTATTTGAAAGAATATAAATTTAATTTAAAATAAGTATTAATTGATGAATGTGATTAACATTAATATTTTGTGGTTAGTATATTGAAGAAATATTCAAATACAACGATCACAATAAAGGCTGTTTAGAAACAAGAGAAAATAAATAAATAAAAAAAATGAAAGCAGAAATTTTATGAGAAAAAGGGATTTATTATTGAAATAAATTAAGAATAAATTAAAAAGAGAGTGAGATGCTGAAAAAAACTTTAATTCTCAGTCAAAATTTCAACTCATTTTTTTTGGAAATATGATTTTTTATAAATTTTTATTTTTATATATGATAACTGAAATCATTATGACATGCCATCACGACATTTGGCATTTATTTTATTTATAATATTGTTAGAGTATGGATCAAAACGTAAGTGCCAAGACGAAATGTTTTAAAATTATGTAGCTTTTAAATTTTTACAGATAAACAAAGCGCCGCATAATTTGTGTACTTTAAAACTTTTGTAATTTTCAAAATCTGCAAGATTTTTCCCAGTTCTTAATCAAAAAATGATTACATATATGGAAGGATATGCCATTAAAGATATGCAGATCATTTGCTTTAGTTTGAAAAAGTTTAATTAATGAAAAGTTTTCTCAAATATTAAAAAAATATTATAGTGTAAAATATCTTTGTATAATATATTGAATATTAGATAACTCTATATAAATAAAAATGAATGTTTGTCTGTATGTCTCTTATGCGATGCTGTCCCGCTTATCCGATAGCGATAAAACTTTGAACATTTATTACCTGTAATTACGGGATTGTTATAGGCATAATAAAATTATCTAATATATAAAATATATTTTCGGATCTATTTAACGCATCTATTAACCATGGATTAACCACCAAATAACTCGCCAAGACGACACAACAGATTCAGTAACGATACTAAATTCAAGATAAAATGTAATATTTCGTAATTATTATGTGTAAATGCTGTGTTAAATGTTATGTTATCAAAAAACGATTTCATATATTGAAGGATGTGCCTTTCAGGATATGCAGATCATCTGCTTTAGATCGAGGCTGTTCTAAAAAGGTTTAATTTAATGAAAGGTTTTTCTCAAATATTTAAGAGATATTTAAAATGTAAAATATCTTTGCATAATATATTGAATTTTAAATAAATGCCAAATTAAAATGAAAAATGTTTCTGAAAATATCATTATTTAATAAAAATAATTCCGGATGCATGCGGATACTTTAGAAAAAAGATTGGCAGAATAGTGTTAATATATTTTCTTAATATATTTATGAAATAGTAAAAGCCGATTCATTTTATTTCTTTTTTAAAATTAATTTCCAATAAGCAGTTAATCTCATTACGACCATTATTTTAATAGTAGTATCTGTGAATTTGAAGTTAGGTAATTTAGTCGATTTAATCTCTCTATTGCACCACTTGCTATTTAAAAATTTAACAACGAACTTATGATATCTATTTGAAATGGTAATGATAAATACCAGAATATGTAATATAGTGAGTCATATTATCTTGTTATATCATGCAAATCTACAATCAAAAATAATAATGCAATGATGGGCTTTACAGTTGGGGAATAACGTGATTATAACGTGTGTTATGTCATGAAAGATGACAATTTTTTCAAAACATCCTACAGGAAGATCGTTGGGCAGTTTCTAGATATGGCCCATTTTTACTTCTAAAAAGCATTCTCTTATTCAAAACACTTCAAAATTAAAATATATAAATATATCACTGAATATTTGACAAAATTTTAATATTTTTCTCAATAATTTCGGAGGTATTATAAATGAACATTATTTTTAGATCATTTAAAAATTAACAAACAAAGCAAATTTTCGTGGATGTGAATTTATTTTATTAAAATTCTTTTGATGATTAAAATAAACGTTCAGTATGAATGTTATACAACATTGTACATTCATTCGAATCCTTTCTAAAAAATTACAATATCATTTATAATGTAATATTTCATTAGTGGCATATGAAAACTAGTTTGAGAAATATTCAGCTATAAAAATATGAAAGTGTGTAATTTAGTCATTAAAACAAATTTTATTAGATGTGAAATAGCTTATGGTTCATTATATGTTTATTGTTGGAAAGATAACGATTAGTTTAAGATCTAGTTAATCAAGACAAGGACATTGACGAAAACAGAAGATTCTTACTTGGCATAGGTTCCACACATTAAAATATTCAGTGATGTCAAGCACATAACTTCTCCTGCTTATAGTTCATTAAATTTTTTAATTTGTTCATCTGTTACTCCAACTTCACCAAACAGTGTAAGTCGCATTATTGTAGTGCATTTTTCAGTTAATAATTCTATCAAGTTGACAGGATCTTCATTCTTGGATTTTAGATCATTGAAGATAGATCTGATGGAATCGTACAAAGGACCAGCTATACTGTTTTTGATAGAGTTTGAACCACGTTCTTTCAAGACCTGTAGAAAGAATTTTCTAACAACTTTCCAAGGTTCTCTGTTCAAGTAAGCTACACCTATTTTATAAAGAATTAAACAATGACATTAGAAAATGATATCCATTTTATTATTAATAGGATACATATTTATAAAAGTTTGATTTTTGCAATCCATCAACATTACCTGTTTTAGAAACAAAAAATTTGTGTAATCATATTGATTAATATGATGTAAAAGATACTATTTTGACTCCCTTGTAAGATTTCCAGTGTTAGTAAAATAAAGATTGAAAAAAACGTTATGAATCAATTAAAGATTTGTGCTTTAACTAATATTTGAATAAACTTTAAACGGATGAATGGTTGAAAATGATAACTCTTGAATAATAACTTGTACATAATCTTGTTCATTAAAAACGCATACATTTTCTATAACATCAGTTCAAATAATTATTTATTACATGAGTTCTTTAGAATCTTTTTCCCATTAATTCTTGTCTTGAAATTTTTCCATCGCTACATATCATTGCATTTACCATTATGAGATCTTTTGTTATCACCCTAAATAAGCATTAGAATAAATATTATAAAAATTTGACAATTTTTAAAACGTTTACGCAAAATAAAATTTTATGTTAAAAATTTTTTTTTGAGTAAAATCATGAATACAGCAAATTAAAAATACCTTTATTGCTATATCTTATAATGGCGATCTACAATCGCCATGCAACTAAATAAAATTGATTTACTGCTCAAACATATTAATTAATTAAATTTAAAATTTCTAAAAAATTCAATTCGGCAATATTATATTTGCTTTTATTGTGCAAATATAATTGACTCAGACAGTTATAAGACGGTCAGATGGCAGCTTACGCATAGAGAGGGTCTGATTTATGCTCACTATAATTTCATGAGAAAGATTCAGGCATTCCTACTTGGATACCGGTTTGAGTACCTGAATTTTTCTTTTTCATATCATGTCATATTAAACTGATGGATATTTTCAGAAAGAAATATGCTAAAAAAATGGTCAACATACCTAATTTTGAAAAACTAAATAAGAGAAATCTGTATCTACACTAATAATAGAGCTCAATGTGTGTGTGTGTGTGCTGGCGTTCTACAAGCAGACCGTTGGACCGACAGCTAAATATGTACAAATTTGGTACATATATATCTTGGAGGCCCGGGATGTGCACCTCGCAGCCCTTTTTTCGAATTTTGAATTAGAACTTGAATTAATTAAAAACTAAGTGAAATTTCTACGTTTTTCCGCCATAACTTCCGAAAATATTATCGCACAAAGATGATTTTTACATCAAATTATAGACAAAAAGTTAGCTTTCCAATGGTATCAGTATTTTAAAATATAACTTAATCTTCTATTTTTAACGAATTTTTAAAGACCTTTTTTTATTATATTTTTCAACAATATATTTCGGACAAAACAATAAAATTTAATCTAAGTACGTTAGAGTGAAAGGGAAAATTTATCTTTTATCAATATGTTGACATCAGATAGACAAAAACTCAAAAAAAAAAATAATAAATAAACATTTAAAATTAAACCTATAAAAATGTTATTTTCAGCACGTGTCAGCATGAAATGAAATAATATGGTTTTTTAAAAAAAGAAAACGTGAAGAAATTTTTTTGTGACTTTTACAATATTATTAATTAAATAAATCAGCTTTATTTAAGACCAACATAATTTATTATATATTTTTTTCAATTCAAGGTCCAATGGCTAATTTGTAAAACTTTAATAATAGAAATGCATCTATAAAAAGGGTCTAAATGATGGAAATAACTACATAGTATATAACATGAATCTATAAATGCTTTAAATAAATGTAGAATATTTAGCTTTGAAATAAAATGAGATAAACTTCAATCAACCCAATATCAGTCTTCTATCAAACTGATGGATTTATAAATATTTGAAGATCACTGTTCAATAAAAGAGGGGAATCTGAGAAATTTTTGTTAAATAATTCTTGAGATATTATATAAATTATGAAATTTATTCTGTAGTACCTCTAAGATTCAAATGTTGATGACTTCGTTTCCAATATTGACATTAAAAAAAGATGAAAAGTTTCAGTAAAAAAGGTTTTTATATTTATTGCAGCTTAATCATCCGCAGCTGGCAGATAGTTAAAGATACATATATTATACATAAATACATATAAAGATACATATACATATACATTACGGGCTTAAGGTCTAAATGCAAATGAATTATCCGATTATCAAAATTTAAAGCTTAAAAATATTTTGCTGATTTAGCTATTAAGACAAGTTACATAAAGTAATTAATTCACAATGGAAAGTCACGTAATTAAATTGACAACAACGCTACATAAACTAATAATTTTAAACAGCAGTAAAATTGGCGAATCAGCTGGGCGATAAAGGCGGTCAGTAACAAATAAAATGAAAACATACACATTTTTTAGATTTTCAAAACTCTTCATATATATCTAACACACAACCTCGCGCCGGAAAGAACAGAGAGTAAAAAATGTCGGTGATAAGTGATTGTGATAATAATCTGTGATAAGTGATCAATTTTTTTCACTTCAAGAAAACCCCCCTCTAAATTTTAGAAACTCAAGGGCAGTTTTTAAATAAAAAATGAAAGATTATTTCATACACAATCTTTTATAAACAAATCAAATAAATCCTACATTAAGGACTTACTTAAAAGAATATTTTTATACTGAGGAAATGTGTTCATTTACCTCCATTGAAAAGATGTCTTAGAAGGCTGTAACCTGACACTCGTTCGGAAAAGCATTCGGATTTGGTTAAAAGAGCTTCTCTAAATGCTCTGAAACTTCCCAAGTTGATATACAAACGACCGGTACATGTAAAGCTGAAAATGTCTCCGTGCTTCTTTTTTATCCAGTTTCAGATGACAGTCAGCATTGCTCATGAAGGGCAAATATCCAAAATAGGGTAAACCTATTGGACCTGGAGGTACGTCTTTATCTCTGATAGCAGCATATACGTATGCCAGAAGTAGAACTGCAAGTGATATGGCGAAAGACACAGGAGACAAAGCTTCTATAACGCTGTTGATCAAATCTCCCTGCATTCTGACAAGCGGAATTCAAACAGAGACTGAAAAGAAACAATAAATTTCAGTTAGGTTACAGTGAGAAATATGAACGAATAAATCTACTGTTCTTTTATTTTAGCAATTGGAACACCTTTGATATACGATTATTTTCGCCAAAAAAATAGTTTATCGTCATATTTTAGTGAAATGGTCTAGTAAGGCTTGAACGGCAACGAAGGCGCCATCAAAAAATTGCCAACCTGGCACCAGAAATACGTTTAAATTTTACGACCAGACATACGTTTAAATTTAGCGATATTCTTCCAATGATAAAATTTCATCTTTTCTTGTCGAATCAAAATACGAGTAAATTTCAGTAATTTAATAGAAATATTTTAAATTATATTCATACCTGATAAATAACTGATTGAATTTTTGAACAATAAACTTCAAATATTGCACATATCTAACAGTCAAAGCTTAAAATAATATTGAAGCATAAAAAGACGAATAGAGATTCCATGGTGAATTTGCTTACTATAGTTTATTTAAATATTTACTGAAAATGTTGAATTTTCAGCATTTATTGAAATTGTTGAATTTTCTATGTCTAGGTTAGGAGGAGCCGCAGGTAAATTAATTTAAAATGCTAATAGTAAATAGATACCCAGCAAAAACCTTTGTGAGAAATAAATATTTGAATCGTAAGGTAATGTGAGTTTATGTTATTAATCAATTATAACAAACCCATTAATTAATTAAATAGATTATTGAATAAATTATTATAGCATTATAATATATATATGAATGTTATGTATTTTTTTATTGGTTATGTTGCTATATTCCTTTTGGAAATAAAATATGAGCTAATAATTTTAATTTTGAAATTTGTTTAAAATTTATAATTTATCTGACATAATAATGAAAAGTTTTGAATTTTAAGTAATTTGTG
>JAPMOQ010041062.1:4061769-4106670 GCA_026543055.1 Argiope trifasciata | reverse complement strand
GAATATACCTATATAACAAGGAATTTATAGGGAAAAAAAAGAATATACATATATAACAAGGAATGTATAAGGAAAAAAAAAAGAATATACATATATAATAAGGAATATATAGGAAAAAAAGAATATACATGTATAACACGGATTTTATAGGAAAAAAAGAATATACATATATAACTAGGAATATAAAGGGAAAAAAAGAATATACATATATAACAAGGAATATAAAAAAATTAAAGTCAGTTCCAACTTAGATCAACAAATAAATTTTTTATTTTAGTTACTTTTTATTAAATAATCACAATTAATATAAGTATGTGCATACATATGATAGAATCACAATATGAAGTGGCAAAAGAAATTTCTGTCCAGCCATTTAGAAATTATATACTGCCGAAATTTATAAGTGAATACCACAAATGATTCTCAAATTTATATCATGATAAATATCTCATATAAGAGATTTTTTTCTTCCATATGAAACAAAAATTTGGAAAAAATGATTGATCTTAGCAAGAATGGAACTCGCATTCTTCACCCTCATCTCACATGAAAAATACTGAAATGCTTGCATTTAATGAACTACTGCCAACTGATTTCAATTTTCTTTACAAATTGTTTAAATTCTGTTTAAAGTATTGAAAATGAATTACATTTAATTAATGAATTAATATTTGAAAAAAAAACTACATTAACATCGAGTATCATCCACTACAAGTTTTAAAAAATTTATTTGAACTTGAGCGGATGAATTAAAAGTATTTTATTAACGATTGAAGATTTGAACAAGGTATATGAATATATGTAGGGAGAGTGTGGAATAATAGTAGGAATTGGAAAAAAAACTTTTATTTGGAATGCTGATCGTTTGTTACTATTATTGCAGGATTTTACTCTGCCCAACAGGTGATATCAGAGAATTAGAAGAGCTTTTTTTCAGGACTCTTTTATAAAGAGTATTTTGCTTATAACCAGTCCTTTCCTATAATGATTGTAAGTTTCCCTTTAAATCGGGCTAATAATATACTATCGGATCATCTAATGTTTTGTTTAGTTGAAAATGTATCTTTTAGGGGACCTCTTTCTCATCTATTCCTGAAACTTATAATTTAAATAAATGTTTTTTATTAAAAGAGACTGATCTCCTGGAACAAATGATTAGTATATATATATATATATATATATATATATAT
Source organism: Argiope trifasciata (assembly GCA_026543055.1). Taxonomy (NCBI): domain Eukaryota; kingdom Metazoa; phylum Arthropoda; class Arachnida; order Araneae; family Araneidae; genus Argiope; species Argiope trifasciata. The sequence goes on along the minus strand of JAPMOQ010041062.1, from coordinate 4,105,480 downwards.
ATATATATATATATATATATATATATATATATATAATACACAAAATTATAAACAATTGAACCCCACTGTTAATTAAAAAATCGAAAGAGCGTTATCAGGAAATCTCCATATCTATACATCACATGGAAATAAAGAATTATTCAAGCAAGGAGCTATTTTAAATAAAGTATGAAAACATGCACTAATTATAAAAATAAAGCTTGGGAATAGAAAAGAGAATGCTACATAATTTTTTTAAAATCTGTAAAGGCTTACAGAAATTTTTTGGATAGTTAAAAATTGTTATAATAGTGTTTAATTAAAATAAATAGAAATTGTTAAATTGCTACAAAAAGTAACAAATAATACTTTTATTTAGAACATTTCTTTTTTCACGTCATAGTAAATCATTTGAGAAAATAAATATTAATTCATAAAAAAATCCTATATTAATATTTTATATTTAAAATCTTTTAAAAATTGACAAGGAAGACTTTCTTTTTTTTTGCGTATTTTATTTTGAAACCAGTGTCAAGTAAATATTTATTAACGAACATTCTTTCAGTAGTAAAAAAATTATGAAAAGAAATAAGTTAATCTTCTCTTTTTTTCTGTAGCAAATTTTGCATAGTTTAAAAATAGATTTGACGAAATAATGAAAGAAAAGTATTATCCAAAAAAGAATTCTTTAAACTGAATCTCTAAAAAATATAAATTCTGAACTACCATTTATAAATATCAATATAATTATCAGTACTTATTTATAATTTATTTTCCTTAAAAAAGAACCAGTTGATACTCGTCCGAACTGCCACGCCCATTTACTGAAATGTGTCAGATTATTTGTTGAAACTAAAGATGTCGTTAGTTTCTTATTTCCAGTCTAAAGAAGTAATATCTCTGTAAGATTTCCCAATGACGTAGTGAGCTATCTCTTAGATAGATATTTTTTCACGTTTTTTTTAAATTTCTAAATTGATTTGAAGGTCAGTGTTGCAAAAAATATCATTTTATAATCATGTTCGTTATTTCTAAAAGAAGACCGCTTTTTAATTACATTGTAATGTACGCTTTCTCTTAAATTATCCCTTTTCATTCACTTTTGTGTTCTTATTTAAAATAAGTAAATTTAAAAGGAATATTTTTCTCTAAACTAGCTCATAATTTTAATTATATATTTTCTAAGTATCTTCCTTTTCTTTTTTTTATTATCAGTTTTTACTTAAGATTTAATATTGAAATGTAAACGACATAATTGGGTTTGGATTCTAATGCGCCTTTTGCACACCAATTTTTATGATGTTTGGTTTCATTTCTCGCTAGTACGAATATGCCTTTATTTCTGTTATATAAAATTGTATTTGTCTATGAATATTACTATATATTTTATGTTTATATTTTCCTTACATTAATATAATTTTTGAATAATTAATTTTTTTCCTGTTTATGTTTTCTAATTCTTCAATTCAAAGTTAGAAAATCTTTAGCCCTTTATTAATTAATTTAATATACTATTAATTGAGTTTTAATTTTAATGCATGAAATTCTTATTTTTAATGTAAGATTATATTTAATCAATCAAATAATTCACGTTAGCTTGAGCGACCCAGTTTTCTGTTATATTTAAATAGTGCTTTTTCTAAGATTACATTGTCGTTTACATTGCCATTGTCGTTTTTGTCATTTTTGCCCGATTGATAAATATTAGCTTCTATTCTTGCCTGCACACCTCTTTGCAAATTGCTAGTTAATGGCACGGCTGATTTGGGTCGGCCTGGTATTATGATCTCGTTATCGAAACGAGAAAGTTTCAGATTAGAGACCGAATTTTACTAAAAAACCGTCGTGTAAGGATGGAGTATGGTGCACGCTAAATCCGTTCGGGGCCAAATGTAATCAAAGTCATGTGGTGTGAAAGAGGTCAGCCCCCAAAGAGTCCTAGAATTTCTTTAAAACGCAATGTTAATATAACAATCTAAACTGTTTTGGGTCGAATGATCAAAATATGACATAAAATTATAGTGATGCTCTCATTTAATTATGGCGAATTACTTTTTTATGCCCAATTTTTCTTTCTTTAAGACTGAAGAAGTTTTATGAATAGTGACATTTCTTTGTTAAATGATTGGATTGATATTAGTTTAAAGCAAATTAATGACAATTTCAATCTTTTAAAAATAAATTAACTGAAATAATTTTAAGAACTAAATGCCCTCATTACAATGTCGCCGGATTTTATAGTAGATGGATTATTTTTAATTAAACGCTTTTCTAAAAATTTCCCTTGTTTATGTTAACTTTAACATAGAAAAATACGTATTGCATATTTGCGTAATGAATGTTTATCATAATAAAGTAATCAATAATGACTAATAAAATATACGCGAGGAAAAATGCAGTACGAAGCTATTTGGGAAACTATCTCAATCCGCTTTTTCTACCAAAACCTTATTTTCTTTCATTTCATGTTGAACTTTTTATTCAAGACATTATATAGGACTCGGATAGCCTGTTGATAGGAAGTTCGAGTCTCGTCTCTGGGAATATGAGTTCGAATTTCGCTAGCTGAAGAATTTCCGTGTATGTGGTGTTTTGTTCAAGTATAAATTGGTCTAAGCCCTCTAATTCCCTTATTTAGATAACACCACTGAGACTACAGGATCAGGGGTGATCGCTGTCTGATTCATTTCTAAATTACGATTTCTGGATGAATGAATGGAATGTGATCCGTAAAAAGAAGTGTGACATGTGAGTAGTTAAGATAAAGTCTTGGCTCAAGATGACAATACTGAAACAAGCGTCGCTGAAACACGTCTTAAAACGGGGTCTAATCGGGCTTGTCTATGACAACTCCATAAGTAGCAACAACAGCAAACATTATGTTTATAACTTCGTAAAACAGTTTCGGAATGGAATTCTATTACAACTGAATCAGAGATGGATTTCCAATTAGAAGGTATCCTAGTGTCATTCAGGTGAGAGAGAATAGGCTGAGTTTAAAATATTAATGCTTTTCTTAATTGCTAAGTTATATTACAATTTGTGGAAATCACTAGGAAGATATTAATGCTTTTTCAAGTATAATTAATCAGATTGTTGTTTGTTTTATTATTATTATGATATGTATATAATTATTACAATTACAATATATTATTATTTATTAATATTATTACAAAACTATATATATATTATATATGTGTGTGTGTGTGTGTGTGTGTATGTGTGTGTGTGTGTGTGTATGTGTGTGTGTGTGTGTGAGAGAGAGATGCCGCATCTTAAAAATGAATTCTCTTACATGAAAAAAAAAAATGCAAATGCATTTTCGCCCGGTTGTTAAAATAGAAAAAAAGTTTAAAATAAGTCTTCAACTTGTTGATTAAGATAAAAAATGCCAAAATCTTTAATTCTAAATTAAAATAACTAATTAATTAAAAAAGGAGTCTTGTTAGTAGTTACATTGCAATGAGTCTCAAAATGCTTACATAAATTATTTAGTTCCCTTAGTAAAATCATAAACACATTTGGTTTGTGCGCTACAAAACTGCTTAAATTACAAACTTACTGATTATTTAAAATATATGTGTTTAAAGATTTCTTTGGTTTTGGAATTCATGAGTTTATGAGTAAGTTGTGCTGAACTAAAATATGTAACAATACTGTTGAAACGAAAAACAGTAAAGAAATTAATTTACAATGTCAAAAGCAATCATAACTCAAAATTCGTATGCTTCTATTTATGCTATATTCCAACCAATAAACGGTTTCATTCCCATGCATTGCATTATTTTTTCACTCATATAGAAATTATATTCACATCAAAACTTTTAATTGCTAATAATTTGCAATCAACAATTTATTAAATATTTTAATTATTTTCTATTGTCATTTAAATTGTTTTAAAATTTAATTTAATTTTTTTAATAATTTCTTGTAATAAATTAAAACTGTTATCATAAATTGTAGTAAATTTAATTTAATATATATGTAAACAAGTAATTTTTGAAATGTTATTTATTATTGTAATTTTTTAAAAAATTATAAAATGATGCACTTTATTTTTTAATTATTAGCAATGATTTATTAAATAATTATATTATTGATTTAATTTATTAACAAATCTTTTATATAATTTCTATTTTTTATGTATTTGAAAATATTGAAGAACTATTTATTGCTATTTTGATTTTTGCATTTATGACAACTATGTAAATATAATTCAACATTAAAAAAAGTACTTCAATTCATATAATGAGAAGCAATTTATCTCTATAATTAAAAATGAATGTTTGTCTGTATGACTCTTATCCGCGTCCGTACTACTCATCCGATTGCAATAAAAATTTGACAACTTATTTGCACTTACGAGACAGTCATTGGCATAGTAAAATTATGTAATCTATATAAAGGAAAATGAATGTTTGTCTGTATGGCCTTTATGCGCCGCCGTACCACTCATCCGATCCTATTAATATTAGGTTGGTGCGTATGAAATGTCGGATTCTCTTTACATGCGGACGTTTGTCTCCCTGTTTTCGTTATACTTTTGTCTTTGGCATAACCTCATTCATAGTCGTATTGTCCATTGCCAGAGACTCATTTCAGCAAAATAGGTTTTCTCGAAGGTCTTCCCTTTTGTTATTTCTTTTGAGTTTATTGCCGATATGAATTCTGCCGACATTCGCGTCATTTTCTTATATGAGTACAAACTTGGTAATAGTGCTGCAAAAGCTGCACGCAACATAAACCAAGCATTTGGGGAGAATACGGTTAACGATCGGAAAGTGCAGCGTTGGTTCGAAAAATTTCGGACTGGCGATTTTTCACTGCAAAATGAGCCACGCGGAAGACCCAAAACGTCTGTGAAGAATGATGACCTGAAGGCTCTAGTGGAAGCGGATCCAGCCGTATCCACGAGGGAACTTGCTATCAGGATGAAAGTTGACCATACAACGATATTGAGACACCTTTCTGAGATTGGCAAGGTTAAGAAGATGGACAAGTGGGTACCGCACGCACTGACAGAGCGAAATAAGCTGGAACGAACTGGAATATGAAGTTTTGCAGCATCCACCATATTCACCGGATCTCTCGCCGACCGATTTTCATTTTTTCAAGCATTTAGAGCTGTTTTTAAGGGGCAAACACTATGAAAATGAAGACAGTCTAAAAAACTCGATATCAGAGTTTATTAATTCTAAAGACCAAAATTTTTTTAAGACAGGCATCTACGCTTTAAAATCTCGTTGGGAGAAGTGTATTGAAGCGAATGGAGCATACTTTGATTGAATAAACAGCTTTTGAAGAAAGATATGCAGTTTTATACAATCACTTAAGAATCCGACATTTCATACGCACCAACCTAATAATTCGTTGCTATTGTACGTAAATGCTACGTAACTCGTTGTCTGATGTAATAGTGTTATTAGAGTGTTTGCGAGAAAGTTTTAAGGAAACAAATCCTATAGGTTTGAAATTTAATTAAACATCTAATAAAATTATCGTGTTTTTTGCAGCATTTACTAGAAATGTTAGAGTACAAAAAATTGTTCATGACTTTAACTATAAATAAAGTATTTATTCAACTATATCAACGATTTTATTGCATAAATAGGCTTTCTGTATATAATCAATTTTAAAAGAAAATGTTTTAATCACATTTTCTGACAGTAATCTGGGGAATTCTGAAAGAATATTAAACGAATCACGAAAGATACAAAAAGAAGTTTATTTTCTTACAATTCTCAATGAACACCAAATATTTTAACTCTAAGAGAATATATAAATCTATTATATAAAAATGAATTTTTGTTTATTAGTATCTTATACGCTGCTGTACTATTCAATCGATTTCTTTACAATTGACGAACTCATTGCTTGCGCCTGCGCGAAGGTTTTAGGCATAGTACAGTTATCATATATGTTATATAAAAATGAATTTTTGTTAGTTTGTATCATATGCGTTGCCATACTGTTCAACCGATTACGATGAGACTTGGTAAAACCTATTGCTTGCACTTCTGCGAAGGTTATATTTTTAAAATTGATAATTGAGAAAAGTCAAACAGTAAAAGGCACATCCCATTCGGAATTAATCGCACATATATCAAAATAAAATTGTGATTGATGTCAGTCAATATCATTTACACAGGATGTTACCATTTAGAGTACTCATTATTTTGTCTGCAGACAGTAGTACATATTATTCAGAGTTTATCTCACACATACAAAATAAAATTATTATTTTCAATGCCGATTAAAGTAAGTTGTATATAATGGAAATTTTTCGATCCAAACAGTAATTTTGCTATTTGATAAGTGAATCTATAAACGATATTTAGATTAAACAAATGCATATCGTTTTGATTGCTTTGACAAAAAATATGTTCCCAAACATTCGGCACTTGATAGATCTAATAGCGCAACATCTAAAAATATGCCAACTCTAATTTCTGAAACAAACGAGAAACAACAAGAGACCAATAAAGCAGATCGTTTACAGATCGTAAAATCACGTATTTCTGAGGCTCAAGATCAACATGAGGAAGTAGCAAAAGACAACGCTTACATGCTGCCTGATCACGAGTACCAGAATCAAAAGACCAATATGAGGCAAGAAGCTTGACAAATTATGCTTAAGGGAGCGTCGATTGGAGAAGATGTGCTCAATCCATGCATTCCTATTATTCTCAAAACATTTCTTTTGATTTCCAACGACCGCAGTTCACCATTCGACTTGCATTTTCAATGATTATCTACAAGGTTTAAGGCCAATCACTTCAAGTGTGTGAATTGAACCTAAAAAATTCCATATTTTTCACTTAACCAGTTGTATGCTGGATCCTTATTTATTTGATGCTGAGTTGGAATTCAAGAAATGTATTTGTTTCTGCTGCTGATGGAAAAGAAAAGAGAAAATATTGATCTTAAATAATAAAGTTAAAAAATGAAATAAAATAGAATAAATATTATTTACGCTTCTCCTTTATATATCCTTCAATTTCAATGAATATATTGATTTCCGATAAGAAAATAAATATTATTCTTTCTATCATTTCTAATTAAACAAGTTAACTTCAAAAGATATTTCCAAAATTATTTCTCCTGTGGCAGCATCGCGCCCGGTACCATCTAGTTTATTATAAAAAAAATTGCAAAATTTTTAATTTGTTTTTAAATAAAAAGTGATTTTATTTCCAACATAAACAGTTATACAAATTTTAAATGTGATTAACTCAAATGTATCAGTTAATGTCTTGATTTAACGCAAACAAGTAGATTTCCAGCTAAGAAATCCTCCATGGACATTGTCTTTGAACCTTCTGGCAGCGAAAGTTCAAAATTTTGTATTAAGGTTGACAGGAGTAAGAAAATTTGCATCATGACAAAACCTTCTCCCAAACAAGATCGCTTTCCTGAAAAGAAGATAAAACACGATAATTGAATGATAATATTTATTCGATTCTGAGGAGTTCATATTAAATAACTATACATGAACTCATATAAAATGATATTTTTTGATGAAAATGTTTTGCCTTGTGTCTAGTTATTTTTGTTTGTAATACATGCATGGATTGTTAGTTTTGAATAGTTCATGAATTCTGCATGAACTTTTTTGAAAAAGACAAACATTATTACTAATTTAAACTGCAACAGTAGGGGGAGTAAAAGTTGTTTGCTAAGTATTACATAAAAAGGTATTAAATGAAAAAAAACACATCTATTATGAAATAACTAGTTTTAAGAAAGAAATATAAATAACATGTCTTTAATTTATTAAACACCAGCCGCCTTTGGCGATCAGCCGGTTCGCCATTTTAATACTCTTTAAAATGGTCAGTTAAATACTTTGTTTAACTTGTCTTGTTTCTTTAATTTATTAAATATAAATTGTAATTACAGAAAAAATATTCTTTATAATTGCAGTTAATTTTTTAATTTATTCATTTTCTTCTTGACTTTTGGTTTTAATAAATGTGAAGAACCAAATGCTTTGTTTGAAAGATTTCTATAACTAGTTATTTGTTTGTAAGATTTCGATAACTGGTAAGCCCATAAAAAATTAAAAGTTTAACTTCACCTTACTATATTTAGAATTATTGAATGCTTTTGGCCGAAAAACAAACTCCCATTTCTTTGTACTCGTAATCTATAAGAGATATACAAATTAAAAAATATTTTTCTAAATTATGCTAAAAGATAGGGGAAAAACCTCTTATATTTTCCCAATGTTTTATTTTTTTAAAGAAGATATCATCGGCATGATGCTAAAAATTACCTACTTGGAAGAAAAAATTAGCATTGGAAAAAACAAGTTAAAGCGTTTACATGTTGTTTTAAACTGCCACCTCTTTAGGAAAATAATTACGTATATCAATACATCATTCTTATATAGTGTACATCATTTCTACGCTACATCACAACTCTATTTTTAGAGCTTAAGTTGCTTCTAATGTATAGACTATATGTGAGTGAAAAAGAAAGGTTAAAAGCCATTTTTTTATAATTATGAGCAGGGATTGTGGAAAGTTTTAAAAATAATATGAAATAAAATTTAGGTGCTTGAAATCGTTTTTTTCTGCATGTGAGTTATGAAATTTTTATCAACAAAATTGATGTTGAACCTGCATTTCATATTTTTTCCATTGTGAACCTATTATTTAACATTTGGGAAACAGTAATTATTGAGATTTTAGTTGAGATCATATGTATAAAGTATTAATTACAGCGTTCAGGTAAGATGAGAAAATAAAAAAACCTGTAAATATTTACAATTGCTTGAAAAAAATCTCACACTGGTTCCAAACGTCATCTCGAATAACATAACATGTAAAAAATCATGTTAACAGAAAAAAAGCTTATACTTGAAAATGCATGCACATGTAAAGCGTTCTCTACAAAGAATAATAGAAAATTAGCTACATACATGTAAATATGTATTTTAAGGATTCTAAAATTGGTATGGATGAGCGTAATAACCATAAACAACACATGAAATAAAATGAAGTAAAAATTCAGAGAAAAATTAATGATAAAATGGGATTTAAGATTTGAAGATTACAATCCTTTGTCAATAAATGTATAATCACGATAAATTTACATTTCAGCATTTGAATAGAACTCAGTGACACATATGGGCATCAGTTTGCTCAGTTTTCTTCTTGTATGTGGATTTGAAATGGAAATCCAAAGCCAAGAAATTTTCAGAGTATTTGAAGGAATTTTAAAATGGCAGGAAATGATAAGAGGACTAGACATTGAGAAGTGGAAAGGGGAAAATTCTTGGATGCATACATAATCGTTCAACCAATCAAAATCTTTGAATTCTCTTACAAATAATTGGGACATACATAGTAATATGAAAAATTTCTTTCCTGAACCCTTCTCAAGAAATTGGAGCTACCTCAGGTAAGTTGAGCAACGAGTACAAAAGAGTGGCTGCCATTCGTTGCTTTGCCCCCTTTTCTATGCAAGGATTGCAAACATAAATGTATTAAGGATATCCTCATATAACTTATTGTCTTTTTATAGATCAAAAAGAAATCTTTCAATCGGCTCCTATAAAGCAAATCTGCTTTTTCAATTCTGAAATGATTATCAGGATCTTTCATCCAATTTAATCTCTGGATTGGATTTTTCATCCAATCTGTTATTTTTCTATGTTAGGAGAGCAAAGTGTGGAATGCTCCGTTCAAATTGATGGCAAATGATCTTTGGATTGGAGAGGCCATGACTCCAGATGTTGTAATCATTGTTTTGTTCTGTTGCCCGTATCAAAACTTAGAGAATTGCCATGGATTTTGATTAAAACATACTTCTTCTTGTATACAGCCGACCATCCCGCCACCACTGAACGTAGCAGTATCGTCAGTGATTAAAACATACTATTTTCTTTTTTGCCATTTATGTAATTAGTTGTTGTATATGGTCACTCATTCATTAAATTCTTTGTTTTTATGCTAGGAAAGCAGAGCATGGAATTTTATGTTCCTATTGATAATCGATGGACTGGTGATGTTGTTACTCCAGATGTTGCAATCATTATTTTGTTCTATTACTTATACCATAACTTAGTGCATTTCTAAGAGCTTTGATGGAAACTATGGTAGCCATATATGCACTCAATAGGTGAATATGGACATTCAGTTTTGTATTATCTTGAATAATTACGAAGATTCCACTTTTGCTTCCTTCCACTTTGGTTACATTAATGTAAATATTGAATTCTTCAGAAAATGTTGCATTGGGGCATTAAATTAATTCTATTTTCATGTATAATAGGAAGAAATCAGTGAAATGGAATTTTGGTCTCGAAAGAGAAAAACGTTTATGTATATAAATGATTAGAGAAGGGATTATATTCACCTATTCCGAAAGAAATGGGCAGCTCTGGTCTTTTCTTCCCATCCTTTTGTATGAATCTCGATGGATTAAATTTTTCTGGATTTTCATACACAGCAGGATCATGATGACAAGAGTAAAAATTAACTAGCAATATTGATCTTTTGGGAATTTTGTAGCCTCCTAGTGTAGTTTCCTCTGAAATATAAGATGCAAAATCCGAAACTATTGTTCATAAGGACATCATTTATTTTATTTTGTAATAATCACATTTAAAATATTATTTAATAAATATGCAGAATATTAATAATTAAATTACATAATTTAAATATTTTTATTATAATTTTATCTCTCTTTAAATACAAAGTGTAATAAAATTCCTAGCATTTATTAATGAGAATACTTACTTGTACATTCTTGGCTAGGGAAAAAATTAAAGAAATCTGCTGTCCTCATGGCTTCAAGCAAATAAGCATTAAAATAGGTAAGCTTGCCTTTATCTTCAATCACTGGATGCCTGTCTTGACCTACTACTTCCATGATTTCCTTACAAATTTTATCCTGTTCTTCTGGATGGTCTAATAAAAATTTTACTTGCAGGCCAATGATAGATGCAACAGAGAGGACGCCATCAGCGATGAATTGCATTAATGATCCCATCAAAATTTTATCTGTAACAATGGTTTTAAAAGATTAGAAATGTCATTCTTGTAATACAAATATCTTGTAGAAATAACTTTAAAAAATATTTTACCGTACTGTCTTCAGCATTTCTTATAATGTCGAATCAATTGCAAATGTATTAATTTTAATTAAGCGTCAAGTAATGACTCATATTTATATCATTTACATTACCATTTATTTAAAATTAATTCTACCAATTTATTATGATTTCTAATAATACAATAGAAAATATTTGAAATAAAGGAATTTAAATCAAGCAATTACATTATTTCGCATTTAAACGTATTCACCTCGTGTTTAATTCACTCATTACTATTCAACCTCCTTATTATTCAATCGAATTAAATAATAAATAATAGATGGAGAAACCAATTACTTTATCTTGGAACTTTTTAATCTGAATATTGGACATTTTCAGAAAACTAACTTTTCAGTTTCGATTCTTGATCTTGAGTTTATGTTTTCAAATTAGTTCAATAATTTATCAGTAAACAATAAAGTATTCTTAAATAACTTCTGAAGGAAACAAGTTTGTATTTCACATTAATATTTGTTCCAATTTGAAACCTTACATATTCAGGATAGAGAGTGTCATCATGCAATCAAATTGAATTTTTAAAAATTGATATCAAAATTTCATTATTATTTTGTCTTTGTAGATTTTCTTTTTAATAATTCTTTTTGAAATTAGAAGATCTTGCCTGTTTAAATAAGTCAGAAAATTTGGAACAAGACCATATTTTGGTATAAAAACGATGTCTTTAACCATATAAGAAAAATAGTAAGGGATCAATTATAAATTATTGGTCTCTCTGGCTTTTATTTTTCTGGCCTGTCTTTTCAGATTAGGTATTCGGTATAGGTATTCCAATTTTGATGTATTTCCCCCTTTTCCTAGCAATAATTCAAATCAATTAATGTACTTTTTTGAGAAAAGAAATTACCTCTCATCAGGTTAGCACAATGCAGTTGTAAATTAACCATTTAAAAATGAAATTGATTCACAATTCGAATTTAATATTTCTTTGCTTATTTTATCGTTGATATTATACTAAAATATCCTCTGTTGATTAAAACTATTTGAATTAAAAAATTGTAAATCGTAGCATGATTTTTGGTTGTTAACTAAGTACATGCACGTAGACAAGTTCTAAATAGTTCAGGCATGTGCTCCAATTTCTCATTCTGTTTTCCCGTATGGAAAAACGGACTTCCTGTAAGAACCATATATGTCTAAATTTACAAAAAGAAATAAAGAATTTTTTTTGCCTGTGAAGTATTCCGCCGAGGGATCTCTTTTGTCCCGTCTTCTATCCCTTTCTTTGAAGAACTCGTCGATAATATCACGTGGATTTTCTGGATCATAAGTTGCCTTGTGTCGGTCGATAATTTCATAGAGCAACTTTTCCATTTTGTCTCGACACTTCAATGATTCAGAGAAATGTGGCATAAAAGGAAAGATGAAATATCTGAAATAAACACATGTAAGGTGACGAATGAAAGCTAATAGCTATGCATTTAATAATAACAAGAACAGAAAGAAGTAAATGACTTACTTTGCAAAAGTTCCACATAACAACATAGTCATGGGAAGCATACTTTCTATTTCTATGGCATACATTTCATTAAGCTTTGTAACTTGATCTTCTGTAATTCCAACACTACCAAAAAGAGTTAAACGAAGGATAGTATTACATTTGTGAGTCAAATATTCAATCAAGTTAACAGGTTCACCTTTTCTTTCCTTAAGCTCACCAACGATGCGCTTGATGGAGTCGTATAAAGGACCGGCTATGCTAGTTTTGATGGAGTTTACACCTCTCTCTTTCAAGAGAACCATAAAGAATTTTCGAGTGACTTTCCAAGATTCTCCGTTTAAAAAAGCCACACCTGTTAAATATAATAAGGCAATTTCATGTCTTCATTAATTTTATGAATACTAATAAATAATTTAATATTTACAATAAATAGGCAGGATGTCTCACAAGGTATCTAGCATCTAATATTTACATATTCCTATAGAGCACCTCATGATGAATATTTTAATGTATAACAAGTGTGGTCCTAGAATATAGCGTCATAATCTAATTAAGTTGTGAAACTCATGTCATGAAAACTTCAGAAATGAGAAGTAAAAAAAATTGAAAATCGTTTACCGAGAATTTTCAATACATTGGATTTTCGAAATGTCGGCCATTTGATGAAATGATATGGTGAAATCTGATTTGGAAGTTCTCAACTGCTTTCTGCAAAACATCTTTTCTGATTTTCTTGACCTGGATTTCAATTCTTTCAAGTGGTTCAATGTTGAGGGCTGTGTGAGGTACATTGTGTCTTTTAGGCATCCCTATAAAAAGATTTCTGCTCAGTTGAAGATTTGGCAAATAAGATGACCACTCTGTACCATTGTTTGTTCTCATAATGAATTCCAACTCGATCAGTTTATCGTGAAAATGTTCCGCTAAGAGAACGAAGTTTTTCTAAGTGCGGTACCAATATTTGCCTACCTTGTTAATTTCATTCAAGATTGGGATGACACCGTCATTCAACACATCAAAACAACTTCACTGGTGTTATTTTCAATAACAAATTCTGGCCCCTCAGTGGCGCTTTCGGTAGCTCATCAAAGTTTGTGCCCAAGGGAGTGCAATGGCCGAACTGTGGCATGGTGAATGGGATGTGGAATGATTGTAATTTTGTAACTGAACAGAGCCACATATGACTTTGCATATTCACTTACTGACTCGCTTTTCCTCTCATTGATCGCCAAACATTTCGATATTGTGAAATCGTCACATGCACTATAATTAATATAAACTGACAGATATGTAACTAATGTTTTTCATGTAATTAGACTGACGGGGTTCCCCATATTCTGTACATAAAAATATCCGTATTGACGTGTATGATTCGAACTGTAAATATAAGACGCTTCATACCTTGTGGGAAACTTGTATATAGTATCAATTAAGTAATTTTTAAATACATCAATTAAGTAACTAAAATAAAAATGGTTGAAGAGTTAGAAGAATAAATAAATAACTTATAACATAGAATATTTTGATCATAAATCTCATTTATAATAGCATATTTATTTTTTAATTTAAAAATAACTTTTTTTCAGAATGATTGTCTAAAGTCTGAAAACAAATTTTGAAGCAAGCAAATAAATTTCTCTAACAAACTTTGAAGAAACAAACAAACCTCTTTAAAACAAGTTATATAATCGAATACCATTACGTAATTATTTTATTAGTTAATTAAATTTTTTATTATTAAAAATTAATTACTTATTGAAACTTATGACGTTAAGAAGAAATAAAAAAGCATTGAAATGTCTTAGAAAAATCAATTTGCTCTATTGATTGTATGGCTTGCAAACATAGCAAATGCATAATGTCATGCAACAATTATTTCATTTACTCTTCAGCAAACAAAAACCATTTTTGTTTTGTGTTTCATCACAGCAATTCTTACATTTTTATTAATTAATGTAAAACGCAGATTTTATACTTACCATCTCGGAAAAGAACCGTCATCAAATTGTAATCCATTACTCTATCAACAAAATACTCTGATTTGGTTATCAGTGCTTCTCGAACTGCTTTTATGCTTCCTAAATTTATGTACAATCGTCCTGTGCTTGTGAAGCTAAAAACCTCACCATACTTTTTTCTTTGGGCGTGTAGCTTCAAATGGCAGTTGCTGTTGTTCATATACGGCCAATACCCAAAGTACGGTAAACCCATTGGCCCTGGTGGTACATCTTTATCCTTGATAGTGAAGTATATAACTGACAAGACCAACGCAGCCAGTGCTATACCGAGGGTTAAGGGAGACATTATTTCCAAAGCGCCATAGATTAAGTCAAGTGGCATCTTGGCAGCTCGTATTTCGACGGATATCTGGAAGGAGGTCGAATGTTCTATTATTAATTAATTAGAATTATTGTAATTATTTGTCATTTAATAATTTAAATTCTAACAAGAGGGTTAAAAAAATTAAATTGTTAAAGTTTGACAAAAGAGAGAGAGAGAGAAATGACCTAATGTGTTACACAGGAAAAATTCTGAAAATACATTACCTCGCATCTATGTTCCTGATTTTAACTGATTGTAGTAGCTTACAATGTTTTTGTTGATACTGAATTTCCTAAAAATTCTTAATTTAAAAGCTTTCTAACAGACCTATACTTTTTTGATAGAATTTAAAAAGCATATTTTTTCAATAACTGGGAAAATTAGATGAATAACAAATACCGCGTAAAATTATTCGTAATTCTTAAAGTAAGAAAATTGCTGACAATTTAATCCATTAAAGATATTTAGAGAACTACGAAGTTCTAAAAATATATAATAAATATTAAAATTATTTTTAATAAAATTTAAAATTTGATAAATATGAAAAACGTTTTGGTTCATGAAAATTTAATTCTCAAGGTCATTATAGCAAATTATCGAGAATTTTCTCCGTTATTTATGTTTTAACTATCCAATTATAATCTTTCCTAAATAAAATATTTCTTTAAATAGTAATTTAAATCGGAATAGCAATTTTAATGGATAAGTTAATTTTCAAAATTGCATTTTTCGATAATGAAACAAGCTTTAGGTTAAATTGAAAGAGCTATCTTATGGGAAACTAAAAAAAGTAATTGTAACAGAACGCTTCAATGAATCAAAAATAAATAATAATTCTTATTCATTATTTTACAATTTAAACCAAAAACCGTTGAAAAAATGTTGGCATCTTCCCTTCTAAAAACAATACTATTTTTCATAAACAAATATGAAAGTGAAAACGTAGTGAACTAATCCCCTCTGATAGGAATAATTGAGCCATTAATTTAACGAATTGTAAATTTACATGTTCTTTAATGGTACTCTTCAAAAAATAATTTATTTCCCAAAAATGTTTTTTATTATAAATAAATATGATTTAATTGTTATATCAGTGTAATTCTATCTCAGAATATTATTGTAAAATTTTTATATTGAAATGCATATTCTCAAAAATTTCTGTTCAAGGAATTTTGTACAAAATAATATTTCTGATCAAAGAAAAATGCTTCAATTTTTCAAAAGTTTAAAAAAAGTTACAATTTGAAATAGACCTATAGTTGAAAGCTTCTTTAAAAACTAATAAAAATTGTGTGAAAAAATTAATAATCAGATTATAATTTCATAAATATGAAATAAACTTCTACTTACACTTTTTATTTTTAGTAGGAAATAATTATTGACTCTTTTCACTGATAGCTAGTCTGATTGCGTCTTCTTGTTAATGCTACTATATAATACCCTGCTTCACAACCAAAATGTATTAGTATGTTCTGTATTATTGAAACGATAGAAGAGCTGACGACACTTACATAGATTGCTTCATCCTGTCACCGAATCTTTCTTTCTTTTTTTAAAATCCTCTTGTGCGTGGTTGAAAAAGAGCCAAAAGCTTTATTAAAAACATCCAAGTGTATTTTAGCAATGGTACAATTTAGATGTGAAACAATTCTAAACTCCAAGAGAATTCTAAGTACTATGTATAATACATCGTTTGTGTTAATAAGCATAGTATAGATAGCCGAGGATATCGGTTTAAAAATCCATTTATTTTGAGATATGATGTGAAATTTACTTGATTAAATTTTGAAACATTGTGCTATTCCTTCTCTAATATATAATTTTTTGGAATATGTTGAAACAAAAGGAAGAGAATTTCCCTGGTTTGCAAATGTTTGTTTCAATTTAATACAAAATTAACGATTGGAGTTTTTTTTTTTTCATTAAGTGTGTGCCAACTGATAGTAGTAGATTTTTAGAGAAGAGATGGGTAAATATTTTGACTTCGATATATGAATTCTGTTTGGTAATACTTTTAAATCATTATTTGCTGTTACTTTTCAAATTCCGTATTGATTGGTTTGTGTTATGAATGAAATAAAATAAAAACTTTTTCATTCGGTTTCATTGCAGCAAAATTGTCGTTGAATAAAGATTTCACATTGTGTTGATCGCTACAGTTTCTGATACTTCAGAGCAGTTTGAGTAAAATATTAATAAAAATTCAACCAAACGTAATTTTATTTTGAAGCCTGGGTTATCAATTCTCTAATGTTATAATGTTATAATTTTCTATTGAAATTCGTAGTATTTCAATTTAGACAAATCTCAGCAGGAACACGCAAAGATAAAATCTTGTAATTCAAATAAATAAGTAAATAAAATAAAAACCATCTATATGACTTTTCAAAATATGTAAGGAAAATTTAAAACAACAACATAGGGTATAAAATAAAAATGGAGAGAGATTAATTGAACTTGTGTAATATAGCTCTATTTAATCGCTTTATTGAACATAATAAATTGAGTTTCCATTGATTCTGTATATAAAAGATAAATATTTTTAAATACAAAAAATATTACCGTTGAATAAACCACTTCATCTTTATCAGTGTAAACATTTATTTTAAAATAAATTTCCTATGAAGAAAAGCATATTGATAACAGTCATTTTTACCTCACCTTTCATCACTAAATCACTTTATTTTTCTTCGAGTTGAAGATGTCGTTACTTCCCTGTTTTCTTTTTGATAGAAAAATATAATCTTGGGCAGTTGCTACAATGAGATAATTTGAAGTGTTGGTTGACAGCTATGGTTCTTTTATCTTTTATTTATTTTTTATTTTTCTGATGTGCAAAACATAAACAAGGAGCTTTTTTTGCCATAAAGCCGCGAGAAATCATCTGAGAGGCTTGCAATTCAGAAATGAGAGACAATATTTTGTACTTAGATGATGACAAAAGCAGAGTTCCCCCAAAATGAATATAGTATGAAATCAAACAAAAAAGGCTTTATTGAACTTATAGTATAGATACACATGATTGCCTGTCCAAGAGGAAGAACAATAAACAGATGTTCCTAGTTTAGGTATGCCCTACCTTACGGTAATTGTGGCTAACACTTAGCACCAGATTGTCCAACAGTTCTTGAAGTAAGAGTGCCCATTCTTCACTTGATGGGTGTTCACCGGAGGATGTAATCGGGCAGCAAAGAGTCTTCCGAAAGCATCCATACATGTTCTATGGAATTTAAATCAGGAGAGAATGTTGGCCAATCCATTCGGGTGATATTTTTATTTTCCTAAATCTTCTGAATATTAGCAGTCAGATCTGGACGTGCATTGCCTTAAAAAAACGAAGTTTGGTGTAATGGTACCTCGAAATACACTCACATGGAGAAAGATCCTCTTCTTAAAATAACAATCCCTGGTTAAAGAACCTCAGCCGTTAAACAAAGTTCAGTCAGGGGCTGGAGTTCGGGCTGGAGTTCAGTCAGCCCGTTAAACAAAATGCCTCCCCGACGACAACTCCAGGATCATCGTAGCGGTTTCTTTTCGTGATGTTACTGGGATGAAACCTTCTCCCGACTAGCGTTGACAATCAAACGTGGCCTTGAAACGATTCTCATTCATAAAAAGGACACGATTTCATTGATCCCTTACATCATTTCATTGATCATTACAGCACTCTAAACTATGCAACTAAAGGCCAATTTTCAAAGGGATGCAGCATTCAAGATAGTGGGTGAATACACCACCTTTGTCAAAGCATTTCTTAAGCTCTTTTCGTTGATGGATGGTGTATTGGTCATTCACTGCTGTTTTATCCCTAGGGTGGCCATCACCAATTTTTCTAACAACTGTATATAGAGTTTGGAAGGCGCAAAAATCTCTACAAACGAGCGAAACGATATTTTGTTGATTC
The DNA here is from genome assembly GCA_026543055.1 of Argiope trifasciata. Lineage (NCBI taxonomy): Eukaryota > Metazoa > Arthropoda > Arachnida > Araneae > Araneidae > Argiope > Argiope trifasciata. The sequence goes on along the minus strand of JAPMOQ010041062.1, from coordinate 4,086,715 downwards.
CGAACTCTTAAGCTGCACTGATCAAACTGTGTCCTTCTAGTTTTCCGATATTTTACCTCTTGTCCAGGGGATTTCTTCTTGCAAAATTTCCAGAAAGAACTCACTTGCACTTGCAGCGAATGCTTTTAATTACTTCTCCTTTTTTCGTTTCCTTGTAGTCATGAGCTGCGGTTCGACAGCACGCGTTTTGTACATCTACATCTCTATGATGTTTTGTTCCTGACATTTGCATACGCATTACCTTTCTACTGAAATACGTGTTCATTGTACTGATCGCAATATGCTCTTTTCTACAATTCCATGGCTAACAGCTTAAAATTTACATTGTTGCTTAAGTTTTGCTTATCAGTTTAAATGCTACTTTACAAAAGCTACAAATAAAGTTAAATCCAAAATTTAGCTATATAAAATATATATTACCCACTATTTATAAATATATTTCTGCTGTGTGGCTTTAATAATAAAACAGGCGCATGTGAGTTCATAATTAGGAAAGATAAATCAAATTTGGGGTGTGGTGTCCTTTATCTCTACTTTTAGTTTTAAAAAGAATATATAGGTAAAGGATACAGATAAAAATATAATTACATTTTTTGTTTCTTTTGTGGTACTGAATACTAGGGTCCGTATTATAAAAGATAACTGATTACAAGCAGCCTGTTAGATCAATTTTAATAAGAGGAATGAAGTGTAAACGTATGGAAATAATCAATTGAAATTTCAATTGAGCTATCTGTAACCATTCAAAGAGTTTTTGTATGAAATAAATTTTTAAAGACATGCTATTTATAAATAATCTGTCTCCTATCTCCCAGAGCAAACAGATATTCGGTACAAAAAAGAAAAACTGATGAATGTTTCGTCTGTTAGTTGTCGCATTTAAACATTTCGCATATGTATATATTTTATTCAATTGCTTATTTATGGTGGCATTTTTAATTTTTGTAGAATACAAGTTCATGCAACTAAACTAAACTACAGCGTCCGTAACTGCTTTCTTGACCGAGGGACCTGGCATGAAAGGAATAAGCCATGGTTTGGTGGTCAGCCTTACGCCGAATCGCCAGTGTATAGTTCCCAAGCAAGGTTGGTCTCAGTTTATCGACCCACTGAAGAGATGAAAGGCTGTGTTTACCTTTCCCCAGCCCGAGAATCGAACCTCGGACCTGTGTGTTTGGATTTATTCATATAATTAATATATGTTATTTGAAAACAAATAAACATAAGTATAAAACACAATTTAAGAGTAAGTAAATATTCCACGGAATAGGAAAAAATTCAAGATACCTTTATGTAAAAGATAGATTTTATTTTATTTTCTACAAAAACTTATACAAAGTTTTTTATGCAAAAAAGGCAAATATATAATTATACATCAATCGAGTCAATTCATGCTCACATCATGTAGTAAAATATCTATCACCCAATCGATTTTAGATCTTATTGATTCTCCCACTTTTTTTTAGGGGAGAGATTGTTAGTAAAATTAAATACAGATATTTTTTGTTTCATTTAATTATTAATTACTCTTTTTTATCGCAATGCATTTTTTATTTTTACATTAGAAACACCTTTTTAAAATTATTTATTTGTTTTCTTTAATTTTTATTTCTTCTATTTATATTATGAATTAATTATCATTCGGATTCCTCAACATCCTTAGTGTTAGTATAATTTAAATTTTATAGACATTTCATGAATTTATAATATTATCAAGTGTAAATGTTGAAGAACTTAATAATCATTTCGAAATAACATATTAGCGTCATTTCATAAATATATATTATTTAATTTCATTAAATTATTTATTGATTTTATTTTTATTTTTTATAGAGTAGTGAATAAACTTACACTTACACACAAATGCTATGTGAAAGCACAGTTATGGAGAAAGGTTTATACCTATACCTAAGAATTAAGTAGATTCAAAAACGTCCCTACGAATTTTGATGTTCACACATTTAATTACTCGGAAATGGTCAGAGTTGATTTGAAAAATGATTTTGTGCGGCAAACAGCTTTACTTCTTGAATTAAAAAAACTGAAGATATGTGACAACTCTTTTGTTGCTCAATTTTCAGCAAAATTAAACACTTTTTCAAGGCATAGCATTAGATGTAAATGAACTCTATTTATATGCTATTTAGCATATGCATTTACATTGTCATATAAACATATTGCAGCATGAAATAGCCCCATTATTCCCTTGGCTTAGCGCAAATAGGCAGGTTTCCAGACATAAAGATTTCAATGGGTAACTTCTTTGGATCTCCTGACAGGGACAGATGGAAATTTTGTAATATGGTTGTCAGAAGTAAGAAAATTTGTGTCATCACGAAGCCTTCTCCTAAACAAGACCTCTTCCCTGGAATGAAAAAAGTAAAATTTCAGTTAAATCATAAATATTATCTTATTTTTATGAGAAATAAAAAAAAGAAATTTTCGACCAATTGTTTGATAGACATTAAATCGATTCACTACATGCACATAATCAGTTTTATATTATATATTATATAAACATAAAAAATTCATGTAACGGTAGAATTTTAATGATGCTCAATAATACCATTTCTGAAATTGCAACAACGTGGTTGAAAGACTCTTGATAAACATTAGTAAGGCAGTTAAACAATATTTATTAAATATTTTCGGCAAAAGAAAAAGTATTTATATTAGTGGATAAAAATTAATAACTGTAGCAGTTGCAAAACTCTTATCTTCTCTTTTGGATACTAGATGGCGATTCCTGATAGATATATCCCATATGCCATTCTATAATGCATTGCGCATTGCACGTATAATTAGAATTAGATATGAAGCTGTACTGTAAAGCGGCGTGAGTGAATATCTTGTCTTTGTGTTTTTCAGTGTGTGAATATGATTATTAAAGAAATTTTCCTCTAAACATAAGTCCTAAAAAGTTTACGATTTTGAATTTTACATTCAAGCCTAATACAATGTTAATGACGAACAAACTGAATTTTGTGACAACATATACAGCGAAAAACCAAAAATCTATCTTTATATATAAAATGCTTCATATAAGGAACTGAAGTCGCTTGTGATTTTTATTGTTGAATGGCAATAATAAAATGTAAACAAATAACCACATGAATCGCAGACAGCTTGAATAAATGCTTTTGTATTTGCGTTGAACTAGGTGCTTCATTTAGCTAATTAATGGAGTTGTAAAATATTATTAGAAATGTTCTAGAAGGAATTCGTCATTTCTCAAAGAGCACATTCAGTTACAGGAAAGAAGGTATAAATCAAATCAAGAAAAACTATCTTCAGATGAGTAGTCGCTATAAAAATCGATGTTTATATTTTCCAAAAAGTTATCTTACAAAAATGATCTTTATAGGGTATGTTATCTCTTCAATTTAAAATGATCTCTATTCTGTTAAAAATAATTAATTTTTATGAATTTAAACTAAGATTGAAATGAAGAAATATATTTTGAATGATTAACAAAGTAATGTGTTATATATTATAAACGGCGACTATAAATTTAGTTTAAACAATTGCTATATTAGTCTTTTTTAGTAAATAAATGAGAACATGAAGTAAAGTATTCTGTAGTAAGCTGAAAATCTAGACAAATATGGATATTATATCTCCATATGTATGAAAGCAAAATCATTTGCAGTTTTCTCTTTTCTTCTGTTTTGTACCCAAGAAATTCAATTATAAGCTAGCGCTTCCCATTTTTTGTATCTCTTATACTTCCTATTATAAATTTTATTCTAAATGCATAGATGTGTGTTATTATTCTACGTCTTGTTGTTCGAATAGATATCTTGAAACAAAAATAAAGGAAAATCTAACTCAGGAAAATAACGAGATAAATTTTAAAAAATAAAATAATTCATGGAATTAAAAGAAGAAGATAGTTAGTAATAAATTGAAGGCATTGATAATCAAATTTATTTGTTACAAGTGCATTATTATCCTATCCGCACCATCTAATATATTCTTTGATTATCTGTACAAAACGATATTGTATGCAGGTAAAGAAAAAAGGGGAAACTGAAATAATATCATTATGCACTCGTGTGGAATTAATGCATTTGAAAGTTTTTATTTTCTCTTCACTATTTTTCTTTTAAATAATACATATTAATATCAAAGTGTCTGGAACAATAATTAGAATAAATACCGATGACAAAAGTTTTAATCCAACTTTTATGTCATTTTAAATTTAATTTATAACAAAACATACTTTATATAATATTTATACTCACCTATTCCAAACAAAATGGGCAACTCTGGTCTTTTCTTCCCTTCTGTTGGAATGAATCTGGATGGATTGAATTTCTCTTGCTCTTCATACATTTCGGGGTCGTGATTACACGAATAAAAATTAATGAGCAGTATAGCTCTTTTAGGGATTTTGTATCCACCTAAAGTGGTTTCCTCTGAAATTCATAGAAAGGAATTAAAAATAAGCTAAAAATCAGTTATTATTTGAATTTTAAATTATCTGTTATTTTTAATCTATCTTTTTTAAAAAACATGTTCTAACTTTTAAATTAAAGTTTTTACAAAAAATCTAGTTCATATTTATGAATTACTCTATACTCAAAGTGAAAGGATTTTTTTTCGAAATTACGATTGAGATGAAATTTTTTTAAATGCTTTAAAATATTTTTGTAACAGTTATCAGAACAAATCATCACTCCTTATTTAAATATTTCATATTGACTAATAATTAGTGATGATTGGATGAATTCTTCTAAACATTGAAACATAGAATATCACTAAATGTTAAACTGAGTATTAATACATTGTATGAAGGGGAATGCATACCAAAATCTTCTATAATATTTGCTGCTGTTTTTAAATAATTTTGGCTGAATGAAGGTATTTATCAGGATAAATATTTGTTTGGAAAGCGTTTTCTATATTACCAAAACCTATATTAAGGACCAAAATCATTATGGCCATGCATTAAACCTTGTAGTTCCGTTTTAATTTTCACAACTGTTTCAGTATGTTAAAATGGACTATCAGAGCCCCTAGTATGTATTATATAAAAGCAAGGCATAAGAAATATGCAAGTTCGAATTCAATGCTTCAGTATTTATTTACATGGATACAATCTTCACTTTGTAGCAAAATGTATTGTTTCAGTGAAATAGTTTACCATTGTTTATGAAAGCAGATTCCACAAACAGATATTATTGATCTATAATGATATTTGGATAGCATAGAGTTTTAAGGCTTCTATCTAAGAGCTATAGGTTCTATAAACATGGAAACGTTCCACGCAACAAAACTGATTCACTATCAGCCCTAACTGAAGTGCTTCGCGGTTATCGTTAAGTAGTTATTCACTGGCTGATAGATGATTCCTGACACCCTAAGATATCAATATGTAACAAGAAAAATAGTGTTCCTTCTGATATTAAGAAAAATGTTTTAATTTTTGACCAATCAGATGATGCTCACTTGCTCGCTGTAATCATAAACAAAATGCAAAGACTTACGGATGGCTTTTGATAGAACGGATGGTTTTGGAATATCATATACAATAGTTTGCGAAATGCTCTTACCATAAGTCAACTTATTTGCCCAGATATAAAATATGTGGCATGTGAATCGATATAACGGTAGAGACTGTGCTTTATCAAAAATAAATATTATATCTCAAACTGTCTTTCATGAGATATGGATGATCAGTGCCCCCGCTGAGATAAAGATGACTGTAACTTTTTAGTTTTTTTATAAAAAAATCAATGCACACATTTACTTAATTATTTTAAGATATAAAGAATGTAATCACTCGTTTCTTGAATTTTGTTCTATTTTCAATAAAATTTCAACACAAAAAATCTTATTCCCATTTCAACTATTTTTACACCAATTTTTATTTTCTTGGCAATTTTTTTAAGTCAATGGAATACTTCAATGGTAGGAAATACTTCACTGAATACTAAGAATGGAGCATTTAGTCAACAGAAGTAATTTATTTTAAGCCGTTCTTACTTTATGAATATTTACTTGATATCTAATACAAAAAGTACTTTTATACATAGTGTGATAAATGCACTTACTTGTACATTCTTGACTCATGAAGAAAGTAAAGAAATCCGATGTTCTAAAAGTTTCCTGCACATAAGCATTGAAATAAGTAAGTTTGCTTTTATCTTCAATTGTCGGCTGTCTGTCTTGACCTACCACTTCGATGATTTCCTTATAAATTTTATCCTGCTCTTCGGGATGGTCAATTAAATTTTTAATGAGTATACCAATGATAGATGCAATAGACAGGACACCATCTGCCATGAATTGCATCAGTGAACCCATCAAAATTTTATCTGTAAAAACGACAAAAATGTTAAGAGGAACTTTCCCTGTTTTGCTAAAACCATCTTTTAGAAATGATTTAGAGGATTCGTTTTATTGCATTGTGGAAAGAAATATATTTAAAAAAATAAAACAAAGAGCAGAGTATTAATTGTAATATCATTTATGAGACAGAACAAGTTAATTAGGAAAAGAAATGGTAAAATAACTTTGACTTCTAATTTTAGTACTTTCATATTGATACTAAAAGTACTTGTTTTGAATTAAAATTTGGAAGAATTTTGCTCTTAAATCCTCATGATTCTTTGCTGTAGTATGAACACAGCTTTACCAAACGAAGAAATATAAACAAGTAAAGAATATAAATAATATAAAGAATTCGCGAAAAATATAAGGAATCCAACCTAAAATAAATATAATTATAAAAATATAAGAAATCCAATCTAAAGATATCATCAAGGATTATCTCTTTGAATATAAATTAGTACTCTTTGATCATAATGAAGTTTATCGATCGGCTACCATATATTTATAGTTGTTGCTGTTTTTTTCATTATTAGAGTCTATTCCGATATCATTTATGTTTTGGCAGAAAAAGCATTTTTTTTTCTTTGAACACAATGGTTTAATAGTTAATTTAACCATTTCATTTCATTATTTTTTAATTATCAAAATTGTCATAAAGATTATTTTTATTACTAATTTTTATATATTTGGTCTTTTTACCCTATAATTATCGAAATAATATTTATTAAGAGAAAAGATTCAATGAACTTCCTTCTGAAACAACCAGGAAGATTATAATGAATTTTGGAAATTAAAAATTATCTTCAATAAAAAACAATAACTTAAACTGAAGCCACACTATTATCATCGTTGAGGAATCGAGCACTTATTATTGAAACAAACATAAAATTGTCAAAAGTGAGAATTTTTCAGTGCTTGGTAACCTTTTTTTCGATATATTGAAAATACTATATTTTTTATTCTTAAAAGTATTCCAGATTCAGTATATTTTAATCCTCTGAGCTGTCAATCGTTGAAGTTAAAAAAGTGTGAATTTCTACATTTGATAATTAGCATCTGTATTAAGGATTACTGATGTGATATGATTCTATCACCTAATTTTAGAATTTTCAGCTTCATAGCTCCACAGAATTAAGTCGATTTTAAAAGCTTATTTTATTAACTTTTATTCAACTCATGATCATATTTCTTTATTTCGATTCATAACTGGTTAGGATCTTGATCTAATCCTGTATGCTATTGATATGTAAGGCTTCTAATTATGCTGTTAGTATGTAGAAAAGCATTTCAATAAAAAATCGGTAGTATTCTGTAATGTTTTATTTACTTTTTTCATAATCCGTTTAATTATGATTTTTGTCTAAATTAGAAAACTCGTCCGTGGAGATGCTGTATCAATCTCAAAGCAAAAAGAATGACCACGTCTCTCACTAAAAGAATACATTAATTTTAATACTCCTCTTCAGTTTCTTCATTTTAATTTAATTTGGCTACATAAAGATATTATAAGCATACATTTTCTACAAAGAGGAACTTCTTGTGGAAATGTTCAATATTAAAAAATTCCGATTCCGAATTTGGGATATTGTTTCTTTGCGTAGCTTTTTAATGGTTATGAAGAGAATTTTATAGATAACTAGTGTATACTAAATAAAAGTCAGGTCTATGATTCTCAGTCTTGGCAACAAACTTGGCGACGAAAAAAAAGGATCCAGAATATTTGAGGATTTTCGCAATTAGGGAATTAGAAAAAACATCGTATATTCAAGTAGGAGCAAATATATTATTTTTTTCTAGAAGCCTCATTGCTCTGTCACAGAAACTATAAAAAGCTTGAGACATAATTGAAGAAGCTCCGTTGAGTTAAACTCAAGAGAGCAGTAATCGAGTTCTCGCTGAACGCTTTGTACTATCAAGTTTGCCTAATAGTGATTTTCTACGAGTATACTAATGTTTACTGCAAGTGCTATTCTTATGTATTCGTTGGCTTCATTATTTGTCTTAGTGTAGTTTAAAACGTCATTATTTATGATTGAGCCTATTGTACTTTTTTATCATATAATTACGGACGGTCTCTTTTCCTTGAAATTTTCCAGTTAAGTAGGATTTGTATTAACGTTACTGCCTTTACTAGACAATCTTAGATTTAAAGGAACAAAAGAAAGTTAAAGAAGGATTTTTGTGCCTGTAAAATATTCTGCAGTGGGATCTCCTTTGCTTTGTCTTCTGTCCCTTTCTTTGAAGAACTCATCGATTATATCACGTGGATTTTCTGGATCGTAAGTTGATTTGTGTTCGTCTATCAATTCGTAAAGTAGTTTTTCCATTTTGACTCGACATTTCAAGGCCTCAGAGAAGTGTGGCATGAAAGGAAAGATAAAATACCTAAAAAAGAAAATGAATCATGATCATATTTAAAATGTAAACAATTTTTTTCAAAATTTAAAAAATAAATAATCAAGAAATAGAATTGAATTACAAATTAATACCGTTTTTTATTTTTGATAGGTTTATAAATTTATGTAAGCATTCAGCTTCCAAAAGTTTATAATATGTAATCATTTTTAAAAAAATTCTCACAAACATTTAAATGAAAAAGCTTTTATACTTTCCTTTAAACTATCATGAGCAATCTTGAAGCCTCTTGGCATGCTCTCTAATGAAAGTATTTATAGATCCTTTACCACATGCCATTGGAGAACGATAGTTACGAAACAGTATATTGGAATGTATGTTTTAGCTATTAATCAAGGAACGTGACTAATACATAAGTACCAGAATATTGACTTATGTATTAGTCATGTTCATTCATCGGTTACGTCATTGGATTCGTTTTTTTCCTATTGATAAACTCCAAAATTGAATCAGACCTACAAGTGTAATCGTAAAAATTGCATAATTCATAAATTTAAATCATTGTCTTTTTGAGTTATAACATTTACGTGCTAGTGAAAATATAGATTTATGGTTATTGAACTTTTTGACTTATTTTGTTCCAAATTCGATACCTACCTACCCTTTAGATGTAAAATCTTTGTACCAAAATTTATCAATCAAGCTCTCTTCGTTTTGTATCGTTTTATTTATATTTGAAAAGAGGGGTATACAAATTTCCTATGTATGTATTTCATTCAAAATTTGATAAAAATTTAGAAATTTGGAGTAGAAAACATATATTAAATTTAATCCATTTAGCTCAAAGTTTCTTTGAGTTTTTGTGATCACAAATTTTTGTGATCTAGATTGATCCAAATTCATTTTAATAACTTACTTTGCAAAAGTTCCACACAAAAGCAGGGATTTGGGAAGAAAGCAACGTAATTGAATAGCATACAATTCATTCAGTTTTCTGATTTGTTCCTCTGTTGCACCAATTTCACCAAATAGAGTCAGACGCATGATAATATTACATTTTTGAGTCAGAAATTCAATTAAATTTACAGGTTCGCCGTTCTTTTCTTTAAGTTCGCTGATGATACACTTGATAGAATCATAAAATGGACCAGCAATACTAGTTTTCAGAGAATTTGATCCACGCTCTTTCAAAAGTACTGTAAAGTATTTTCGAACAGCTTTCCATGGTTCTCCGTTCACGAAAGCTATACCTGTTGATGAAATAATGTAAATGTCACCATATTATTACATTTCTTTAAGTTTGCTATAGATAATTGCTAAATCTGATAACATTAATGTAAAACTCTTTCACAATGTTGAAACTGAAGTTAAGAAACAGGTTTGTAGAAATTATGAATGAATTATCAAGAAATTTAAAAAAGATGAAATAAAAATCTGAGGGTGAAATATTAAGCCAATAAAAATATTTAATTTGAAAGTTATCTTTTTGACATAAATCACCCTTCTTATTTTTATAGAAAATTAATTTCTAGTTACACATTTTAATTGGTGATCGGAAAGCTTATTTCCATGCAATTATTGTCTCGGAAAAAGATTACGGTAAATAATGATATTATTTTTCCAGTTTTAAATTTTTATGTAATTGATAATCAATTGTATTGTAAAGACAACTATTTAAAATATGTGACACATTTTTCAAAAGAATAAAAGGATATGAAATAATTTGAAAAAATCAGTGTGATCCAACGTTAGAATTTCATTTAATCTGGAGTGTAAATTAAATTGCTGCAGATTCATTGCCAATGTCAAATAGTTTGTTACTAATATCCCAAATTTAGAACACACATACGCAGGATAGAAGTCTTTGCAATTGTGTGTTTTTCTTGAATCAGAATGTTCAAAAAGCGATGCTCTGATGTTTTATTCTTTATCCTTTTTTTGAAGTTGTATAAATCGATCACAAAATATACAGCTTAGAAAAATGGGAATATATTTAAAAATAAATATGAAGTAACAAAAGAAACTAAACCTTTTCTTCAATAAAAAAAAGCAGTATCAAAAAATCAAATGATAAATCCGAAGAAAGTAGTTTGAATGTGATCATAGATACAAGCTCACTTATCCAAATGAGTAATTATCCAAGGGAATTATTTTTGGTAATGAACAGATGTATATTAGAATGGAGGGGATTACAATGCATTTGTAGCTACGGTAGGATAGGAAGAGGATTAAATCATTCATTATTTTCTGACAAATATTCCTCCACTTTTGCTTAAGAGTTACTTCCAACTCATAAACGTTGTGGGAAACACTAGATAGTTGTTTCAGAGTTTTCCTTATGTTTATGTGAATAACTTCCTGCATCTTGTGGTTTGGATTTTGATTGTTCATCTAAATTTTAAAAATATTACTTTTAATCAGTCATATTTATTTTGAAATATCTTCTAATTTCTGTGAGCATTGTAATCGTCAAGGTTTTTCAATCTAATTTTTATTGCAAATTCTTTACTATATTGAATAAATAATTCTTGTTAGTTTATTACATAAAATAACTATTGCTTAGTTATTTTATTTAAACTAGAAATTACTTTTGCTGTATTGAATATACGTATTAACTCAAACAAAATACAACTATTCAACTCAACAAAAACAAAATTTGACTATTCAATCTTACCATCTCGGAAAAGGTGAGTCATCAAATTGTAGTCCATGACTCTATCACCAAAATATTCTGATTTGGTTATTAATGCTTCTCTGATTGCTCTTAGGCTTCCCAAGTTAATGTATAAACGTCCAGTACAGTTGAAGCTGAAAACGTCACCATGCTTCTTCCTTAGTGCGTGTAGTTTCAGATGGCAGTTGCTGTTGCTCAAAAATGGCCAATACCCGAAGTAAGGCAAGCCTACTGGACCTGGTGGTAAATCTCTACCTTTTAAGGAAAAGTATGCAATTGCTAGAATCAAAACGGCCAGTGATATAATTAGTGTTTGAGGAGACAATGTTTCCATAACATCAGAGATGAAGCCACTTTCCATTTTGGTAGAAGGAATTTGAAAGGATATCTGAAACGAGATTGATTTGCACTAGTAGTTATAAATGACTATAAAAATATTTGATGTATAATATTTATAATTTAAGAAAGCACCTTTATTAAACGGAAATGCAAATAATTTTTCAAAACTTTTGAGTTATTCTTACATTTTTGTATTACTTTTTTTAATATATGTAAATTCCTATCTATCTTAATATTGTACTTCCGTTATATTTCATTCCATATTAAACATGATGGTGCATTTTTTTTCGCATCTGTGATTAAATCCTGCACTTTTTGTGAAATTAACGTTAATATATCAATGTCACAACATAGATTGCTATGCAGAAGTGAATGATTCTCATTTAATGATTAATTTGATACTGGTTGGAGACAAACAAAAATAACCATCGGGAATTATTGCAAATCTTTTCGTTTTTATAAACACATTACTAAATAATTTTTTATTGTTATAGTACTGTAGCACAATTATTGACTGAATTTTTTTATATGTACTTTAAAAACAATTCTGAACCTTTAAAATAATCTTACTGTATTTCTACTTATCTAGTGTTGTTGTATTAGGTGCTTACATGCATTTTAAATAGTGACATTTACTGATAAGCATATAAAGTATCTATATAAGTGACAATAGTTTTGAATTTTACTATTTACTATTTACTATTCGATGTTGATCACAAAAAACAGCCTGCATCACCCAAAAAAATCAAAGGCAAATATTTACAAGATTCATTGGATAAAAATGGGAAAAAGTTGTGGAAAATACTTTGATATATATTGCATTAATTTTTCTCAATAAATGCCTTTTTAAAGGGGAAAATAAAATGATCAAAATACATACAATTACCTCATATTATTGATTGGGAAGTATTTGAGTTCATGAATTTCCTTATATTCTTCATATTTTGAAATAATTTTCTTTTTACCATTTTAAGACAGCCTTTTACTAGTTTGAAAATAGTTCTATGCAAATTTTCTAATTTACGAATGAGTGAACAGAACGATATACACTGTCTCAAATAGGTCTAATTAAGCATAAAAAACTTTTCCTTTGTTATATTTTTTATTTAAGTTTTATTTAATATTGCTCAGTAATAAAATTTTTAAGCGGAAGGGCATATTTTGATAAAAATTTGCAAAGTATAAGATTATTATTATTAATTAAAGCTCCTTGAAGCATTTAGTACGGTCACGGATAATACTAGTTTTATTAAATTTAGGGAGATATTTTTTGCGTAGATTGAATTTCTAGGCTCTACAGAAAATTCTGTTTGCTAGCCGTGATATAATAAATATTCCCCTTAATCAAGACTTAATGTTAAAATCTTAAATCTTTAGAGTGTGTGTCAAGTTAAAGATGAAAAAGCTTTATTTGATTTAAAGAATTGATTTTTATGCAGTTGGAGTAAATCAATAGACTGCTGTAGAAATTAATGTAAGAATTTTCATAAAATTCTTTGCTTCTATTAGTTATATTTAATAAAATAACCATGATACAATAATGTTTTTGTTTAAAAAACATACCAATACTCTGCATTTGAAATTGACCGAATTATTATTCTTTAGGCTTCTTTATTATGAACCAACTAATGAGAACTGCGAATTAAATCCTTTTGATGAAACATTAAATTTTCCAGAATCGGCTCGTGGAATGTGACGAATCGTCTAAAATGATGATATTCATTATTCTACCTGATTTAATCGCTGAATAATGGGGTTATCTTTAAATTAATGTAAATAAATTTAACTTAATTTATATCTCATTTTTAAATAATATATATTCTACAGATTTAATAATCAGCTATTAACTTTTAATTAATATGAATTTTAAAATGGAAATATATGAAGAATATTTTACTAAATACGACAAATAAGACCCTTAGACTGAATAAAGATGAATAATTTTAAATTTCTTCAACATTTTTGTTTATTGATTCGAATGTACTATATAATTTTTTGTTCCAAATAAAACGTTTTTTAAAAGAATTTAGAAGCCTATGCCCAACTTTGTAGATTTTAAAAAGTATTAGCTGACTGGTTACTACAAAAATGGATTTATGTATATTTAGATTCAACAGTTTTAGAATGTTTAATCTTGTTTCTTCCTTCCCGCCTACGCACTTCCGTAATGATTTGGACTATCGTGACATAGCCGTCTTAAAAAAGAACAGCGAGAATATTCTATTATCTAATTGCTTATGTTTTTTCCTTATATTTTCTTTAAATATCACTTATTTTCCTCCTTCTAAGATGTTCAGTGGATTCCCAAATTTAACTATTCCAGCGCATTTTATGGTTGCAAGTGATTCAGAGTGGATATCTTTACAGATTAAGGATATTAACAAAATTTCAGCTTTAAGTTAAAATCAAAATTAACAAAAAATTTTCCAATCTAATCATATGCTGGTTCGATTGAATTACATGTTGATAAAAGCATAAGAAAGACAAAAAAAATTTAATCAGCATCAGAACAGTTTATGAATAATCAAATATTTTTCTTAACTTTCTGTATTTAATTTTCTGCTCTTTAAAATATATTTTTTGAAAGATAGTACTTAAAAAAATTATCACGAAATGGTGACAGTTCTCTTACATTTTGGATTTCTTTGATTACCTGTCCGGTAACAATCTCACTGGAGTGCTTATTTTTTAAAATAAAAAAATGAAAAGAAAGTAATTTTTTCGTTTTTCTACTTTAACTTCTAAAAATATATTTGCATAAAAATGATTTTTACATCAACTCAAGATTTATACAATACAATTTTTATATACAATACAATTTTCGCTAACAATGATGAATTTCGCACGAAATTTTTAAATAATAAGATTACTTCTTTTTCTTACAAGTTATTATATTTAAATAACTGTTTTTGACTTTTTTGATTATCTTTTTAATAATTCATTTTTTGTGTGTGTAATATCTTGACTGTAATTTTAATAATTTTTTTTTAAAAAATTATCACTTAATATTGTTTATAATATTAGCTACTTTTCAAATACACTGCAAATTATTTTCTTGTTTTGAATTTTATTTTTCTTTGGAATTATGCTTTCCCCCCACTATTTGAAATTAAAGAAACACCTTGCTCTGTTTTTGCTTTTTATCAAAATAATTTTTAAATATAAATATGTTACAGCAGTTCCTTTTTTTCACAAATAAACAACCATGTACTGTAGTTTAGCTCATTCCTTTATTTTCCGTTTTTGGAAACGTGTGTGCGGGCACACACATACACAAAGAAAATGAGCTGATTAATATAAAAAAGAGACAATAAATAAAAATTATTCAGAATTAGTATGGATAATGAGAGATATTAGGTCCTTTTTTACATGGTAAAATGATTGAATTATATAAACATTCTTGTTAAAACACTCGTTTTAAAACATTGTTATTTAATGCGACTTCAATAATATGAACTAATCTATACTTACATTTTGTATTTTTAGAAAGCTATGGAATACCAAACGTCTTAAGTCTTCGATGGATTTAAAAGTACCTATTTGACAGTTTCACTCCTTACCGAATGTTTTGAAGCTAATAGCATACACGCTCTTTTTCTTTTGATTGTTTTATCAGTGAGACGTAAGTGTAGATGGCGTTGCGGCGGCCTAGATGACATCATATCACTTTTGAATGTTTTTTTCTTTTACTTTTTTTTTTATTAATACTGTACAATTAAGTTACACACACAGTGCGTGTGTGTAACTTAAAAGCACCAAGCACCAAGGTCACAATGAAACACCAACTGTGACCTTGGTAGGCATTCGAATTGTTAACAATTTATTCGATGTTATAATGTGATGTTTTCTAAAGGAAAAAATGTCTTTTATCTTTTCCCTCTTGGTATTTTTTATCATATACTTGGAGTAAAAATTTTAAACATTTTACGCAACAACATTTGAATCAAGTGAATAAAAAGTCAATTTAGTTATACAAAATTTTTAGCAAAGTTAACATGTTAATGATTTATAATCGGCTTATGTGCTATATTTATGTACTATTATGTATTTTTTTTCTAGTTGCACATAATTGAGTGGCATCCATGTTTATACACGATATTATTTCAATAGACGCTCGTTGTTCATTAATGTCGTATTATGTGAATGTAATGAAAAAGTTAGAAAAACAGCTATTTATATTCGACAAAGTGTTAATATTATCATAATTTTTTTATCTGTAGAGATTTATTAAAAAATCCTTATTAGTCTAATAGAATAATAATATCTTTTCAAATTTACCTTTCACTTGTTAGGGGCTCTAGTCTTTTTAAACGGAAGTCCACAATTGATAGTGTATAAAACAATGCAATTTCTAGTATTTTATCTGTAGTATATCAGGATGGATACCTGTTGTATACTTTTCAAATTTATTTTTTAAAATATATCTAATGGAAATTGTGATAAAACTCTGGTTAGATTCTAATTAAGTAAATGGAATACTTCATTGGCGACTGACGATACAAACGATGAAAGGTATTTTAATGATAAGAAGAGAGAAACAATAAATATAACATGTTAGATGAGTACAAATATTCATTTGAATTTTTTTAACGAACAGAAAATTGTATATAAAAATATAATCAAATGTATGTTTTTATTGTACACTTGTCAACCTGATTGGAGACATTACATATCAATGTTCGTTTTCATTATTTTTTAATACTTTTGTGTCTGAAAGTATACTCATTATTCATTTTTATGCTTTCATTTAAATAACTTCAAATTCATAAAATGTTTTTTCAAATTTTAATAAAAATTTAAAATTGGCTTTTATTTCTAGGTATCACATTATACATTCTGTTAAAATACCCTTACAGCTTTATAGTGCATAAGAAAGACGATAATATCTAATATATTTATAGCAATATTTCTATTTTTTACCTTTTTAATGAATGTATGTATAAACAATCTTTCAAGTCATTTGGCTTTGTTTCAATGCGTTAATAATATTATTTAATCCTTTTAAACTTTTCATATTATGTACGTTAAAACTTAAATACACGAAAATTTATTTAACATATCGTTTCAAAATAATAATAAAAAATAATAATCAAAAAATATTTCAAAATTTCAAAATAATAATAATATTGTTTCAAACGCATTTATGTTACGTTACATTAAATGCTTTTCGAAATATCCCTGAATGCATTAATGGAATTAAATTGTTCATTGATAGTTTAATTTTAATTACTTTTACTTTCTAAGTGCACCTTGTCACCTTTTGATATTTCGATAATATACTAAGAATTAACTTTTTAAAAGTGAAATTATTGTTATGGATTAATTTTTTAATTTCAAAGATGCGTAAAGTACTGAAATTCATATATTTAAAATTTGTTTTTTTTTTTCGATTTGCGTTTGCAACAGATGATTAAACAGAAATGATAGCAATACCGAATAATTTAATATTTTTATTGTATTATTTTTTCTATTTAATGATTTTTCTGTGTTTTTTGTGTTCTCTGAAATACAACTGGTTTTGTGAACAATCAAAATCTAAAAATTCATTCTTCCCTAATTTTTGGCATTAATATATATCTCCAAAAACCACTAAAATAATTTAACTGCGAAAAATTTTAGAAAAATATATAAGATGATATTAAAAATAAAAATTTAAAAAAACTTATTGTTTTAAAATTTATTTTCGAAATATCTGCCTGTGAGCTGTGAGAATAAATTACAAAAGAAAGGGACTCTTCTTCAATGTATGACAACGAATACACATAAGCCCTATTAAAGCTGAAGTATCTATATTTTCATTTATCACAGATATAAATTATTTTTAATCGCAGGAAGATAAGTGATGATAATAAAAAAATTGCATGTTCAAAATATTTTTGTTATTACTCTTATCTTCAACTTTTTTTTCTATTTCGTTTTGATATTAAAGTAGACACTATTAGGTTAAGTTGTTTCAGTGTACGAAGAAATGAAAAGTACCTGAGAATTACAGATATTGAAATGATAGTCATTTTAAAGATGATAATGACAATATTGCTACTATACGTTGATAATAGTAATAGATAATGATAATACTATTACTATATGTTTTGTAACAATATTTTGCTCAAAACAGATTGCCACAAAATTGCAATTTTTTAATTACCACATTGAAACCAAACTTATATTATCTAATCTAAAAATGATTGCATTTGTTTTGTTTTTTTGATGGGTTCAAGATTTTCTTTCCTTTTTTGTGACACAGATAAAAAAATATACATAAATTTATGATTAACAGTATTATATAGACTATATTATTAAATTTATTCATATTTATTTGTAACAGGAATTAATTTTATTGTTATATATAAGTTTAATTTCTCATCTCTTTATCTCAAAAATTTCATGTCCTAATTTGCTGCTTAGATGCGAAATAAAATGTTTGATATGGATGAGTTTAATTACCTAAATTAATATATACTGTGAGTACCAAGAAAAAGATAAAATTGAAAAAGAAAATTGACAATAAATATTAAAATTGAAAGATTTCGCTAAAACGAAAAAGAAGTGTGAAGCTATTTACAGAAATTTTACTGACAGCGTAGTATTTTGAAATAAACTATGTTTTTTTTTTTCGTACAAAATGACTGATGTTTTATGAAAATGTAAAAGATTACTCATCTCTGGTATAAATTATTTTTGAAACATATATTAGATGAAATAAGAATTCAATCTTTAAGTAAATAATATTATTTACAAATTTCAAATTTTAAAAACTTATCACACTGTTTTGAAGTTCCGCGATTTTTTTATATGCTAGATGAAAATTGTATTGAGCACTAAATTAAATTCGAATTCCTCAGGAAAAAAAGAACATTTTCTTTTCTAATAAGATAATATTTTTATTTTATTTTATTTTAATGATATGTGGTATAGCTCAATATATATTGAAATTATCTGTTTTTATAACAGTGTACAGTTTAAGTCTATTAATTATTATGCCTTGGTTTAGCACATATGGAGAGATTGCTGCTCATTAATTCTTCATAAGAAAGTTTTTTCTTTCCTTCTGGCATCGTGAGATGAAAGTTCTGAATTAAGGTAGTCAAAAGTAAGAAAACTTGCATCAAAACGAAACCTTCTCCTAAACAGGATCGCTTGCCTGTAAAATGACAATAAATAATTATTAATTTATAAACAATTTATTTCAACCCATATAAGTTTTAATAGTAACGAGTTTATAATGCATAATTTTTTTCTGTGACCTTGATGTTTGTTTTAAAAAAGTAAACATTTTTTTTCTTAAAAAAAACATTATACAGAAATCATTTTAACGAATTAATCTTAAATCTTAGTTATTTTATTTTTGATTAATATCTGCATTTTTGAAAATAGAAATTTGTTAAATTTTGTTACGGAAATTTTTATCGGTAATGAGTTTATTTGTTTTTACTGATTCAATAATGATTAAAAACAAACAAATTAATCATGACATGGGAGATTATGTTATTCGTTATAAGAGTATAAAAGTACACCTAAATTCCATTGCTGATTGACTTCTTTAAATTTTCGGAATTATTATTTTATTGAAATCAAAATAAGAATTTACACGGAAATGTATAATTGAATTGGTTATAATTATTCATAGTAAAATAATAGTGTTAATTAATGCATGAATTATTTATTTATTTAATCTGAAATTAAATTTAATATCTTCAATTTGTAAGTATAAAAATGCAATTCAAACTGCTTTTATTGAAAAAATTATTTATTACTTAAGCAATCAAGTATGTTTTTCATAATTTGGCAAAGGAGAAAACATAATGCAAAAATTTTATCTTATTCTTTTGTCCGAATTTTTATTTTTTCATTAATTTGCCGTTATCTATTTCTGTTGACTCATTTTCCCAATGCCTATGTGCTTTTGACATAAATTATGAATTTCCTATCTATTACGACATTAAAAACGTATTTAAATTTATGTACGATATATCATATAAAGAAGACTAGTAAATTTATTAATAGCTATTAATTAACGCCATTTTTAAAAAAAATTTAAACTTTATGGAAAATTTCATTTAATGCAAATAAATGCATAGTTTTACCCAAAAAGGATTAAATTAGATAATATTTTTGAAGATTAGTTGATAGGATTGAAGTTTGAAAAATATTTTGTTTTTGCCTTTGAATCCTTTAATTAAGGACGATGGTGGAAGTAAGGGAAAAGAAATACCGTAATTTTCATATAGAAGATAATATTATTCATATTTAGTGCTTTAATATTTACTAGTTATTTTACATATGTGCTCACATACTGAAATATATTATTTTAATATTTAATGAGCTGAATATCCTACTATAAACAGTGATAAATATTGATTATGTGCCTATTCATATTCACCTATTCCAAATGAAATGGGAAGCTCTGGTCTTTTATTTCCTTCCTTTTGTATGAATCTGGATGGATTAAATTTTTCTGGCTCTTCATACACAGCAGGATCATGATGGCAGGAATAAAAATTCACTAACAGAACCGCTCCTTTGGGGATTCTGTATCCACCTAAAGTTGTTTCTTCTGGAAATTTCAAGAAAAGCTATATAAATATATGAATATATTTTCTCATATTTAGTTCTATAATTATTATAAAAAATCATTTTAGCAGTCTCTGATTACAAGATATCAGATGAATGTCTCAATACAATAATTTTCTTATTATTCTGGAAATTTTATCAAATTATAATTGATTTAATAGCGTCATAATTTTTAAAGAACACACGTAATGATTAATAGATAAATAATATATAAATATGGAATAAAAACTTCTCATGGAATAATAATTAATCGATTACTTCGCCCAGCTATGTACACGTGTATGTACACGAGAGAAAACGAATGACTGGACAACCGAGAGAGCAAAACTTCTGGGAACTGTGGTTGAGTCCTGAAGGATAAATAAAGAATTTAAATGAAAATGTGATGTTTTTTGTCAAGTCTAAAATACATTGTAGCAATGCTTGGTTCCGATAGAATAATTAGGAATATTCACTTGGAAAATAGAAAAAAATTAGTATTACTACAAACTATTACAATTGGTTGAAGAAACTGGGATTGATATTTCTAAAAAAACCGACCAAAAAATCGGATAGAAATTTTTTAAGATAAAGTTCTATTTAAAACTCTTAAAAATTATTTGGTTGTTAAAAAAATATTGCCTTGGGTTCAAGAGTAACTTCGCATGAGAGTTGAGGTCTGGAATAAAGCAAGTTATTAAGATTATTAGTATTTTTATTTGCTTTTGACTCCTTTTCCAAATTTCTCTACCCTATTTTGATTTCTTTTTCTACTTTGTAAATTTTTGATTTGTATTTCAGGAGAGTTCCATGATTGAAATTTCAGTAGATAAAATGCTTTTGTTCAGCAGTGTCCTAGGAAAAAAAATTCAATTTGACTGCGTTGTCCAAAGGTCAAAACATTACGTCAAAGTTAGGGTGTGGTCTGTAATCAGTTCCAAGAGAATAGATCACCTGTACTCGCTCAATGAATCAGGATGCAAAACCAAGAATTAAGAACACATCCATTGTACCAACTTCAAAAATGCTTTCCTTATGATGGAAACTCTGTTTTATGAATGTTGAACGCTTTTTTTATAAAGTAGTGCAATTTTTTTAATAAATAACAGCAAAATAATAATCTTCCAGATATGAATCCAATTAAAAATGCATGAAAAATTACAAATCACGAAATTGTCAAAAATAGTAACGATTAAAAGTCAATAAATAAGTAAATAAGTCGCATCCCAATCCTCAGATAAAAGAACATGTGAAGCAATATATAAAAATCATGCTTAAGTGCATTAAAGTTTTTATAGTAACAAAAGAAAATGTAACTTAATATTCATGTAGTAAGGCATCACTTCTTTATTATATGTTGCAATATAATAAAGAAGTAATGCCATTGCATTATACTATAAAATAAGGTTCATTATTTCTTTTGTTATCTTTTTTACATTAAATGTATTTTAAACATATTTAACATATTGACTGCCATTATGAATTTCTTGCAATGTAATTAATATGGGTGCACCGGTCACCGATGATTCCCCCAACAAAGTATTAAAGAAAATTGCACTAACTAGTAAGATTATTATTTCAAATTTCATTATTATTGTATCAATTCATTAATTTAGCATCCCATTATAATTCATTTATTATTAATTAAATTACTATTATGCATTAAATAAATAATATTCTTACTTGTGCATTCTTGACTTGGAAAAAAGTTGAAGAAATCAGATGTCCTGAAAGCTTCCTGAATGTAAGCATTGAAGTAGGTGAGCTTGCTTTTGTCTTCAATAGTTGGCTGTCTGTCCAAGCCTACCACTTCCACTATTTCCTTGTATACTTTTTCCTGTTCCTCGGGATGTTCTAGTAATTGTTTGATTAGCAAACTGGTGAACGATGCAACAGAAAGAACACCATCTCCCATAAATTGCATGAGGGAGCCCATCAACAGTCTATCTGTATATGAAAATGCTTGGATATTAGCACTTTTATAAATACCTTTATGTAATTAAAAATTAAAAAAAATAATGTCTACTAATATCTGATAGTATTTATATAATCATAATTGGGTGAAATGATAAATTCTTTTGCTTCCATTATTTATCGTATGAGAGCATGATGCTATTTTGGTTTGAGGTTTTTTGAAGCCTCAAAATGAGTAGGCAGCAAAATGTTGAAGCTTCAAATTGCGTAGGCAATAAATTGGTGATTTATCGCTTTTGAGACTTTTTTTTTTTTTTTTTTTTTTGCTTTTAGAGTTACTAGAAAATGATGCCGAAGATTTTCACATTTGACGATTTATTGCCAGCTGAAGTTACAACTCGCTTTCTAAATTATACATTCTCTGAATTCTTACGAATTGTCTTATTTAAAGTCACTACCCAGTTTAAACCGGTTTTAAACAAGCAACAAGATTACGATTTTATACAATATTTAGAAAAATGATGGGTTATATATATATATATATATATACACACACACATAGGGATAGAAACAAAGAGTTTTTTCTTGGTTAATGTGTTCATAATAGCTTTGAAATACTCTACTACCTTTGAAATGAAATAATCTTGGAACATAAGTCTTACTGAATACACGCTTGTATGAAAGTAAGGCTTTAACGAGTGAATTAAGAATAAAAAGCTCAAATATCTATATCACGAGAACCCATGAGAATTCAATGTTAATTTGGTTTCTTTTTTGAGCCTTATAAAATCTTATAGTCCTTAAAAAAATCGAACAAAAGTTGGTTTACATGCTCCTTAGTACACAGAAAATTTTGCTGCATTATTTTTAAAAAATCTGTGATTTCTTAAATGTATTGAAAAAGAGATAGAATTACTTAACCTTTTTCCAACATGCCTTTGGAGTACAACACTGCGCAGAAATTATTTTTATATCATCGTAAAATTAAAAAAAATAGTTTTTAGTGGTATAAATTTAATTAATGTACAAATGTATCTGCAATATTAAATTTATACAAAAGGTATGGAAATGAAAAGGTATAAAACGACACTATGGGGTATAAATAAAGGGGTATATATTCATACATGGGTATAAATGAAGACTTTAATCAAAGCATGCTTCATAAGCAACGATTCTATTGATTAAGGAGCTGAAGGATTCCTTGTTCTGAGAATTCCTATTAACTTGACCAGACCCAGTCCTTCACAGAGTCCTTGAGTTTGCAGTCCGAGTTGAAGCACTTCCTTTTCAGATTTTTTAGGGGACCAAACACATGGAAATCGCAAGGTAACATGTCCCGGATTTAGGGCGAATAGTCGAACTGCTCCCACTAAAAACTTGGCTAGTTCGTTTGTGTGACCCAGGAGACATGATAATGCGCATTATCAGTGTCGTGGCTTACGTGTAGGCAAATAAAGTTCAAGCTTTAAAAAAATAATCTTCTTTATTAAATATTTCTTTCAACTCACAACTTTCCACATCAAAACTTTCCTTTTTAAATCACACACAATTCTAAACAATCACATCGCCATCTTTATTCTCCTCTCTCTTTTTTTCCCCGTTGCCAATCCACAAAAAAACCCCAAAGAAACAGCTTTTATATTTTTGGTTGCCATACAGGAAATATATAAAAACAAATTAAAGAATGAATTTAAATAAACATAAATTTAAAATTTAGTGACCCTGACAATCAGGAAGCAAAACCCCACCCTCAGTGAGTTGCTCCGATCTTTTGTTCTTGATGAAACTGCGTAGTCTTCGAAGTATTTTACAATACGCATCGGAGTTAATGGTTTTCTGTGTTCGAGAAATTCATGAAGTAGAGTCAGTTGGACGGCACTCTTTATAAGAGCCTCTGTGCTCTCTTGCGCAGTCTCCAATCTACGCCGGAGACTCCAATTTCATCCCCTACATGTCTCGCTACTCTCTCCCATAACGACATGGGTAAATATGTTAACGGTTGTGTTGCTACGTTTCTTAAATTTTCATTTGGAAACTCCTTGTAGTAATATTTATATAAATATACAGCATAAAATGATAAAAAAAATCTCTTACCGGTGAAGTATTTAGCTGTTGGGTCTCCTTTACTCTGTCTTTTATCTCTTTCCGCAAAATATTCGTCTATTATATCTCGAAGATTTTCAGGATCATATGTCTTCTTATGTTTATCAATAATTTCGTAAAGCAAATTTTCCATCTTCTTTTTGCATTTCAGGGTAGCAAAATAATTTGGAACGAAAGGGAAAAGGAAATACCTAAAATGAAAGTTAATTTTGAGACATGTTGTTTTACAATATAAAGTTATTAATATAAAATTTTTATACATTTTTTCACAGGAAAGAGACAGATTTTCAGCGCGAATGTCACAATATCAATGAAATTAATTGTTTATATTTATTTATATCATAATGCACTGAAAATTTCTTAGCGAGTAAGTAGTTACGTGAACTTATTTTTTGTAAGTTTTGTTTTTATTTAATTATTTTATATACATTTTTAAATCTTTGCATAGTTATTCAAATAGCAAAAATTAATTAATACTGAATATAGATAGTGCAGTATGCTCTAAACCATATATGTTTTTGGTGTGAAGTGCATTTAAGCTTTTCTGCTCTTGTAAACACTTCAACTTGAGAGTTGGTATCACAGGTGCAACGAGGCATCTCTTGCGCTTTGTTAGCGGCAAATTCTTCATTATATATATATATATATATATATATATATATATATATATATATA
>JAPMOQ010041062.1:4028011-4061669 GCA_026543055.1 Argiope trifasciata | reverse complement strand
GTTGGAACTTTTACCACTTCAATCTGAGCTGATAATTACTAAGAAAATTTGGAAATTTATGTGTTTAATCCAAACACCATCCACATCTACCAATAGCCTAATTTTGCTTGCTTTTATTATCCTGAATAAAAATCTTTATCTGATTTAACTCTGGAAAGTAAATATTAGATATATTACTTTTCGCCTCATTATATTTTTATACTATTAAAAATGATATCAATTCATTTACATTATAATCAGTACACTAATTATCTTTTTTTGTGCACCTCTCAACATTTTTATATTCCTAATGAAAATGAGCTCTAAGCATTAGAGGTTCCATTCCAAGTATTTGGGAACCTCCATTCCAGGATAGTGAATTTTAGTGTCTCCAGGAAGAAAAACCTGGCTAGACATGCTGCATCACTTGCAAGATGTCTAGCCAGAACAAGCTCAACGAAAGATTGTTCGAGATGGAGGAATGTTCGTTTCAGTGCCTGAAATCTATCAAAATGCTTTTCATCAGTAGTTAAACTTTACGATTGCCAGGTGTTATGATATACTTGGGAATGTTGTTATTTGTGGTTACTGTGTTTTATTACACTCACAGTGGCTGTATTTAATGTTATAAGAGCTAATAGTGGGCTGATTACATGCATAAAGATAGAAAAAAGAAGAGTACGACTATTCATCTTTATTGAAAGTTTAGCTCTGTGTTATTGTGTGCTCTGTGCTCCCTGTCAAGTGGTTTACTATGCTTAATTACATCCATAAGTCCAAAAGATTTCCAAAACGTAGAGCAATGGCATTGGTCCCATTAAATAATTTCATTTTCAATGAAATCCAAAACATGATAGAGGGGGAATTGGTTAGCCTTACCCTAAAGACATTTTGGGAATAACTTCCTCCCTGACGGAAAATAAACCATTGGTATGTTCTCCTAATAAACCTGCTGTTTTTTGGTAAAATTAGTTTTGAATTGAAGACATCCTCCAAGGATTGCGCAGTAATACGACTACTTAATGTAATACTGAAGCTTCATCTTATTCCACTCGATATAGCAAGACGACGTTTAATTTTTAACCGAAGAATGCATTTTTATTGTTAATTAAAAATAAAAAATAACTTTATTTGTGCAACACCATAACCACATTAAAGAACAATATACCGTATATATATTTATTTCAAAACTTTCCAAATATAAATACAGATTTTATAAATTAAAAAGCAACAAAGCTCCTTTCTGTGGATATTATCGATTGGTAATTCATTTTAAAATATATGAAATGAATACTTTTTAATTAATTTTTTAATAACTTCTTATTTCGTTTTCATAACAACCCTTTTTTATATTAAAAGCTTTAACCATACGCATTAAAAAATTAATAACATAAAAAACAAATCTTTAAACTTGATATTTGATTTACTTACCTTGCAAAGGTTCCAGTCAGAAGCATGGCCATTGGAGTCATGCTTTCCATCTGAACAACATACATTTCATTGAATTTTCTGACTTGTTCTTCAGAAACTCCAACCTCACCAAACAAAGTAAGTCGTAGGGTAGTGTTGCATTTATGAGTTAAAAGTTCTATCAAATTCACTGGTTTTCCATTTTTTGCCTTCAGGTCGTTGACAGTCGATTTGATAGAATCATATAATTGCCCTGCTACGTGAGTTTTGATAGAATTTGCACCACGTTCTTTCAGTAATACCAAGAAGAATTTTCGAGTCACCCTCCATGCTTCTCCATTCATTAAAGCTACACCTGTATTAATGAAGATATAATGATCAATATATCATGAAATGTTTCTAATACAGAAGCTATAATTACATCTATAATACAAAGCTATAGATTCATATATAATGGGCACAAACACGTCCATAAACACAGTTAAAAGAAGAAAAAGCATATAAAGTTACACCAAGAAAAGAAAAATTCCAAGAAAGTGAAAGATAGCGCTTTATAAAGAAACTAATTTAATTACTTTATCCTGGCATTGATATATTCAACTAATGTTTAAATATTGATAAAAATCTAAATAGATCAATGATCAATGAACTGTTTTTCAAAATGTTGGGCAAACTTTTCCAAAATTTGTTAATGGGAATTTTTTCTCTAATATATATAAAAAAATATTGGAGGAAAGTGAAGGCAAAGTTTAGTTTCTATTTTTCATCGTTAAAAATCAATCAGTTAACTTATTATCAGTTAAGTTTTATAAGAGGATATTCATAGAAAATTAATGATATTATCTATTCTTTATAAAATGCATGGGAAGCTAACAATCTATTTTTTTTCTCAAAATTTATCTTTTTTTTATAAATTAAAGCTAAAGAACACATGTTGAAAAACAATTAAAATCAACCCAGTCCATCTGTTTTCCTCTGATTTCTCCAACCATTTGAAAGAGGATTCATTTCGAAACTCATTTAATATTCGAAAATTTTGAGGCGATTTTAATACATAACAACAAAAAAATATTTTAAGATTTCAGACTTTCCATCTGATTACTAATACAATTTACTTATTAATTTTGGAATGCTTTCGAAATTGCATTCAAACTGCATACTTTTTTATTGAAAATTTATAAAATCCCCGAGCACCACAAAGTACCACACCGGGCTTACAGAAGTAAGTATTCAAAACGTAGAAAAATAAAATTTGAAAATTTAACAGCTATGAAAGATTAAAATAAGAAAATATAAGTTAAAAATAAGAAAATTTAACAGGTGTCAATAATAGATTTACATTTGAATTTTTTTTACATCAAATAAAATTTTTCAAAAGCATTTCTGATGGGCACAAGTTGATGAAAGCTGTATACTGATATCAATAATTTAGATCGATTCCTTCTCTTTCTGTCAGTCAGACATATTAAGAATTTTACCCTTTGATGATGTAAGCGTATTCAAAACCTAATATTTCAAAAAACGACAAACGTTTCCTCAAAATCTGAAGAAATGAATCTTGTCTCTGAATTTTTATTGCTATTGGAGATGCATTAACAGAATACTTTTGCAAAGATTATAGAGACTGGTATAGGACTTGATATCTTTTGATGTAGCATCGGGTACTTGCTACGATTGCTATATTGTAGTGTTACAATTTTGTGGATTAAGTTTGGGAACCTTATTATCTCGAAACGCCAGGTTAACTTACCGATAAAAAAAGAAATAGATTTTTTGAAAACTTTAAAAAAAGGGTAAACATTCTTTATTGTAGTGGAGAATGTGATTACAGATACATTGGAAAGAAAATCTAGTTAATATATCAATACTTGAATGAGGTTGAAAATTTGAGAAATTCAGTGTGTATTGTTTTTTACAAAATTAACTCCTAAATTATGATACATTAAAAGAGCTCTTAAATTTCTTTCATAACGAACAATAAATATTGTTAAAAGAAGGAATAATAAAGAATGTCGCTATATCCTTCAATGTTTATATTCAAATTCAACTTTTTAAAGAAAGCAGTTCTTACCATCTTCGAAAAGTATAGTTAAGAGATTATAACCAGACATTCTATCGCCAAAACAATCTCCTTTGGTCAGTACTGCTTCACGAACAGCTTTGAAGCTTGCCAAGTTTATGAACAATCGCCCGGTGCTTGTAAAGCTTGTGACATCGCCATATTTTTTCTTCATCAAATCTAGCTTCAGGTGAGCGTTAGCATTATTCATGAAAGCCCAGTAGCCAATATATGGCAATCCTATGGGACCTGGGGGTAAATCTTTATCTTTGAGGAAGAAGTACAGTATTGTTATAAAGAGTGCAGCCAAAGCAATTCCCAAAGAAAGAGGTGATATTTCTTTAATAACATCGGAGAACAAACTTGCATCCATCCTGATACAAGGGCTCTGAAAAATCTGTAACAAATCAATTTTTTAAAGAAAAATTGAAGTATGTTATCGTAAATTACAAGTTATGATGTGTGAACGTTATTTTTTAAAAGTCTCTTAGCATCAGACCGGCAAAAATACACACACATCATGTTCTTACATAATTCATATTTCGTCATCGCATTTAGAAAAGCAATGGTTTGTTTTCCATCCCAAAATCGCTCAATCTAAAAAAAAAATATATTATATTATATGTACATATGATGTCTTCTTTCTATGATTCCCGTTCATTTCCATTTTCTTCACTGTGCTTCTTTGGGCACTGTGATATTGGTCAGACAATAGAACGGGATGCATGGCGAACATTCCAACCAAGTTTTAATTTTATGTTGACGATAAATCTCCAAATGTGACAAAATTGTTTAAAAATCATTTTACTCCCTAAAAGATAAAAGTTGATGCCTTCAAAGCAATAAATCACCAATTTTCGGCTTGTGCATTTTGATTCTTCAAAAACACCAAACCAAATTAACATCATATTCATAAATAATGAAAAAAATTTTTTTAGAAAGCATGATATTTAAATTTAATCTTTTTTTAAGAAATTGTCCAATACAACTTTTTTTTGATAGACGAGTATAGGAAAATTTTCAAGCCAGTGGTTGCAGGTTCGATATCTAATTACATCAAATAATAACCAAATGTACATTAAATTCCACACTGTCAAATATCTTTTTACTGGTGGGATGCGAAAGTTGAAAGTTTAAAACATTGAGGATTTTCGAATGCAGCTTTGATTACTTATATCAAACTTCTTCTTTATAAAATTTGACTTTAAAGCGCGAAATTAATTAGCTTAACATAAACTGTTTTTGAATAGTCATTGCAGCCAAAATGTTTTAATATTCATTTTCTGTAATTAAAGGCTGAATAAAATAATTACACTTTAAACTTTTACTCAAATTTTTTTTATTTAAAATAATTAGGCTAGATGAAACAGTTAAAGTTTTACAAATTTCTTGAAAACTTCTTGATACAGATTACCAAATTAATACCCTTTAAAAAACTGTCAGCATTATTAATAGAAACCGTAAATTTTAAATAAGTTTTTAGCGAAATTGCCTTGAAAAAATTAAATTGCGCATAATATTTGTAATTCATCACACATACTTTCATTAATTCTTAATCAATTTCAAACTTATTTATAATGTGTAATCATTTTATTTTATTTCAGTTAAGCTATTTATTCTCGAGAGTTTTTAGAAGAATTTAGAATTATGAATCGTAATTCAACTAAGGATCTTTAAAATTTCCCTATGCAAGATTTACTATGCTTATTGCAATGCAAATATCATTAAATTTGCTAACTAAAATGTTGTGTGTAGTTGAAACTTTGAATGTGGGTACCGACTAGACCATTTGTCTTATGCAGGTAGCACAATCTTTCCCACAATATTGTGCGATATTATATGATATTAATCTTTCTTCTACAATATTAAACAATTTTGGGAGTATTGGTCAATATACATAAATCTAAGTGTTCGTGTGGTATTAGGGTATTAGCCAAGAATCATGGGAATCTATCTTCATCCACTAGACATCAAATAAAAAATCCTCCTAAAGATAATGTGTGTTTAAATTAACTCAAAATTTTTTGAATTTATTCGATCTCCTATTTATATGATGCAGAAACTCATTATTTTTTTTATCTGATAAAAAATCCTTTGCAAGGATTGCATGTATTATTATGGTATATTTATCTCTATTAATAATATAAAAATGAAGAAAGATTTTGACATTTTCTCACGATTAATACCGAAATTTTTATTGTCAAATTTATATTTAAATAATTTTAAAATCACCCTTTCAATATTAAAAATTCAATTGTTAGGCAATTAAAATTTTTTTTTGCATGATTTTCATCGAAAGAGTTCATTATTAGAATAAACTTTAATCTATATCTTTTTTTTCTTTAAACAACCTATCACTAGATTTTCTTACATTATTGAATGTCTAAGAAATAAAGATTCTGCCAACTATTTTTACCTTTTACATGAAGAATAAAAAAGTGGAATTACATTTTTGGAAAAGGCAAGAACCAACTCCATATTAATTAGTAGCACTTTGAGTTTCTAATATCTTTATTATGTTATCTGATTATTCCATTAAAAATTAATGTAAATAACACAACTGTACTACCTATCCTCAGTTAGATACTTAACAGTAATTTATTATGAGTATTCTGAATAACAATTCATTCATTCAGTATTTAAATGAAATTAAATGTAACGGAATTTAATGAAGTATTTATATGAATTCAATACAATACATACAAATTAATAACATTCGTAGTTAACTAGCTTGCATCAAAATGATTCTCGTACTAAAGGTATTTAACTTTTAATAAACTGCAATTGACAAAATATAATAAATAAGACAAAACGTTAGGCTGAATTATTTCTATCTGAACTTAAATGAAATTTAAATAATTTGTTTTAAAAAGCGTTTTGATAATTTCGTTTGCTTTCCCTATTCCTACAGAATTTTAAAATAAATATTACACAGTTATTGTATATGTACTAAAGGTTTATCTAGATTATTCTAACATATCTTTAAAATATATATTCATTTCATAAAAAAAAACCTTAACAGTGAAATGCTATATTCCTTGGGAGATATTTCTTTTTTAGTTTAGAAAATAATTTATTCAAGCATTTCTCTTTGTTAAATTTACTGCGAAAAATTTCAAATTTATCCAATATCCATCCAGTTAACTTACAGAAAGGAAATTTTGTTCATTATCATTGATAAGCCTAATTTAAATATCATGATTTTAATATAAATATTTTAAAATTCTGTTTCGAATTTATTCTTGAAAAAACATTTCCTTTTTATGGTAATCGATTTGTTAAATAAAAAAAGAACGGGAAATTTTACTTACATTTGCAACCTTCGGCAGGAAATAACCCTTTCGCACAACTGTCAGAGTCAATTGCAGACTAAGCATGAAACTATCAGATAGGTGGCGTTGACATCTACGTTTTCGAATGATCCTTTTTTTACTGATGATAATGCATCATTAAAATGATAAGCCGGATCATAGTCTTTCAAATAGAATGTGCAAAACCATACTGACATCTAAAATGTTTTTGTAATTAAAACTCTGTCAGACTATTATCATACTATTTGAAAATGAAAGTTTTCTTTCATTTGAAAGAAAATAAAGTTAACGAAATTTGTAGTTTTCTAAATTCTTTTCGCAAGTTTATAAATTAGACTGTAATATTTCGTAGTTTACTAACATAAAATTAAATTCCTAATTTTTAAATTTTGTTAGTATTTTTTTAGTCTTGGAAGTTAAAATCAGTTTATTTATTTCTTGTAGTTTTAACAATGACTTAGGCTCAAAGATAACAGAGGAAAATTATAGCATGAGTGGAAACAAAGAAGTATGTTTTTCAAAGTTTTATACATATAAATTCTAAAAAATTTGAGACGAATGGAAAAAAATATTATACATTTTGTGTAATTAAAAATACAAAAAGTATTACAAAGCATTATTTTTCTTTCTTTTAGTATCATTATCATCGTTTAATTCTGCCAGATATTTTAAACTATAAAAGTAGCTTTAGATAAATTAAAAATTAAAACGGAGTGATCCACTTGTCACGTCTATTATAGATAAGAAACCTAAATTACTAAAAAAAGGTTTTATCTGAATTTTTTTCCATTGTCAATGTAATTGACAAGCCAAGGTCGAGAATTGAATTAAAAGTGGAAATTTTTGCTGTTATTCATTTTGATATTTGTTATTTTAAAGATAAGAAGACAATTTCATCTTTTATCTTAACAAAATAATTTACACGTTATTTTTACATTTATTTTAAATAACTTCATAAATTTTTATACTTTGATTCAAAACATTTTTCAAAGCTAATATTGATGAATTTTTTAAATTAATAATTGATTTTAATAAAATTTTATAATCATTTCAAATTTGAGAAATAAAATATGTAGTTGTGAAAAATGAAAAATGAATATTGACTAAATGAATATTGATATAAAGTAATGAAGGTTAAGATATAAGCCTGGCGATACCGTAATAAAAGTGACAAAGTACTGTATGGCGAAGAATATCTTAAGAATTTTAACACAGTAAAATTTTTTGATTAAAATTTATCATTCACTGTAGAATTTTACAATAAAAAACTAATTTTAATAACTAGCCATTTTTCATTTCCAAAGCTATTTAAAATTTTAATTTTGGGATAAATATGCACAATTTATTTGTTATAATTCTTGCATGTCCTGCAGCGATTTTGTGTTTGAGCAATAAGTGCATTTTAAAAAATCACCCATGTAGGTGCACCATGTTATATGTAGCATGATGAGCAAAATGCGCTTTTTAAATAATATATATCATGTAGAAAAATAAAGGTATTTGAATTATAACATGTCATTGTTTTTAAATTTTTACATTTCGTTATAAAATGCTTAGCTTTGAATTTTTTTTAAATTATATAATCAAAAGATTAAATTATAGAAGAGTGATTTTAAATTGTTTTATAGGGAAGAATTTAAATGTTTTCGCATTTATTTATGTTGCTCTGTTACTTTGCAATGAAAAGACAATGATAACTGATATGAATCTATTTAAAATAAACGATTAATTATCCTTTTATAATGGGACTTAAATCGAACACCAGAAGACAAAGGCATTAGAGTTAAATCAATTTATTAGCTCAACTCTGAAGTAAAAACACTGTGACTGAGAGATCCTCAGTTTTTATAAAAGTAGGGAAAATTCCAGAATACCTTTCTGGAGACAGTAAGAAAAGTCCAGAGCACTTATCTAGTAAATTAAAGGAAGCTCCAGAATCTTCTAGAACACGAAATAAAGAAAAAACAAATTTTAAGCCTACAGGAATTCGAACAAATGATCTCCTGACTGTAAGTCCAGTGTCAAAACATTCAGCTACGCAGCCTCAGTAAATACTCGTTTCAATGCGGTAATACTGTAATAGATCTTCAGATAATAAAAAATATGTTGTCTAATTTCTTTACATACCTTATCTAATGATGATAAAAAAATCACTAAAAATAAAATGTATTTTTTCGCAACATATTGATTTATCAATTAAAAAAAAAACTGATCGAAAGCAAAGGTTACCCAGTGTGGCTTTTTTTAATCGCCACTTTAATAGTGAATAAAAGAAATGAGGCAATGTGAAGCGTAGAATAGTTTTTACTCATTGCCTTAATTTTTCAGCAACAGTCGTATAATATATTCGAAAATCACTAGACAAGTTCCGAATATTAAGTTAGTTATGATTTTAAAGGCTGAAGTATTATTATTATCATAAAAACTTTAACTTATGAATCTGAAAGAAATAATCGATAGAAGCGAAACCCGCCATAATACTCCAACAGAATTTAAAGCTTAATTTTTTGTTACAAGAATCTTTCATATTTTTTTAAATATAAAGAAAAAAATCCATTATTATCATTTTTTTTGTTTAAAGCAGTTAAGTCAACATTGTATGTATGGGTTATAATATCTCATGAGGGATTCCCAGATGATGATGAATTGAGCTACCATCTCATCGCCTTGATCTTGATTCTTTGTTGTCAGCATGCATTTCAGGCGATGTAATAATTTTTAAGGAATTTTTGCATAATTATCTTTTACTTTACTTTTATCAGTTAATTCAGATATTAATTAATTATGCTATCAATTTTCTGTGAATTTTCCTCAGTAAAAGTAAACGTCTCTGCTTTGTAATTTAGTTAATGCTTGTTTTTAGAGTTTAATATTTAATAAAAATTTAAATCATTTTCTGATTTAAATAATTTAGAGAACATAGCTGTACTCATATCGTCTCTTTTATCATTTTTAAAAAAATTTTAACCTATTGCTGAAGCAATATAGCCCAATGTGGCACGTGTTAGT
The DNA here is from genome assembly GCA_026543055.1 of Argiope trifasciata. NCBI lineage: Eukaryota > Metazoa > Arthropoda > Arachnida > Araneae > Araneidae > Argiope > Argiope trifasciata. Next base: position 4,051,901 of record JAPMOQ010041062.1, on the reverse strand, counting down.
AAACTTCAATGGATCTACAAAGACTTGAAAAGGTGAGGAGTTTTAATTTTTAAACTGAGTTTTATTTTGTTACACTATATGCACAGCTATGCAAGAAAATATGAAATAAGTGAAAAATTGTTCTGAAAACTCATTTTTAAATCTGAATAACCATCATTAGATTCTTAGTTAGTATGAAACAAAACATAGCCACCTGCTTGAACGGCAATAAAAAACATATTTCTGTATGCATTTCAACAGGATTTCATAAAATTCAGTTAAATCATAGTAATATGTACATTATGAAATCTAGGGATTATCTAAGTACGATATGCAGATCATGTAAAATGTACCAGAAAATTAATTAAGTATTTTGGACGCTTTTTTTAAGACCAACAGAAATTCAAATTTGATCATTGTTGTCAAATTTACAGCAAAATCAAATTGTTTTTTATTGCTATATTTGCATACATTCGAAGACCTAGATCAACATACCATATAATTTCATGCATTGAGTTCAAAATTTGACAAGAATAAATTTTTAATTAGTAAATCTACAGATTATATTCCAGCTCCCTGATTTATTATATTTTTGAGTTATAGCGTTGATATGTATACTAAAATACAAATCAGAATATGATATGAATATATGCTTCCAAAAATAGGTTTTAGGTGGTAAAACTGTACACCAAATTTTATATTTTTACAGTTTGTTGTTCTTACGTTCACATGCACGCGGACAGGTCGCCATACAAACTTTTTCTGACAAATTTTGCTAGCAATTTGATAGAATTCTGTGCATTTGATATGAATTATAAATATAAAATTTCATCCATCTAGCTCAAAAAATTTTTGAGATATTTTATTGAGACAAGTACCGTTAAATATAATTTTTTTAAATGTGTTTTTTGAAAGAGATTCGCAAAATCTCGAATTCAAAATTTTTGATTATTGCAATACTTTCTCATTTTATAGAGACCGCGATGACTTAATTAGGTCTCGCCTTCTAATCCGGGTGGTTTTAAGATCGAGACCTTATTCCACCGAAGACCGACGTATAAGTGAGCTTGGAATTCTGGTGGGATCAAACGTTCCCCCGTAGGTGAGACGTGATAAAGAAGTAGAGAAGGGCGCCAACTCAAGTGTCTTCCTCTTCATTTGACATTTGTTCAAAATTAACAGATTTGTCTCAAAATACCTCTGGTGATGTTTTAAAAAATGGGACATTATTATAACTAAACCTTGCATTATATACTTCACATAAAAAATATAAACTATTTATTTAATGATATTCACTATGTTTTAAGGAAATTGAAATAAATTCAAGTTTTAATATTTTTATAGTAGTTTATTTACAGAAATAGGTGGAACCCTTTTTTAAAAAACACAAACAGTTGGGGTTTTGAGTATTTCACGTGGTGATGAAGGCCAGAAAAAAATATTAATAAATTATGTTTGTAATAAGGAAAGTTCGCGATGAAAGTTGATTAATTTTTTTCTGTCCGCCTGTTATCGGATATACGACTCAAAATTGACGCCATGGTCAGTAAAAAAAATGAACGCAACATACTTCAATACTTTACTTTGATACGAACGGGAGCAAATGAAGAATGAAGCCAATGTTCTTATTCCTTAAGACTAACAATGATTGTTTCGTATCTTTTGCGTATTAAAATAGCTTATCAACTCAGAATATTTTCTCGGACAGCTGTCATACGGAAATTAACTGAGACAAATTAAAAACCATTTAAATACGTACGAAGATGAAAGTGTCCAGAGCAAATGATTCTGCAGATGCATGAGGATTGGCAAATATAATAAAGTGAAACATCTCATATATGAATGCTACGATTTATATTTTTTTGCAATTAATTAATGAGTTTCAACTGAAAAGAATATAGCATTCTAAAAAAATGTAAAAAAACCTATGATTCACCTAATGTTGTTTTTAAGTGACATAAATGGTAGATTTTAAAATATGTTTAAACAATATTGACAGAAAAACAACTCATTAAAAGTAATCTTGCACATTGAGCAAGGATTCTAAGATCCTCTTCCTTCTGTCTGTTCTAATTCTTATACCCTCATTTAATAATTTTTATGACAATAATGTTTTGTTTGATAAAATGATACTATTTTAAAAGGTGATAAATTGATGGATGGAAATTATGTTTTCTTTTGATGAGGATTTTAAATATCTGCCTTTATAATTGGATTTTGTCAAAAATCTAATAAGCCTGAATTAGTCTAATTTAATATTTGTAATGTCAGTATACAACTTAGGTTTCGCTTCATTTCTGAAATTAGAATAAAAAATAATTACCAAGTTTAAATGTGATTATCAAATGATAAACTGAAACCATGAAAAAGATTTCACAGAACTAAATTCTCCTTTATTTTACATGAAATAATGCAAAACTCGTCAAAATTAGAATTATAATTCTTCTAAATTATATAAAATTAATATCTGCTTTGATAAGTTTGACACACATTTTTCTTATTGAATTTTATCCACTTAAATGCAGGAAAAAAATAAAATAAATTCCTTACTTTACCTTTTATTACATTTTGTTTTGAATACTACAAATCAGTCGCATTTAACATTTGATTTAAAGTAATTGCAACGAATGCTTCAATTTTGAAAAATTTATGTTGGAAGATTTGTGTATTTCAGAACTGATAAGAATTAATTTATCTAGAAACTTCTGAGCACGGAAAAAACCGCTTTTGATAAAAGGAATCGAAAACACCAGAGTCAGAAACAGCGATTGAATTATTGCGCTAAGCTTTGAAATCTATACTTATAATAAAGCTAAATGTGTGTGTGTTTTGGCTCTCTACAGGCCAGACCGTTGGACCTACAGCTACCAAATTTGGTACATGTATACCTTGGAGATCGGGAATGTGCACCTTGGAGCCCTTTTTTCGAATTTTTTGTTAGAATTTGAATTAATTAAAATTTAAGCGAAATTTCGACGTTTTTCCGCTATAATTTTCGGAAATATTATCGCACAAACAAGATTTTTACATCAATTTAAAGATTAAAAAATTAGCTTTCTAATGGTATCAGTGTTTTCATGTATTATTTAAACTTCTATCAATAACAAATTTTTAAAGAAATATTTTAACCAAGTTTTTTTTACACGTGACTGGATAAAATAAAAGAAAACAATGACGGAAGTTCAAATTTAAAAAAACTATCATCGTAAATCAAGTCTATAATCGTTTGCAACATCTAAATCATTTATTCAGCAAATCTTCTTTATTTATGGTAAACCTGATTGAATTTAGACAGGATATGCATTGAAATCCCGACTTAATGGCATATTTCTATAATCGTTTGCAATATCTGTATCATTATATCAATAATTTTTTTTCCATTATAAAATGTGATAGTTTCTAAAAATTAAATGCAAAGCCAAGGTTTCTGTAATCGTTTGCAACATCTAAATCATTTATTCAATATTTTTTTTCCTTTTTCGCTTTATTTAAAAAAACATATTTAATATTTTGGTAGCATCACGAAAAAAAACAGTTTTAATTTCAGGCCAATCAATGCCCAGAATTACTTCAAGGCTAATGAATATGTGACTTAATTGAAAATTTTAGAACGCATTACTCATGGCGAACCAGCTGGTCGCCAAAGGCGGCTAGTAATTCATATCCGAAAATTTTGTTATTAAAGTGCAACATTAAATGATAATACTGAATGTGATTACAGTTCTTATATGATACTCTTGAAATTAAAATACTTTCTTTTTGATGGAGATGGTGTATTTCAAATTGATTAGATTCACTTTGGCAGATTAATATCTCGTTTCAAAGATAAACGAATTTATTTAGGATAAATATCAAAATTGCAATAATTGTGTCTCATATTATTTGCTTACACGATTTCTTTATTCAGAAACTTCATTGGTTTTGCACTGTTTTTTAAACTAAAGTTTTTTTTTACCAGATATTTTTTTTAAAAAAACCGTATGCAAATAAGAATACGAAAATCAGTCAAATAATTGATATTTTAAAGGCATTTTAAGAGTGAGATTTTCTTCATAATAATTTAATTAAAACATTAATACTTCAATGAATATTTCCTTAAAAATTTCTTCGAACTTCTTCGATGTAGTGTTTAGTATGAAAAATTAATTTTTAAAATTGGTTAAAAAATAATGAAGGTGGTTTAGACAAAAATTATAGCAAACTATGCACGGATAGCGTACAGTATAGGATTAAACTAAAGTAACTGACTTAATAGAGGTACATAAAATTAGTATTCACATAAATTGCATCGATCGATTGTTTCCAGCATTTAATTAGAGAAAATACGTAAAGTTTTCTTCCTAAGTAAATGAGAAAATTTAGGTTAGAGGAAACTAAGTATTTTTAAAATTATCTATTAAAAATAATCTTGCATAGTTTATTGATATAAAAAGATTTTATGACAAAATATTTTTGTTTCATACTTTAACAGAAGAAAAACCTCTTAAAGTATATTATGTCTGAGATCGTAAAAGTGTTTTCAGGCGGTATTTTTCGTAATGAATCCGCATCTAAAGAAATGAAAGGGGGAAGAAGATATCCCCACATGACAATACCCTTTATAATCCGGGACCAAAGTAATAATGCCCATATTTTACAACACTTAGCTTTTACGACCTTCACGAATAAAAAATTTCAAGAGTGTGTATGTACTTTTCTTGCTTAATTAATGATTGCTTGTCACAGAATTTTTAAAATTGTTTTTTGTCTTGCACGAATGATTTTGGAAGTTGTAAATTGATTATTTTCCCATCATGTAAGTCTATCTTTATAGAATAATTTACACTTTTTGCATTATTCTTTTTGGGCAAAAATAAGTTTTATAAGGACAACAATTCATATGATTGTTGTAAATGTATTCCCCCATGCTTTAAATGTTAAAAGAAAACGAAAATAAATACAGTGATTGTATTTTTTCAACCATAATTGATACTGGAGGGGGATCTATTAATTAAGTTTGTTTTAAGAAAATTATTTGACTATTTTGAAACTTTTTATAACTAAAGAGAGTATCATTTCATAAAAATTATACCGTATTGTTTGAATTCATTACCTGTAATAAAACAGATGAAATAAGCTCTGATTTATTGAACACAATTCAATATTTTGCTAAATAGTGCCATCATTATTAATGCAATAACTTTTTCCGAAGACTAATTCCCTGCAAATATTCTTTGTAACTTGGTTGTCTGCTTTTTCCTTTAATGTTATCTGGACCATAACACTAAAATTCATCCATTAATTTCTTTATGATCCTCTCCTATGTAAAAATGGCTTGTTGTGTATATATAGTTCTCCTTCAAAGTTTCCTTAGAAATTTTTATTCTATGAATTAATAAGGTAATGTAATTAATTATAGTTCTTAGATAATGCTTTTGATTATAGTTTTTAGATAATGTTATTAATTAATTGTTTATTTTGGATTCTTTGTTTCACTCTGCGTATTCAAATACTTTTTTACAATTCGTATATTTATCTTCTAAAAAATGTTTAGTTCTAAAAGAACGTTTTTCAATATGATATGGAATTTATTCACAGATGGTGGGCAGAACCATATAATCTGAAAATCCTTTTTTGGTGTGAAATCAACATTTCATGCATTAATTATTCGTAATGCAGTCTTACAAAATAAATGTAAAGTAGATACTTGTTAACATATTCATTTAGTTTGCCATTAATATGCAGTTTCAAAATCACAATAAGAATATTATAATTTCTATGGTTCTTATCGTTTTTTAAAAAGGTTTGGCCATATTATTCTCATTTTTTTAATATACAAGCCAAATTATTCAATTTGAAACTACTTTCTTCGTAATGTAGTTTTCTGAAGTTGTATTAATATTCTTACTCAGCAGTTTAATATTGTTCATGTTGAATGTAAGATCATCAGATGCAAAAAAATTTCCATATTTCTTTTTTTTCAGTGTATTCTCGGCTTGGCACAAATCTGTAAATTGCTTGTCAGAAATGATTCAACAGAGATATTTGCTCCTTCTGGCAAGGACAGATGGAAATTCTGTATTAGTGTAGCCAACATAAGAAAGGATTGTATCATGACAAAGCTTTCTCCCAAACAGGATCTCTTGCCTGAAATTAATAAAGAATACATGAATTTGATTAAAACTATAGATATATAATAATACTATATCAAACCAATTCTATGAAACATAACTTTAATTTAAAGTTTTCAGTTAATTTAGCTAAAACTAAAGCTTTAAAAGTTCGTTTGAAGATGAAAAGGCATTGTTAAGCCATTTTGGATTTCTGTTTGTCTTTGTACAAAAGAAAATTTGATCGAAATTATAACTGCTTATACTATTATATAATTTTGAGAGTTGAAAAGGATATAAGTAACCAGGAATAAGGCAGTGATATCCACATGAAAAAAATGCATTAGAACGAGTAATAGCATCATACTTAATACATTATATATATTCTTATTTGAAAAAAAGGAGAAAAAAAAAAATAAATTGGATAGCTTTTTTTTCCTAAAATTCTTTTTTTAAGTTGGTCAGTTTGTTTTCTTTAATTTTTATATTTTTCAATGAAATACTATATTATATTATTTAATATTTAACAGAAATATCGTGTAAATTTCACAGTAACTCAGCAGATTATGTTTGCGGGGTTAGCAATTAAAAAAAATTCAAGCAACATGAAGGACAAGAGATATTAAAGATGAATATTTTGATAGAAAAGCATGGAAGATATCACTGATAAATGGGATATAAACTGAGCTGAAGATTTACCGAAACCAAAAGTTTTTCTTTTGCTGTGTATTACAGTGACCTACAGAGCAAACCTTTTCATTGTTTACACTCACCCATTCCAAACAAAATTGGCTGCTCTGCTCTTTTTCTTCCATCCATCTGTATGTATCGATATGGATTGAATTTTTCTGGTTCATTGTACACTGCGGGATCATGATGGCAGGAATAAAAGTTTTCGATCACCACTGCTCCTTTAGGAATCCTGTAACCCCCTAAAGTGGTTTCTTCTAAAAAAGAATAAATATTAATCAAGTTTAAGAAATATTAAACAATGACTCTTTTATTGAAGTGGTATAATTTCACCATTAATTATTAGTTATTTTAAATTACTTTATTTTTTAATGCAGTTTTCAATATTGTGTTTGGTAATTATAGGACTCTGCACCCAGATCGAAAGTAATAAAATATCTTTCCATAGCAATAATCTCAGATTTACTACAAAAATTCTACTTGTTTCGCTTGATAATTGAGGGCTCTATTCACTCCTCGCATAATCATTGTAAACAAAAAAAAAATGATTGGTACTCAATAATTGTACACCTTTGATTTGCTTCTGTCTTAATTTAAACCAGCAGAAAATAAAATAAAATAAGTGCAAACTTATGAAATAAAAGTGTAATTCATTTTACTTATAAAGGATTTTTTTTAATCTGTAAATTCTTAACTACTAAATTTAATAAATAAATAATTTTTTTCAGCATGGAATAATGTTGGAAAGATTCTGCGATGTCTTATGGTTAACAATAAAAAATAGAATTTCTGTGTGAATACAAACAACAGTGATTAAAATAATTTCTTACAATTTGTATCGACAATAACCTTGCTTTATTGTAAAATTATCTCTGCAGATGAAGACTATTTTTCTTTGACGGATTGTTATGATCACATAATGATCTTATTGCAACAGTCTTGGTCCTACTTTACAAATATATCCATTAACCTAAAATTGATTCCAAAATCGATAAATTGTTCTTTGATGAAAATCAAAATCAATCTAATGCTGTAATAAATGAGTTAAAAAAATCCTAAACTTCACAACATATATACATAATCTGGGATTCCTAAACTTCACAACCTACATGTATAATCTTGGATTCCCAATCTACTTACGGTTTTCTTAAATTCTAAAAATTAGATACTTTGATGCTTTTGGGCAATATTTTTTCGAAGATCTTTTTATTATAATGTTTGAAGGATAACATGGAATTCAATATATATTATTCAAATTCTATATTTAAATGAATAAAATAAGAAAAGAGTTATGAAAATTAGGTGATACTTTAATTTTTTGAGCCATTTATTTCATTTCATGATTTTTATCTTAGTCTGGATAATTTTGCATTTGATGCAATTCCTGTTACAACAAATATTGAGTGGTTATAATTAAAGTTACTTTGTTTAGACCTACACAGTATCTGCTCTAGTGGAAGGATGTCTAAGAAACTTGATACTTAGATTATATGAATCATGGAGAACATAAATATACAATAAAAAAATTAGTTCAAATTTCAACCGCCAGGTGCGAAGGCGGAGTATGAAAAACAGAAAGACACCATTTGGAACTTAAAAACTTTATTTAATTATAATATACGTTCAATGTGCCTTCCATTTATGTCAAGTACATGTTCAAAACGTGTTATGGCGTGTTCAACAGTGGCATGAAAGGTTTTCGATCAATTGCAGCAACATAACGTGTTATGTTTGCTTTCAATCCTTGCAGAGTCCGTATACATGATCCTCCATAGACACGATCTTTAAGGAATCCCCACAATCAGAAATCACTGGAATTCAAGTCCGGATAACGCGGAGGAAAACACCTTGAAATTACCTGTCGAGTTTCGAAGTGGGCACCAATCAATGCCGTCACTGGTCGGGCAATGTGAAGTGGTGCATCAACTTGCAAGAAAACAGTAGTCCCTAAACCTTCTCGCTTTTTTAATGCAGGGATGGCTTGCTGCTGAAAAAGGTAAGCGAGCACCCGTAACGGAACACCATTGAGGACCATAAAGAGTGTTTTACTAAAAAAAAAACCAAAAATGAAATCAGCACTAAAAGGACACCATACAGTTATGTAATCAGTAGGTAGAGACTGTTCATGCACATCATTAGGACTTGCAATGCCCCATATGCAACAGTTCTGAGTATTAACTGCTCTATCTGGGGTAAAATCAGCCTTGTCCGACACAAAACATTCCAAGTCCATGAATATTCAAACGATATTCTAGTTAAAAATATTCTAACAAATAGATTTCGTTTCTCAGGGTTTGCAGGATTCAGCCCTTACATATGATGGATCTCGCACGGATACCACTTTACAATGGATTGAAGAACCTTTCGTACTGTAGACCAATAGAAGGATAAATCACATACCACCACTCGAACATTCGATGAAGAATTTTGAGAATCAGGCGCTCTTTCAACCGTAGCAAGAGCGACTTCTTCCTCAGTTTAATTTGAAATCCGCTTTCTTCCTCTTCCTTGCACCACACACAATTGTCCAGTCTCCTCAGATTTAATAATCTTCTTTTTCAAAGACTGCCTGAACATAGACCTTTTCCGTAAGTCTTTCAAACTCCGATATTCTCGTAGTGCAGCTGATAAATTACTGCTGCTCTGATAAAACAGTTTTAAGAGTATAACTCTTCCTTTCTCTCTAACGGCATGGTGAAGAATGATTTTGCGACAGCGAGCATTAGCTTTTTAAACTAATATAAATTTACATTAATTCCTTTATCGTATATGAAAACAGCCATCTATCTGCCAAAATGTAAACTTTTTTGTTGCAAATTTCTTTATCCCATGATCCATACAATCTAAATATCAAATTTCTTCTACATCCTTCCACTAGAGCGTACACTGCATAGGTCTAAATAAGGTAACTTTAATTATAACCACCCGGTATAATAGAAGAAAATATGATTAAAAACTCACTTATGCATTCTTGACTAGGAAAGAAGGTGAAGAAATCCGATGTTCTCATAGATTCTAAAACATAAGCGTTGAAGTATGTAAGTTTGCTTTTGTCTTCGATGGTTGGTAGTCTCTGTAAACCTACCACTTCCAATATTTCTTTATACAATTTATCCTGTTCTTCAGGATGAAGTAAGAAATTCTTCATTAGCATGCAGGTGAAAGAAGACACTATAAGAACACCATCACCCATGAATTGAGATAGAGTACCCATTAGTATTTCATCTGAAAAAAATTATGTTTATGTTTGAGGGAAAATATTTTCTGGCTAGTCCTGCAAAAATTCTTCATATATTATACAATTACTGAAAAAGAGAAAAAATAAATCGTTATTTTTTATCATATATCATAATATTAAATATTATGATAGTTATATTAGTAAAAACTGTTACTGTTTTAGAAAATTTATTGTGATCAAAATCGAAAGATGGTTAGAATTTCACTTAATAAATCTCCTAATGAAAGTTAACGATTTTTCCATAATGCAATTAGCTAATTTTGGCAATACATAATATGTTTAAAATATTTTCGGAATGTATCTGAATTCGTATCTTTTATAATAAATCTATGTCCTACAACATTTTTTCACAAGAGTGAAAAAAACGAGAATATTTGATTTCTCTTTAATTATACTGCATAAATTTATTAATTTAATATTTGACTTATTATTACCAAAATACTGTTCTCTTAAAGCATTTATAATTCATGAATAATATACATCGCGATTCGCTGACATTTTAATAAAGCAGCCTGAAATTTAATATTTATAGGCTTGCACATTGTAAGCAAATAACATACAAACTGAACAAAACATTCTACAAGGAAGATCGGTGAACTTACAGCTACCAAAATTTGCATATAGTTATTTCTTTGATATAAATATTTACAAAAATATGCTTTTGAACATTCGTTTTAGATTTGTGCTTAAAAATTAATTAAAATTGTGATAATTTTACACTATAATGCAGGTGTGTATTTTTTATACAATAACCATTTTTCTACCCCCTTAAAATTATAAAAAAACTTTTGTGAAACTGTAATTTAATTTTCGTACAATTATTTCTGCAATTTTTATTAATTTTTCAATAATCATTTCATATAACTGAATTTTCAGTGAATACATGCCTTATACTCATACGGAAATATGATATGCAATTTTTAGTTTGGTTTGCATGTTATCGTTATTATGTAACAAGTATATTTAAAAAAATTTATAAAAATAACCGAATTAAACTTAAATTTGCACAAAGCAATGCTAAATCATGAATCTCCTTCAAATTATTTTTTACATATTTGCTTCCCATAATTTCAGAAATTCAATATTCAAGTTTTGATATTTTTAAGACCACTAGTTTTTAGAGCAAATTTAGAGCAGATATATCTAATCATCCAATATATGTGTATATTTATTAAATTTCTGTAATTTTTCTCGATTATTTTTTATTGTCAAACTATTTGACAGATGGGGTAATCTAAAATTCATGTATACTATACTACTTAGTGCCTTTTTAAAATTTATTTTGAAATTTTATAAAACGAGAGATTATGTATTACTCATTCTCCTTCAAGCACATATTCTATTTCCTAAGTACAAAAGTATTCTAAATACAAAATTGAGGAAGGATTAATAATTTTCATATAATTAATCAGTATAATTCTTGATAAAATGGTGGGATGAAATATTTCCTGATAAAATTCTAAAATCATATCTAAAATAAAATATATATATAAGCTTTTGGAATAAGAAAAGCGAAATGATTAATCTATTGAACTCTATAAAATAACTAATATAACAGTTTTACAAAAATCTGAAAAGTATTAAGCAATAAATAATGGACATTCAATCTGAACATACAAAGCTATTGCTTCCAAATTATAATGGAGACACATGTATATTTGCCTATCAAATAAAAAATATACATGCATACACTTTAAATGACTTTTCTATTCAGTTATTTCAAAATGGTAAATTATGTTTGAGTTCTTTTCTTTGAATTAGCCATTTAGAGTAAAAACTAAATTCTTTTTGTTTTGATATTTTTGAAAGAATAGATTTGCTTACAAAAGAATGGGTTAATTATTTTTTGATACTTGGATATTTACTTCCAAATAGAATGACATTCAATAAATTGATCATATAAAATTTAAAGAAGTCAAAATAATGATACAAAATTTCACAATTCAGTATTTCAGTAAATGATGAGGAATTCAAAGGATATATATCAGATCGGAAATAAAACGTTTAAGAAATCCTTTTGTATCAAAAAAAGGAGTGATGATTCAAGAAATACTTTCAATTATATCTTTTTTTTCAAAGTAGATTACGAGTGAATTTTTGAAAACAAAACATACCTGTAAAATACTCGGCTGTAGGGTCTCCTCTGTTTCGTCTTTTGTCCCTCTCCTTGAAATATTCGTCTATGATATTTCTAGGATTTTCAGGATCATAAGTTGCTTTGTGTTTCTTAATAATGTCGTAAACTAATTTTTCCATCTGGTCATTGCACTTTACGGTTTCATTATAATAAGGTGTGAAAGGAAATATAAAATATCTAAAGATAAAATAATAAATTTTTAAAAACTATTTCTTTTCAGGACATTTTAAATCAAATTAACATTTAAAAGCTTAAGTTTATCAATCAATCAATCAAACTTCAGTTAATAAATGAATCAATAAGTATTCAAATGAATAAAAGCATTTTGATTTTTTTCCCTTTTATTAAAATTTATGTGATTATTAATGCATTAAATTCAACTTAAACTTTCATAATTTTTAAGTCCAAAATCTATTATTCAGTGACGAATTGAGCACAGTGACCGCTAAAAGTTAATTTTTAGGTTGATTCCTATAGGAAAATTATCTATTGCAATGATTCTCATTCTAAGACTTTGAGAAAAATTCTTCAATTCTTCACCGATCATGGTTCTTAGAACCCAAACCCCTTTCGTGAACAGGGTGGCTATATTCAAGTTATTTGTAAACAAAATAAATAGAATATTTTATTTGCAAAATTTTGCCGCCCTGTTAGAAATGTAAAAATTTTGGAGAAATTCGTAAATGACTCATATAATTCAAAAGAGGTGAAAATGGTGGGAATTTGAAATTTCATTTTAATTTAGCTTTCTTCATATTGAGATTAGGAAAAAATCCAGCTAATAAAATGTTCTCTTTATTAAGACGATGAACTTTTGCATTTAAATTATTTCGATAACTATAGTATTTTAGTAATAGGAGCTGAAAAGGGATTTTCCGGCCATAGTATTGACTGTTTCTAACATCAACGATTTATGTTGCTTGATAATAATTTAAATGTAAAGGAATCTACTTTTTCTTTTCAACTTGCATGGGAGAATTTTTTAAAATTATTCTTTATTTAGATTTTTGCCTCATAATAAGCTGCTTATAATTAAGAAAATGAAGCATTCTTGGAATAGCAAAAAAAACATTTTAATGAATGTTTCACATAAGAATATTATATTTATAATTTATAATTATAAGCACACACTCACACGAAATATAAAAATGCGAACTTAAACACATGCATAATATCTTTAATTACTTACTTCGCAAATGTACCACATAAAAGCATATTCATCGGCGTGATACACTGCACCACTACGGAATACAATTCGTTGAATTTCTTTATTTGTTCTGTTGTAGCTCCCGCTTCGCCAAACATTGTGAACCGCAGAAAAGTATTGCATTCGTAAGTACAAAATTCAATCAAATTCAAAGGTTCACCGTTTCTGGCTCTCAGTTTGTTGACGCTAGATTGGATTGAATCGTACAGAGGACCTGCAATACTAGTTTTAAAGGAATTGGCTCCCCTTTCCTTTATGATTACCAAGAAGAATTTCCGAACAACTCTCCAAGCTTCGCCATTGATGTAAAGGACACCTATTAAAACAGGAGCATGCGAATATTGTTTTATTGAGTAATCGAATTTGATTCACATGTTATTTAGATTAAGATGATTGTATTTAATAATTAATGATAAATCCGAGTATCTATTACAGAATAAAAATTCCATAAATTTTGAAACAATTCGAGTATGCTTGCTCATACTTTGAAATAATCATCTAATATAATTATAAAATTTTTAAGAATTTTATATAATTGCTCAGGTGACATTGTTTTAGTTTAAAAAAAGATTTCAAAAAGATAAATGTTATCTTATCTTTTAGGATAATTTAGGACTTTATGTTGCTATCATTCATAATTTTTAGGATTATTTATATTCTGGAAATTATTGAAACTATAGATTTTTTTATTGCTGTTCGGATTTAATTGTGATTATTGTTTTCTTTCAGTATAACAATTGAAATTTTAATATTGTTAACATGACACTGATATAAACAAAGGCATTAACTATTATTCAAAAGTAAAAGCTCCGGCAAAATAATATATAAATAAGATATATTATTGTGTGCCTTTATAAATAAAATCCTTTATCAGGGCATGTTTTCTGCTCATTTATAAGCAAATTATAAACAACGAAAGAAAAAACATTTTTAATACTACAATAATAATTATGCGTATTCCCACACGAATAATCGGAATTTGAAATTATTCAAATATAGATATATTATGGGCACAAGAAATTTTTTTATGAAAAGAACAAAAAAATGTACAGAACTCGATTTTAACACGCCATTTCGTGTCCCAATCAAAAGCGTTCATACTTTCTAGTTCAGTAAATTTTAGTAATTTCCATTATTTTCTCACAATTTTTTTGGAAAAAGTAGTATCATGAGTACGATGATCTATTGTAATGAATTAATTTTGTAATGAAAAAATGATAGCAATTACGTATATTAACGGGATTACCTTGTTAATTTATTAAAAAAGAAGTAAGCTACTAAATTTTGAATTCCCTCTCATTAAATGTTCTAAAATTATTGAAGGAATGAATAGCTGAGATATCATTCTGATTATTTGACTAGTAATACCCGATATTAACCTAATAGCTAATTTACGAAAAAGAAACAGTATATTGCTTAAAAAAATAATTCCTTGAATTAAAGGAAATGTTACCTAAGTTCCAGATTTACATTTCTTTAAATGTTAAATATTATAATTTGTTAAGTGCAATTAAGTTATATAAGTTTTTAATAATAGTGCATATAGAAAAGTCACTCATGGGATTATTTAACTAACAAACAAATTTATAATATACTACTTACCGCCTTTGAATACGTGCCCCAAGAGATGATAACCAGACATTCTATCACCGAAGCATTCTGATTTAGTGACTAGTGCTTCCCGGATAGCTTTATAGCTTCCTAAGTTGATGTACAGTCGACCTGTGCATGTGAAGCAGAAAATATCTCCATATTTCCTTTTCAGTTTGTTCAACTTGAAATGAGCGTCGGAATTTTTCATGAAGGGCCAGTACCCAAAATATGGAAGGCCTATCGGAGCTGGAGGCAAGTCTTTGTCTCTCGAAATATACATTATACTTAAAAGAAGAAGTATTAATATTAAGAGAAAGGAAAATGGACAAACGGTGCTGAAAAAATCTACCATTGATTGCACAGGCATGTTGATGAAAACAACTGAAACTTGAATCTGAAAAAAAAAAAAGAAATTTTAGAGAGATTTCAAACATATTTGTTTTAAATTTTATAGATGTGATGATAGGATAATTTAAAACGTAATTTAAAAAAAACGAATTTTCGGAATAAAATATCGAAGAAAATTAACTATTTGAGCAATTAGTTTTCAATAGCCAAAGGTTCATTTTAAAATTTTAAATAATTTTTAATCCTGATTTCTTTATTATGTTTTATAGTTATGTACGAAAACGGACTGCTTCTAGATTTATTTGCCTTATGCACTTGTTATTTGTTTTTAAATATAACTGATAAAAAAAAAAACCGATGAGAACATTTAAAATTTTATTTATTTACATGTTTCAGTTTTCTTTTAGCCATTCCTTATAACTAGCCAGCAGATTGAATTTTTGAACACATTTGTGCAATTTAAATAAAGAATCAATTCACTTGATAACTGTAATACTGTTATATTATATCCAATAGTATATTAATCATTTTAAATTAAAAAATCCAAGTGATTGAAGAATTTTATTATATAACAAACGTTATTGTAAAATGACGGTGCTATTTTTGAAATGCCAAATTTTTCTGTCATCCTAAAATATATATAATTTTAAAATATCATATACAGTGAAATCATGTTTCATTATTTAAGCATTTCTTTACTCAGAAATTACGCTGCTTGCACATACTAGAAATTATAGATAAATATGTAAGGTTTTGCATATCCAACAAAATCTTACAGCGTTGTAATTTATGCACTGCATAGCAACAAGGTTTATTAAAAATTCTTTGTCATTAGTTTACACATTTTTATTTACATATTTTATACACATATTTATTTTTTATTTACACATTTCCGTATCTATATCAATGCAACATCTTTCTAAATTTCTTTTAAATTAATTGTAATTAGTGGAAATATTAATTTAAATATTTATTTGTATTATGTTTTTACAGGTTATGAGAAACCATTGTTTAATACTTAAAATGAATTTCATGTTGATAAAAGAAGGAAATTAGGTAAATTTGTATAAATAAAAAATTTTATAAACATTTTATTCGTTATAGGTTTTTGGAGTTGTTACCTATTAAAATTTATTTTACTTAAATAAAATAAAAAATTATAAAAAATGTTATGTTAACATAAACTGTATTAAAAAATATTAGCAATAGATGTGGACTGTTAATATATGTTGTCAATTAAATATATGATATTGTTAGTAATAAAAATTATACAATTGCTAATATAAATTATAATAATTAAAATGATGCATGTATAATAATACAGATAATTAAAATAATACGTATATAATAATTACAAATATAAACTAAAATAATATAAATACATTAAATGCAAATATAAACTAAAGATTTAGTTGAAAAGAAAGACGCAAGATAACGATTTTAATTCAAAGTCGCTTTCAATAAATTTTATCGAATTTAAACTGTAATAAAATACTTACAAATTCTGTATAGGATTTTTTAACTATAAATTAAAAAAAAAACTAAACGAAAGCTTGCAAGGAAAATAAATTTTTTTTGAAATAACTAAAATTTAAAAAGAACTAAGTGCTTACTTTTGAAATGACTAATATTTTCAATAACTTGTCGATTTCAACCAGCTTCGCATCGTCCTCCGTTGAGCGAAAATTGCGCAGTCGTCTGAGCAGGATGTCATTACGATTCGAGCAATTTAACTGTCAGATACTTTTTCTAACACAGTTATATCAGTGATATGTTTATTCGAATAGCTTAATGCATCATTACACGATTCCGCTTTTGAGTGCTCTTTTTTTTTATCTGAGCAATTCAGATCTATAAAAGTAAGGCATCTCCAGAAATGGGTACTTAGTCTCAGTTCCAAATATCAATGCATTTCCCAAAAGCAATGTTTCAATTTATAATCAGTATAATTAAAATTGAACAACGATATGTAATTTTAAAGTTGCTGTAAATTAAGTTATAATTTATAAAATATTATTCTATTTCTAAGATAGAGCGGAACGTTTATTTATCGATAATAATTAATTCATTTTATTCACTGTCAATTTCTGCACGAAAGGCTCATTTTATTTAGCTAATATTAAAAAAAATAAATTGCCATCCTCCGAAAACTAATAATTAAATAAATTCTGAAATATGGAATTAATAATAGTACAAGAAAATTCTAATATATATTAGTCACGATGATAAAATAAGATTCTATAATAGGCTAGTCACAATGATAAAAGAAGATTCTAAATTATGCTGAAATCCTTTTGAGATCTGTGCATATTTATTTTCAGTTCTTATTTTCGTTATGATTGATAATGCGTTTCTTAAAGGCAGAAAGTATTAGTAAAATTATTTGTGCAAATGTAATGAAACCAGTTGTATCTAATTTCCTTTCTATTATTTTGTGTAATGTAATGAAAAACACTTTTACTTTTAGTTACAAAAAATACATATTTATTTTTGCAATGAATTATGTTACATGCTAGTCTTGTTTATATATTGAATAATGTCAAGTAGGTACTTTAGTGTGGAACTAAAGGACCGATAAGAAGAAGAGATAAATAAATTTAATAATATCTCAACCCTTAATTGAGAACACTGTGACTGAGAGATCTTCACTTTTATGCCAGTAGGGAAAGCTCCAGAATACTTTTCTGGAGACAGTAAGAAAAATCCAGAGCATTTACCTGGTAAACTAAAGAAAAGTCTAGAATCTTCTGGAATACGAAGTAAAGGAGAACATCAAAAACACAGACAAAAATCGTATTTGAATATTGAATCACATAAATGCCCCAGAAAAATTTGACTATCATTAAGCAGGTGTAATTTTAATTGATAAACCAGAATCCGTCAGCAAAATCATATTTGCACTTTATTACCTCTTAATTATATAAGTAAGAAAAATAATTCTTGCAGCTAGAAAGGTTCTTCCATAAGAGAAAAAATTTTACAAGAACTGTTGCGTACACCTATTATACAATGTCTATTATTATAGACACTGATTCATGCTACATCGAATAAAACAACTTTTTAGCAGCTCCAGATCTAGCTCAGAAACGTCCTCCTGCCATCATAGCATCTTTGCAGATGAAATAAAAATCTTTAAATTTAAATAAAAATTAAAGACTTGAATGATAAGACTCACTTTTCCCGTCTCATGCTCTCATAACAACCGGAAACATTTTTGAAGATAGTTTTTCTTCTCATGTTTCCTTATGACAGAATAAATTCTGGTATCCATTGAAAATTCATTAAAATCAATGAAAATAAGTTATTATCATTAAAATTAAACTATAATCTTGATACTCTTCCAAACTTATTAAAATGATATTAAATATAATGAGCGTGATGTGACTTATCGCACTTTAAAGTCCCTCTCTTAGTAATTCGTCGACGTTTTAAGTCGAGTGCGCGTTTCTTGTTTTTTCAGTAAAACTAGTGCCGAGAGTACGACTTAACTACTTAACGCGACACGTTTACTTCTCTTTTACAAGGGGACACATTCACATATGGAACAAGAGTAACCATGCCCGAACTGGGGCTCGAACCCGAGACGCCCAGAGTGCTGAGAAGATGAGCCACCCCTATGCCTGGACGACAGAGTTAAATAAAAACAAGTAATATTAACTTTCTTCTGCCTTTTCTACGTTCATAAAGCTTCATCATCATTTTATAAATATACGCAGTTTTTAAACCTTTTTTTTACTTTTTTTAAAATTATTTCTATTTACTTTGCGAAATCAAAAATTTGTCACACATTTATGAATAAAATCTTTTTCTATTTTTGAATGATTCAGTATTATAAAATAAGACTTAATATTCTCTATATCAGAAATAAAATAATAAAAAAATCCGTATATTGTTACAAAACTTAAGGATAAAACAAAAAAAAATTAAATCATTTACATGCAGACACATTTTGTATTATAGTACTGCTTATAAAGGGAAATTAGTAAATATTTTAAACAGATAATTGGAATTAGAGATATAAATGTATTTAACTGTCTAAAAAGATGCTGTATCGGAAAAATCCCTGTTTGATTAAAGTTTTTTGAATAAAAAACTGTGTTGGATACAACTATCTGATGAGGCAACAATATAGTTAACACACAAGAAAAACTTAGCATGTTATAATTTTAAAAGAGACTTTATTAGCATTCAAATGACACAAATAATACACATAAAGAAAAGTATCTGGTAGATATATCTGTATCAAGATATACTCAATTTTTTAAAAATCTGTTTCCTTACAAGTTTCGCATTATCAACACATTGACTCTCAGAACTGTTCTAATTTAGCAAGGATATTACGGATAAGAGTGATAGGTTCAACAATTTTGATGATGGCATTGTAGCTTAATATTAGGAGTGCCGCTTGTATCAGAAGATTCTCATAGAATGTAATAAAAGATAAAGGAATGTAAAGAAGGTATATAAGGTATCAAATCAGACGTATATCAAAGAGATTTTCTCCTTACTCATTCAACGTGTTCGATCATTGCCGTTTATGTAATCCATATTGTTTTACCGTCGCATTCTTCCCCGGTAGTGTTTGCACACAGGGTACTAAATAATGCGTTTCAGCAAGTCTCGGAATTACAATTTCAAGAAGTTATTGATTACATTTTAGGTACGACTTCTTTTTCAATATTTGAAAACACGAAATAAAATTTATGCGTCTCCTTTTGAGACATCTATATTTATTAGCTACCTCATATATTCACAGATTTTATATTAAACCTTAATTAAAAAACAAAAATTCCATGGGTGATTTTTACTATGTATTTCAGCATTCACGAGCATTTTCAGAATTTATACCTCAGTTATGTATGCATTAAATTAAAATTATCTTTACATAAAATAAAAATTTATGATGCTGCCAGTATGACAAACATAATTTTTTGATAATAAAATATAGCAATATTAGTAAAATGTTAACTAAGTTTATTTCCCAAATTAGGCACAAGTACTTTGATTGAGTTCCCTCTCGACTATGAAATCACTCGCTATAGTGAAAAAAATCCAATATTACTTAGGAAAATATATTTATTATAACTATCATTTTTATTGTTTGTATTTCCTTCCAGTTCATGATACCACACATTTAAGACTACTTTTGCTATTTACCTATTAGTTATATTATTTCTGATATTTTACTATAAAATAATAAAAATGACAATTAACACAGAGTACTAAAATGGCATGTTATTGTTCCGTGAATAGCATGGAAATAACATATCAGAATTCCCAGTTTAACATTTATTTTGTATATGAGTTTTCCAAAAAGTTAAAGTTTATCTTACGTTCATAAGCTGCTTCAAGATAATAAATATATCAAAATTTATTATCACGTTTGACAAAGGAATAGTTCAATCAATTTTTATCTCTAGGCTTGGCACATATCAAGAGGTTGCTGTTTACAAATGATTCAAGAGAAACCTTTTCTCCCTCAGGTAATGACAGATGGAAATTTTGTATAATGGTAGCCAAAAGTAAGAAAGTCTGCATCATTACGTAACCTTCACCTATACAAGACCTTTTACCTGAAAACAATAAAAATACATTTTAAGTAATCTTATTTATACTATGCGTTAAGTAAGAAATTATTGCTTACTGTAATTAATTTAACATTTCTAATGTAACTTTGCTGTTAGCTATTTTTATTTTCTACAGTATAATTAATTTCTATAGAATTAGAAAAAAAATCGATTTTTTTGGACAGACAAAGCCTATTTCTATCTCTAAGACTGTCAATACATAAAACTGCTGGATATAGGCAAAGTGATATCTATATCTATATGCACCAGTACTTCTTCATTCTGCAAAGGTAAATATGTATGCGGGTTGACAGCATTGTTTGTTAAAGACCATTTTTTTCGAAAGATAGGACCTGCTAATGCATTTATCTATACAACAAATGGTAAATGATATGAAAGTACTTTGTCCATCTTAATCATTCCGACAGCGTGCATGTCTAGATAAAATAATTTTCATGTAAGATGACTCTTCTCCTCACATTGTTAAGTCAGTGATGAATTCGCACAAGAGGCATTGCGGAAAGATAGAATTATAATTAATCATTTTCCAACAGCATCACCTTCGAGTTTTCCGGATCTAATCTTGGGATTTTCGACGAAGGGATTATTTTAAAAATGTTCTGTTCAGTTGCCTGGTCGCAAATTTTCCTGAATTGAAGACACGGATTATTCAACAAATTCATAACGTGACCCCTTTAACACTTGGTCTGCTGTGGAACATATTGTGTATAGGTTTCAACTTGTGGTGGAAAGTGGACAGCATATGGAACATATCTTGCATATGTCTAGCTATAATTGATAGGCATTTTCATTTTGCATTTTATGCAGCTTTTAAACTGACGGTTAAAAAAAACCAAGACATTATAGACTTTTTATGAGGATTTTCTGTTAAGAAAATTTAAAAACCGAATCATTCTTGCTTTTTTTGTCTAAGGATCATAAAAAACGATTTTTTTTGCATCCAATGTCCCATCCCCAACCTTGCTGTTAGAGTTTTTCTTTCCTATAACATAGCTTCAGATGTTGAATGACTTAGAAATCCTTTCTTTACCATTAAAAAAAACTGAAAAAAATAGTCATGCACATTGGACAGCACAGTTGATTTAATGTACACCTAATGCCAAAGCCGTTGCATCTTGAATCAAAATATAATTTGTTGCTGAATACATTATTATTCAACAGCCGTTTACAAACCATCTATTGGTGCACTTAAGAAATATGTTTTATGAAATATCGTTTCCTCATCTTCTAATATATTCATTTCAAATTTGAAGTAATTCTGACCAATGATTTTGAATTTGAATTCACTTGTATAAGGGCTGAATTCTTTCTACCAAATTTTAATGTGCGACTTAAATTAAAACGCCCCTTTTTTATTTTAAACTTCTGAAATTCAAATATCTTTTAGAATAAAGGTAAAGTAACTAGAAAGTATATGCTCAAATGAAACATTAAAATTTTGTGGAGAATGATCCTTGTATTGAAAAAAAAATCATTTGTCAAATTTAACATGGCATTCATTATATGATAATTATCAGCAACTTTTATAAAACCACATTAGATTAAGGAGCTTTAGTTCTTTCATTTTCGAAAAGAGAACTTGTTCTTTTCCAATGTTCTAGAACATGGTATAAATCAGTTACAAGAATGATATGGAATTATCTCTTTAGTTCTTAATGCTTTAATTGTCGATAAAACTTTGCTTTATATTGTTCAAAATATTTTTTCAAATAATTTTGTTCAAATAATTTCATTTTCTGTCTTTTTGCTCATCTTTCCATCTTTTTTAATATTAAAATTTAAAATATATCAAATTCTTCGACTTTAAATCTCATTTTTTAATTATAAAATTATGTTTTAAGTGCAATTTTTTCCCCTCTCCTTTTGCTTATTATCTAAATAATGGTGCTAATTTTTTTGTACTAAATATCTGTATGCTTTAACTTTTTATTTGCCAAATTATTTTATAATTCATTTTTCAATTTTATTTTTGAATCATTAGTCAAGCTGTGCAGAATAAATTCAGGAAAAAATTTGTTTATTTCATTAAAATAATTTAATTACTAACTAAAAATTTTAAATTTCTGCCTGCAACTGATATCTAATTATTGTTGTTAGAATTACTTGTTTCGTGTTTATTTAAATACTGTCAGAAAAGTAGCCATATTACGAATGTTCATGGCTATCTTTTTGACCATCGTGTAATGAAGGTCTTTTATGGTGCTCTAAAGCGCCGTCTGTAAATAAAACGTTAGAAGTTTGTTTACTTAATATAATATTATCAAATAGCTTAAATTTTATTAATATAAATTATTACAAAATACTTTGTTTTCTTTCTAAATTAAAATAACAATAATTATAAAAAATGTCGATATTAAATTTTCCGTATGAAATTTTACTAGAAAATATTACTTATTTTTAAAAAAATAATGAGTTCTTACTTTATTGATAGTTATAAAAATTATTATCTTATAATTTTTTTAATAACTTTGTCACTTCTTTCAAGGAGCTTTAATCTACTCACCTACTCCAAACATAATGGGTGGTTCAGCTTTTCGTTTACCATGTTTAGGAATATATCGAGATGGATCAAATTTTTCAGGTTCATCGTAAGCATTTGGATCATGATGACAAGAATAAAAATTTTGTAATAATATAGCCTTCTTAGGAATTCTGTATCCTCCCAAAGTGGTTGCTTCTGCAAAAGAAATATCCTTAAACTGATAAAAAGTTCATCGTATTGAATAATTTGATAGTTAAAGGACGTTTCTTTAAAAGCTCTGTTAACAAAATCTTAAAATTAGGATTAATTTTCGTTCCCTAAATGTCTCCTTTTACAGTAACATGTGGAGTTTTCTTAGAGGGACCGTGGGACAATGGTCGATTACGAGGACGATACTTGATTTGACGGTCTTCTAATCTTCCTTGGCATTAAAAAGGCGTTTCCCCCATTTAGAATACAACAGACCTCCTTCGTTCAGAATTCAATAGATCAGTGTATGATATATATATATATATATATATATATATATATATATATAT
>JAPMOQ010041062.1:4000293-4027482 GCA_026543055.1 Argiope trifasciata | reverse complement strand
TATCTATCTATCTATCTATCTATCTATCTATCTATCTATCTATCTATATACTTTATGCAATATTATATAAAGGAGTTCAGGTGCTACAATGCTGTTATTTGTTTCGTTTATTTTATACATAACTCAAAGAAACATTAGACTAACTTGTGCATTCTTGAGAAGGGAAAAAATTTAAGAAATCTGCTGTTCTGATTGATTCCTGTACATAGGCATTGAAGTAAGTTAGATTGCTTTTGTCTTCAATAGTTGGTTGCCTGTCTAAACCAATCACTTCTACGATTTCACTGTACAACTTCTCTTGCTCCTCAGGGTAATTTAACAAACCGTTCATTAGTAGGCTTGTGAAAGAAGCAGCTACTAGAGCACCATCACCTATGAATTGCGTGATGGAACCCAATAACATTTTATCTGTAATAAAAAAAGTTTCAAATTAAATTGGATTAATCGTGTAATGTAAAGATAAATCATACAAAAAAAATTTATGCAGTAATTATTGTTTATAAAGTAATATGTGCTGATTTTGGAACTTTTTTTAAACAATGTAAATTGTTATAGGTATTCGAAGAAAATTAAGCTTGTTAAATATACATTGTTCAGCTTACAGTAAAAGGATTAGATTTTATTCTATAAAGATTTCAAAATTTTTGATGAAAATGTTACATTGTGTTAATAACACTTGATAGGGTGTTGCGAGCTATAAGACCTTAATCTCTCAGTTGAAGTAGAATAATATCATTTTGAAGTAGAATAATATGCTTATTTCTTATTTAGTGCATCTCCATCAATTGGTATTCAGATATATAAAAATCTGTTTCAGATATGGTTTACAAGGCTTGGGGGTGAGCTGCCTTCACTGCTACGGCAGAACATATTGCTTATAAAAAAAAGGTTGTATTGTGGTCTAGGGGCACATTAGAACTCAAAATAAATCATAACTTAGGTGCCGCCATTAAGCACCCATTCAAAACAGTTATTCAGGGTAGAGTTACTTTCGACGTGGTTTTATCTAATTTGACATAATCCATTTTTACATTCATGAGGAACATGAGGAAGGTCTGCTTAAATAAAATGAGAATTATTTGCCAAAACACAATTATGTTTTAAGAAAGGAATATATTTTAAAAATGGGCAACACATTCTGTTCAAAAAGTGAGTTAAATTATAAAGAATGATTACATGCACAAGAAATCAAACTATTTCTAAAATAGTTGATTATCAATACTCTCTTATTTAAAAATACTCATGTATAAATATTAATTTTTCCTTCATCACTTCGTTTTTTTGCAAAAAGACGTCAGAAAGAATCAAAATTCATACAGGTACAAACAAATTTAATCGCATAAAATTAAAAAATTAAGAAATATATCATAGAATTGATTACACTTGTCACAAGTTTTAAACAAATGTTATTCATTCAACTTTCAACAATTTGTGCACATTTAATCTTTAAATATTTTTATTCCATCAGCTATCTTTTATATAATTGAAAATTATTTTTTATGCAAGAAACCTCCTTGAATATAATCTTCATAAGAATTTTTTAAAAAAAATTTCTAACCAGTGAAGTATTCTGCTGTGGGATCCCCTCTGCTTCTTCGTTTATCTCTTTCTTTGAAATATTCGTCAATGATATCGCGAGGATTTTCTGCATCGTAGCTGGTTTTGTGTTCGTTGATTATATCTTGAACTATCTTTTCACACTTTTTGTGATATTTTATGGATTTCAGAAAATTGGGCATAAATGGAAAGATAAAGTACCTGCAGAAATAAAAATCAACAATAGAATGAGCTAAAACGTTTCTACCATAACTGTATTCCAGAAAAATTATGCCAAAGAATTTCACCAAATTTTTCAAACTAATTGATGGAAGGAATTCAGCATTTCGTAATAGAATTAAAATACAATGAAAAAAATGGTGGGCAAGAATTTTAAATGGCATCTAATTTGGAATATTGTAAAGCAGTTTTCCTTCCAAATGTGGGGACTAGGAAGAAAGTATGTTTTTGAGAATAGTTTGTGAATAATACAGAGGAGAAATTTAGGTAATTGATGTATTCCAAAATTGAAAGATAATATTAAAATTAATCGTACATAAATATCGTTTTACTTATAAACAATATTATAACAAAATCGCCAAAATTTTAACTTAATTTAAAATCATTCTTGAAAAAAATCTGCATTTCATCTCAAAATGTCATTTAAAGATTTTATACAATTTACATCAAAACACATCATAAAGATTGTGTATAAATGTAATTTCTTCTTTCTTTATGAAATACTCTTAGAAACTATTGTATACATATTTCAAATTCTAATTTCAAACAAATTAATATCTAATAGTATAAATCAATATCTAAAAATAGTTTCTCATTTTTATCAGAATCATCAATTTTATGTATAGTGAAATTATGTTTTAAACTATGAATAATATAGATTATCAAACGTTTCGATGATGCCAATCTAGCATTGCTTAGTATTATCTTCATTAAATATTGATAAATACTGTTATATATTTAACATCTTTCATTAAATAGTTAAAAATGCTACCAAGTTTGCATTTATTCCTTTCTTTTCAAAACTTTAATTGCTTACTTTGCAAACGTCCCGCAAAGAAGAATAGTTTTAGGTGACAGACACTTCACTTCCATTGCATATAATTCATTGAATCTTCTGATTTGTTCCTGTGTAATTCCAATCTCACCAAATAATGTGAGTCGCACGATGGTGCAACATTCTCGCATCAAAAGTTCTATAAAGTTGATGGGTTCACCTTTTCTTGCTTTTAATTCATTCACCGTAGACTTGATGGAATCGTATAAAGGACCAGCTAAGTGAGTTTTAAGAGAATTCGCACCACGTTCTTTTAATAACACCAAAAAGAATTTTCTTGCAGCTTTCCATGGTTCTCCATTCATATTGAGTACGCCTGTTGTTGAAAAATGAAATTAGAAATTTATATGTTTATTTTATTAATTTGCCTAAAGATAATAAACTTTTAAAATGATATTTTTAATAAAATTTTAATATTTTTTTGTTTAATTTAACCAAACACAAAATATAAACTAACTACAAAAATAGATTATCTATTAAAATTAAAAGCAGCAATGAATTCGAATGTGACTAATAAATACCTAGAGAAAATACATTAATTTCAGCTTACTTTC
Source organism: Argiope trifasciata (assembly GCA_026543055.1). Classification (NCBI taxonomy): domain Eukaryota; kingdom Metazoa; phylum Arthropoda; class Arachnida; order Araneae; family Araneidae; genus Argiope; species Argiope trifasciata. The sequence continues at coordinate 4,024,317 of JAPMOQ010041062.1, read as the reverse complement.
AAACTTGCTTCAAAATTAAAAAATTCAAATAAAAGATTTCATTGCAATTCGAAATACGAAGTTATAAAATACTATTGAAAAAGAAATATAAATGAATTTGCTCATTACAGATTAAATATCAAACAAGAAAATTGTAAGATTATCGTATATTAATAAAATTCGTCATTACATGGGAAAAACAGTTGTCTTGAAAGATTCACGATTTGATTCTAAAACGTGCTTTTTTTATCTCATAAAAGCGAAAGGCTGCAATACATAAAATTAACTTAGAACCAATTAATGTGTGTTGTGACTTACGATATTTCACAAGCCAGCTGACAATTACCTGTCCACGATTTCAGTTGACAGATAATTGTATCCCGGTTTTTCAGTAATTATAATTCTCTCCTCAGCTATTTAAGCGGATAGAATCTCTTGTTTTTTTAGTAGAGTCAAATGAGGTCAAGAATACGACGTTTTTTACTTTATTCGTCACATTTGGTTACCTAACTCCTTTATGTAGTAGGGCACATACACACCTCACAAATTGAGTACAGAAGACAATGTTTTTCATGTATAGGATTTCGAATAAAGCATCATTTTCTCTAGAGATCTAAGCTCCGAAAGTTGTAAATTATTTTTTCCCAAATATCCCGCCTTAAATAAATTGGTTAGCCGTAAAGTTGAAAAATTCAGAAAATGGCTCTAACACACTTGTTTCTCATTCCAGATTTTTTTATACACTGATGGAAAAAAAATCCCAACACTAGGAAGGAGCTGTTCTATATAAACGAAATTTGGTAGGCGTGTTTATACATCTGAAAGATGACGTCTATTCAAATTTCGAGCTACGCGCGTAAGTGTGGCGCTAGTAGCGACACTATGATCATGCAAATGAGGTTTGCTTTAAATAAGCGCTGTAAGGTTCGTGATCGTTATTTACAGTTGAGATTTGACGTAGTGGGTTAATGTTAGCCAAGGATGCCTCTGAGAAGACGAAGAAGCCATTATCAACAGCTCACTGAGTTTGAACGAGGTCGTGTTGTAGGGCTACGAGAAGGAGGGTTTTCTTTCCGCGATATTGCTGAAAGACTTGGCAGGAATGTATCCACTGTGCATGAGCATTGGCGGCAATGGTCAAGGGAAGGTACTGCCTCAAGAAGACCAGGTTCCGGGCGGCCACGGGGTATTACTGAGAGGGAAGACCGTCGTATTCCGTGTATGGCTGTGGCTAATTGTACTGCGTCTGCAGCTGAAATTCGAGCTGCAGTTGGCACCACAGTGACACAACGCACTGTTACAAATCGGTTACTTCAAGGACAGCTCCGAGCCACACACCCTGTACAATGCATTCCACTGACTCCAAACCACTGCCGTTTGCGACGTGAGTGGTGTCAAGCTAGAGTTCATTGGAGGACGGAGTGGAGATCTGTTGTGTTTTCTGATGAAAGCCGGTTCTGCCTTGGTCGCAGTGATAGCCGTTTGTTGGTTAGAAGGAGGCCAGGTGAACGCCTGCTAGTGACCTGTCTGCGGCCTAGACACACAGGGCCTACTCCTGGAGTTATGGTTAGGGGAGCAATTTCGTATGACAGCAGGAGCACTCTCGTGGTTATCCCATGCACCCTGACTGCAAATTTGTACGTCAGTCTAGTGATACAACCTGTTGTGCTGCCATTCATGAACGCATTCAAGGAGGTGTTTTCCAACAGGATAACGCTCGCCCTCATACCGCTGTTGTAACCCAACATGCTCTACAGAGTGTCAACATGTTGCCTTGGCCTGCTAGAACACCAGATCTTTCTCCAATCGAGCACGTATGGGACATCATTGGACGACAACTCCAGCGTCATCCACAACCAGCATTAACTGTCCCTGCATTGACCGCCCAAGTGCAACAGGCATGGAACTCCATCCCACAAACTAATATCCGACACCTGTACGACACAATGCATGCACGTTTGCATGCTTGCATTCAAAATTCTGGCGTTTACACCGGTTACTAATGTACCAACATTTCACTTTTGAAATGGCTCTACCTGTGATCTTGAAACTTTAATCAATTAAATATGTTACCTAGACAAATGTATTCCTAAAAGTTCATTACTGTACAATAATTTTTTCTAGGTGTTGGGATTTATTTTCCATCAGTGTATTTTTGCTTAAAAGTGAATAATTTCTTTTATCCTATTTCATAAATGGGGTTTTGCATAAAATTTCTATTTAATCGAAACATTGTATTCCAGAAGATGTACCTGGTAATAATTTTACTAAGTAATTTAATATTTTCATAACCTTTAGTTGAATTTTAATTAAACTTTAAAATGAATCAAAAATTGAACACATTTAATTATTCTTAAGTTTTTAAATGACTGTCTCGAAATATTTTTATGCTTAAGATTTTTATATGAGCACCCAAAAACAGATTTTCTATAATTTAATTAATAAATTTTTAATAAAAATACATTGTATGCATTGTATATCATTTTCAAAAATACCTAAATCATTAAAATATTCAGTATCTGCAATTAATTAAGCAAATATTTAATTCAAAATAGGAGCACTGATCCTAACGTTATTTTAAAATAACTCATAGAATAGGAATCATTCAAAGATAAAAATTCAATATAAGTAATTCAAGAGAAAAAAATCTAAGTTAAGTGAAAAAATGGAAGAAATTAAAAATGATCAAAATTTTAGTTTTGGAAACCTTTATTAAATTTCAAATCGCAATTAAAGAGCTAGTAGATATAAAATAACCAAACTTTCTAGGGAAAACTATGAAAAACGATAATGTGCATTAAATGGAAATAAATAAATAAAATTTACTTTATTCATTCAAGTATTTTTCAATTTATATAATTTTAATAATATAAAAGCAACAGAATCATTTGAACATTAAAAAATGCTGTTGTTTGTACATGAAATAAGAATTTTCTACATGTTGATGTAAAATTACTCATACAAAATTTTGGAGCAGATTGAAAACAAAGGAATAAATCAAATTCATGTAAAAATGCTATCCCGGAAATAGAGAATATTGAATTTAAAAAAAAAAACAATGGAAGAACAAGCAGTTAATAGTGTTTTTATTTGGTTATACCTGAAACTTGGTTTATACGCAAATTCATTTATTTTCATGACACTCATCAAAAATCTTAACACTAATAATTACTCCATTATCAGAGCAATAACGCAAAAAAACAAACAATGGATGTGATTGGATTGGTGATCTCTTAAGAAATCACATCACATTTCGAAAATTCATCTTATGATTTGATAAAAATTTAGCTGATGATTCAAATTACGTGATAATTAACTGAAGACGATTCAGGTTTGACTTCTAATGGGGTTTTGTTCACACTTTTCTTAAAACATTTTGCTTTGTTTTAGAGTTTCATGTCTCTTTTTTGTCTTTACGCTGAATTTTGAATGATTTTAGGGATAATCTAAAGCCGAATAAGTACTGAAATTTGATAATATAATTAATTTATTTGTGTATTGACTACATATTCTTAGAAAGTTATAAAATTAAATACTTTAGAAAAGAACTCCTTACCATCTTTAAAGAGACGACTCATTAAGTTATAGTCCGATACTCGGTCGCCAAAAAACTCTGATTTGGTTATACATGCTTCACGAACAGCCTTGTAACTTCCCAAATTAATATACAATCGTCCAGTACATGTAAAGCTAAAGATGTCTCCATATTTTTTCTTGAAAGCCTCTAATTCCGGAGTACAGTTAGCATCGGTTATGAAGGGCCAGTATCCGAAGTAAGGCAAACCTGTAGGACCTGGTGGAAGGCCTTTATTTTTGTAGATGAAATACGCTATCGTAAAGAAAACAAGTGCTAATGTTGTGAGAAGAGAGACTGAGGTTGCCGAGGCAACAATACTGGATATCAAACTTGCTTGCATGCTGAGTGCAAGAATTCACATGAGAGCCTGAAAAAAGAATTTATTATCAGATATCATTATTGTAAAATTACCGAACTGGTCTGAAAGTGACTTGAAAAGTATATTTTTATTTGAAAGGTCCTTTAAGATAAAATTGGAAAAAAATAGAAAGAAGGTCCTCCTGAAAGAATTTTGCAGATTATACGAAGCATTCTGAATCATATGTTAGTAACAGTGTATTGCTAATTCATTTAATGGAGGACGTAATTTGGATTAAAAAACCATTTGAATTGCCAATTCTCAGGAGAGCATTCTTCAAGATAAAAGCATATCTGAGATAATTCTCATAATTCTCAGACTAGTAGAATTTCGATGCCATTTATCTAAGTTTGAATTTTCAATAAGCTTAAAGTGATATCGTAACTGCAATCCTCCATGAGCTTTGACAATTTAAGCACTGCAAGTAAGATCGAAAAAAAAATGTGATATGACACCATTAATAGCTGAAAGATCTTTAAAGTCTTTATTGAAATGCATAGGTCAATAAAGATATATTTTTTGTACCTCATTTTAAAAAAATTTAATAGAATCAAATTATTAAAACCAACAAAACTAGAATTTGTGTGTAAGGAGGTGTATGCCGAATACAACTATTGTGACATGAAATAAAAAGGTCAGTCGTATATTTTTATATTTATTACTTAATTTATCAAATATATTATTGCTTCCGAACAAAATTTTTCCAGTTGGCAATTTTTGTTGTCTGAAATCAAAAGTGCATGCTGTACAGTTCGTAGAATTTTCCAAGTTCTCTTTACATTATCCACAAAAGAGATCTATTTTTTAATGGTATACTAAATTAAAAATAAAATTAATAATTTGCATCTAACATCAGCGCCCGTCGTATGATAAGTTATTTACAGTTATAAGAAATAAATTTAATAAATTATTTATTTGGCACTGCAATTTGATTAAATTTTTTTTGAGAAATTGGAACATCATTTATTTTTAGAAAGCTTAAATTTTTACATTTAATTGTTGTGTAACGAATAGCTTGTTGTAATTTATAAATAACGAGTTAATAATGTAACAAAAATTAACGATTTAAAAATATTAAGTTAATAGATGGATCAGAGATAAGAATATATAAAATTTCAAATAAATAAATTGGTTAATACTTACTTTTTCTACAAAATAAGTCATTAAAGACAGCATGCGAGCTAATTGAAACGAAGAATGGAAAGTAATTCCTGATTTGATGGGAATCCGATTCACTACTCTTAGATATGCCATTGAAATGAGGTTCCAGGTGGTTTTTATCAGTGGAATGATATAATAGGCAACTATTGAATTGTTTTAAGACCTTGAATAACTCTATTTCAGAGATAAAAGCTGTCATGGGGATATATAAAATAAAATCTGTATTTGGATTGCTCTCAATCATCAAACGTGTGTGATAATTTTAAAACGATTATTGAAGAAAATATGCATTTAAGAAATAAATTAATGCACTTATAAAATTATTGCTAAAGTCAAAAGTAGTCAGAATTATTCTTTCATATAAAATGACACTAATTATATTCATATTAAATTTAATTTTCTTTCATTTATATCAATAATAAAATTTTGAAATCAATGAACCTACATCACTGGAAAATTCTTTTAAAAATGAAAATTTGAAATATAAAATTTCAAATTTATGTTTAATGAACTTCCTAATCTTAAACCATTATTCTCATCTTGTATTCTGTACAATTTTTTTTATATTTTTATGAAGAAATTTGAGCTAAAGTCAATGTAACATCAAAACAATCAGCTGCTTTTTTTTAAAATCAATGTTAAAGTTAAGATTAAAAATCCCTTTTTATCTTTGAAAATCTTAGTTCATTGATGATAAAAAAAATAAGAATTTATGATAAAACTAGTAAAGAAGAAGATTTTGGAATTGCATTTTAATAAGTAGGCTTAAAAGAATAGATTCCACTATTTTTTATGAATAGTGAAGGGGCAATAATTATGTCTATTGTTTTAAAAAGTGTTTAAATATTCTTCCCTCCTTATCTATACAGTTTCTTTTTCGCACTACTAATGATCGATTTTTCAATGTGAAATTGAGATAAAAATTCTTTGTTGAAATAATTTTTTATTACTAGGACAATCATAGTTGTTCAGAAATTCCATTAAAGATTTGGGCATCCTAATGATTCTGTGTACCATAGGAAATAACTACAAATAATAATTGGTTAAAGTAAGATTATTTATTGCTTCCTGAAAATAAGCATTTGTGAATCAAAGGTATTCAAATCCATTTAAATCAAAGGAATACAAAGAAATTTCCAGTTGACTTTTTTTAGTATTTCATGAGAATGAGAGTGATATAATTAATATAATTGCTTATAAATGAATTTTTTGAATATAGAACAATGCAGTCTAGTTTTCACAAATTCTTAAGTTTATTAAATTCTATAGAACTGTTGTTTAGCAAAAAGAGAAGGAGCTTTATACAAAGCTCAAATCAATCAGTGTTCAATCAAAGGGCTTCAATACTGAAGACATAAGATCATTGAATTCTTCCTTTAAATTTAAAATAGTTTTTCAGCATTGCAGTGGAAATAAATTACTGAATTCGTAAGATATATACTCTGAAGTAACAAAAGTCATGGGATAGCAATATGCAAATATACAGATGGCAGTAGTATCGCAGCGAAAAAGTATAAATGCGCAGTTCGTTTTCCAGAGCTTTCATTTGTGTTCAAGTTATTCATGTGAACAGGGTTTTCGTGATTTATGGCGGCACGACGAGAATTAACAGACTTTGAACGTGGAATGTTAGTTGGAGCTAGACGCATGGGTCATTCCATTGCGGATATCGTAAGTGAATTCAACATTCCGACATCCACAGTATCAAGAGTGTGCCGAGAGTATGAAATTTCAGGCATCACATCCCATCATGGACAGCGCAATGAGCGACCACCTGCTCTTAACGACCGAGACCGCCGACGTCTGTGTAGAATGGTCAATGTTAATAGACACGCAACACTTCATCAAATAACTGCAGGAATCAATGTGGGACGTACGAGGGACGTGTTCGATAGGACTGTGCGGCGAAATGTGTCTTCCTTGGGCTATGACAGCAGAAGACCGACTCGAGTGCCTTTACTGACAGCACGACATCGCCTGCAGCGACTCTCCCGGGCTCGTGAGCATATCGACTGGTCCCTAGACCAGTGGAAAACCGTGGCATGGTCAGATGAGTCACGATTTCAGTTGTTACGAACTGATGGTAGAGTTCGAGTGTGGCGCAGACCCCACGAAGCCATGGACCCAAACTGTCAGCAAGGCACTGTTCAAGCTGGTGGTGGCTGCATAATGGTGTGGGCTGTTTTTACATGGCATGGACTCGGTCCTCGTGTGCAACTGAACCGATCATTGACTGGAAATGGTTATGTTCAGCTGCTTGCAGATCACTTGAAGCCATTCATGGACTTCACGTACCCACACAACGATGGGATTCTTATGGATGACAATGCGCCATGTCACCGGGCCAGAACTGTTCGCGATTGGTTTGAAGAACATTCCGCACAATTCCAGCGCATGATCAGGCTACCTAGATCGCCCGATATGAATCCCATCGAGCATTTATGGGACATCATCGAAAGGTCAGTTCGTGCCCAAACTCCTGCACCATCCACACTTTCACAATTATGGACGTCTATACAGACAGCATGGCTCAATATTCCTGCAGAAGACTTCCAACGACTTGTGGACTCCATGACACGTCGAGTTGTTGCACTTTGTCGGGCAAAAGGAGGACCGACACGATATTAACAGTCAACCCATGACTTTTGTCACTTCAGTGTATATTTATTTCGTTAAAGTAAGTGTACTTCAATGTTTCCTTTGAAAATACACTGCAATTAAAGTCTACAGTTCAATTTCAAGTTAAAAAGAATTCAAACCAACGTTTAATTTCGGCATTAATAAAGATAACTTAAATTTACTAAAAAAAGGACTTTCTTTTTGAAATTTTCTAATATATTATTGAAAAGCATTTCTATATTTTTCAATTCCCGGCATGGAATTCATCAAATAATTGTTTTTTTTTTGTTTAGTTGAAATTTTTCCAAAATTTTGATTTTTGCCAAACAGGTTTTTTTTTAAATTTGAATTTCTGCTCTGACATTAAATTAAAAGCAACTTATCCTCTAAAAAAACTCCAGAAATATGTTATGATAACAGATTGTTTAAAATAATGTTTTTATTTCAATTTGTGAATACTGTATCAAAAATTATTTAATACTTTAAAAAATTAAAAATGCAGCATCTTTATGGCAGATAGAAATAACAAACTTTATAAAAATTTAGAAAATGGAAAAATATCTTAGTATTTAAAAAAGAAATTATATGTTGTTCTAAATACTATGAAATTATATGCTGTACTAATATTATAATGAATATTAAACATTAAATATGAAACTATATGCTTTACTTATATTATGATTTTTTAGAGGTATGATTCAAGCCCGTAAAGTAATATTTTTGAATGTTAAATTCCATTGCTAATTTTTCGTTTTTCATTTTTTTTTGCAATTTTAAAAAATATAATAAAAATTTAATGAATTATTTGTCAATTAAATAATATTTTATGATTTATTTTTAGTTATATCTGCCAAAGTGAATGAAATCATAATAATCAAAAACAAAAAAAGGGGGAGGGGAACAAAGTTTAGGTGATATAGATATAAAAAAATGCATGCATAAATACTTGGCTATAAAGACAAAAGACAAATATAAACTTTAAGTCAGACAATTTTCATTACTGAAGAAATAAAACAAAATTGTAACAGAAAAAGATTTCATAAGTTCGAAATATCTATTAATTAATATTCTAGAACCTTTTTTAAATGGCGCTTTAACCAAATAATTAACTATTTAAAATCAAAAATTTGAGTTATTACAAAAGACAATTTTTGTGAAAGAAAATCTAGTTATTTTGATTAAAAAAGTGAGAAATTATCTTCTTTCAAAGCATTAATTTAGACTCCCCAAAACTTACCTCCGCGGTACTATCAGAGAAAGGATTAGTCTTCAGTTGATAGAACCGATTACTCCCAATTACGTTCCGCGTCTGCGTTCTATTAAGTTTGATTTAAATCCATGAACGTATCAAGGGAAGGATTTAAGAAAGCAATATTTTTTTATTAGAGCAAAGTCATTACGGGTTTTATAAAATAATTCGAATAAAATTTCGGAAAAAATAATGCATTCATTTTTTTATCAACTTGATTTTGGATTCTAGTTTAACTAAGTAGGCAGCATTTTTTTCGATTGTAACGTATTTTCTCAATGTTAACAGAAAATAAATAAGGTATATTGCTATTTTTAAAAGTTGTAAATATAAATATTTCAATGAAATTTTCAGTTAGCCGAAAATTTCCTCTTTTCTTCTAATTTTTAAATTCCTTCCAAATTAGGAAAAAAACTGAAGTGCAAATGTGTCAGAAATTTAGGAGACTATATAATATTGATTCCAAATGCTCTTTGTATGTTGTAAAGTTGGATCTACTCATTGAATCCCATAGCAACGTAACACTGAACAAATTAGTCCGTCGTTGTCTATATTACTCAAATTTTATTGTCATAATAATGGTTTGAAAATTATAATATTTATGACAATGAAATGATTTGGAGTAACGTAAGTTTTTCCTAATCAAACAGCTACATATTTAGTAAAATTTAAGTAGGATTTTTGATAATATTGATAGTTAATACTACAGATAATACTGATACAGAAATAGAGAGAAACCAGATTATAAGTAAAATATATAGTTGTTTATACATATTTCTATTGTTTTTAATAATTTCCTGAAACTACAGGCACAATTTAAAGAAATATTAAATAATTGTGATATAGAACAGAATTTAAATAGCTACTACATACTGTAAAAACCAATTAAAAGCAAGAAGCTAAGAATTTCTTGAAATTTAATGTCCTATTAAGAAATTTTTAAGATTAATGCTTAGCTATTAACAAAAATTTGACCATTTATACAAAAGACCATCTAAAACATTTTTCATCCTGATAAAGGTTTAAAAACAAGAATTGCTCATATTTTTTAATTATTTCGAAAAAAATATTGCTGCTTTAACCTTTTTAAAACTTTAATTACTGAGGTAATAATCAGTTTTTACATTCAATATGTTTCAAAACATTCTTGAGGACCCAGAATATATAAAATGCGATTAAAATATTTTCAGTTACAATAAAAATTATAACAATCAGATCAGAATAAAATATATAATAACTATCATTGTGTTTGATATGTTTTGTATAACTTGCATAGAATATTATTTTCTTCCGTTTCGAACAGATAATTTGAAATGAAAATTCAATCTATATATATGACAATAAATCATACATTTGAAAAAAGTTCAATCAATCTTTATTTCTAGGTTTTGCACAGACCATTAGATTACTGGTCAAAAATGTTTCAACAGAAATCTTTGTTCCTTCTTGCAGCGAAAGATAGAAATTTTGTATAATAGTCGCCAAGAGTAAGAAAGTCTGAGTCATTACGAACCCTTCTCCTATGCAGGTTCTTTTGCCTGAAATTAGAAATAAAAATTCAAAATTACATAAATATAATGGATAATATGATATTACAATGTTGAATAATCGATGCAACAAACAGCCCGCTTATTTAGTTTGCTGATCTGAAAATTTTTGCCATAGTTTTCAATAATATTTGTCAACACTAGTTGTACTGTTATTCCGTTTCAAAAAGCAGTTTTGTGATTACGAATGAAATATATCTGTAAGTTTATAAAAAATATTGCTCCTCTTTTTGTGTAACATACAACTAGTGTTGTGTACTATTATCAACTTTTTGTGTTCAAAAGTTGATAATAGTATCAGTATTGAATTTTTGAAGATATAAGAGATGTCGATAAAACTCACTTTATTTGCCATTTTCATTTTGGGATTACTTATTAAAAAATTTTCCTGTTAAACACATGCATTATGAAAATTTCTTTCTAATCTTCTACTTGTTTCTTTTAAATTATATTATATGTTAAATTTACAATAGAGATTTTGTCACGATCATGGAATTAAAAATATTCTCTTTTTAATTGACATTTACTTTGCAACTCATTATTAGAGAATTTTTTATTTGATCTAACTAGAGAGTTAATCATACCACTAATTGAATAGATAATTTATAATTATTTGGATTATATATAGAATATTTTCTTAATTTCAACAAAACATAAAATATATTTTCTTAATTGAATTTTACTAAAAGTTATTTTTCTTTTTACTTAAAGGCTAGCAAAAAACGATACTTTTATCAAGAACAAATTCGATTGTAATTATTTTCAATGACATTTAACAATTTAATCATGTAGTAAAGCGCTTAAATATTTGCACTCGCCTGCGCCAAATAGAATTGGCGGATCAGCCTTTCGTTTACCATCCATTGAAATGTATCGGGATGGATTGAACTTTTCTGGTTCTTCATAGGCTCCAGGATCATTGTGACATGAATAAAAGTTTGGAATCAAAATAGCGCCTTTGGGAATCCTGTATCCTCCTATAGTGGTTTCTTCTGAAATAATATTTTAAAGTAAAACATCTTCAATTAATTTGATTGTTTAGTAAATAAAAACAACACAATATAATTGAATCCAACATGAACATTTTGAACAACGAATTAAAAATATGATAATTTAAAATTTTCCATACAGTATTCAAAATATCAAATGTTTTTACAGAAAATTTTAGCAAACTATTTCATGAATTCTGTCAACCTCCTTTCTTTAGATAAGTATTTTAAAAAGAAAATAACTATGAACTAGAATGGATAAAGCTTGTTTTTGTTGAAAAAGTGTGCTAAAAAGACATTATAAACGTTTATGAATTGATAGACTTCTACTATGAATTTATACTCTTCAACAACCCCTCAGATGATCACTAACAGTACCACTAAGTTGCTTATGAAAGTGCTAATAAGTATATAATAATAATAATCTCCGATGAATTATTGCTTTAAAAACAGAAATAAAGTTTTTAAAGTCAAATAATTCATAAATTGTTACATTATATCTAATTTAATTTTTTTAGAATCAAAATGAATGGAAATGTATCATTGGGAAAATAACAGGATACTTAAAAATATGTGATGTCATGAATGTTTTTTTAATTAAAAATTTGCAATATAATCCAAAGTTTCCCTAGCAGTCTGTTTTATTTATATTATTTTTATTTGTGACCAATCTTTTATAAAGTTCCTTTCATATTTATATGTGTGTTTTGTGACAGAAAAAAAGAGGAGGGGTTAAATAGCTCAAAGTTCTAACACAGTGATTAGTAATAATTTGGTTTTCACTATGGTGTGACCTTTAAAATAAAATTTTATAGTTTCTAAAAGAATTTTCAGGAACGTAATAAACATAATAAATGTATGGAAATTTTAATCAGAAAATAGTGCTGGGAAAAATTCAGTTATATATTGCAAATGAGCTTGAAGCTAATTATTTATGAATTTTAATACTCTCTCGCAACAGATTATTAGTAACTGGAAAAATGAATTATGAATAATAAGTACTAATTCATCTTAGCAATTCCAGTTAACTTTATTCTATATTAAAAGACTGAATAAAAGTTAAACATTTATGCATTGTTGTAGAGTGTTTTTATCAATTCATTTCTTCACTCTTTCCGAGTTATAATAGATTTTTTCAAAAATGTATTTATTCTGTGAGGTTTTAGAGTATTTAATGCGCTCTAATTTCATATTCATAATAATCATTACATATTTTTATAAGTCTTTAAATATACTAAGATATTTTTAGAAAAGAAAATAACACAAAAAAGATTTAAATATTATTTATAGTATCTAAATTGTTATAAAAACCAAGAAATTCCACAAAAACAGTGAATAAAGTCTGAAACATGTGATGTTCATATAGAAAGGATTTTTATTTCTTTTTTTATGATATTCTCCAGATTATTAGAACTGATGAATTATCGTGATTATTTAAAGAGAGATTTTATGCATTGAAATGAGATTAAAGGGAAACCCTATATTATCTACTGATTTTATATTTCAAAAAACTGGAATTAAAAAAGGCTTTGCCTTAGACGATTCCATATTTTTACCAGTAATTCTATCCCCCATTTCACATTAGAATTCTGATTTGAACAATAAACTCTAATTAGATAAATTAAAGTGATGTTCTAGTTTAGAATAGTATAAAAATGTTTAATATTATTAACCTTGACATCTATTTCCTCTGAAATAGTGATTAAATAATAAATATGACGACTGATCAGAGATGTTAAACATTATATGCACAGCTTTAAAAACTCTTACATTTCTCAAATATTCCAGGAATAATGAAGAACTCCATGTAGGACAATTTACCGATAGGAATTGTAGAAATATCTAGAAATACTTTTGAAATCGTAGGAATGTTTTTTTTAATGAAAACTGGTGATTTTACAGAATTATAATTTCTTTTTAAAGATCATTAACATATGGAAATTTTTGAGAAATGTATAATGTTAAATAAAATGTGGATGCCAATTGATTAAGCATAACATTAAATACTATTGGTTTTCATTTCTAGCTTTTAGAATTATGCATCTGACTGTAACATACCATGATTGCACGTTCTTTTCCTCTATTTGTCCAATATTATCTATATTTACCATTTAAGTTAGATTTATATGATTTTAAATCAAAAATGAAAATAATATAGCTATTTAAATGAATTTCTGAACCACAAACAATAAGTAATTCTCATAATTGATAGACGAAAGATAATTAATAATTCCAAACACAAAAGCAGTCAATAAAATTGAGATGTATATCAAGAAAGATTAATACTTTATATATTCTTTGAGCATATATAGTTGCGTTTATTATCTAAACAGATTAAATATGCAATTTAGTAGAAAAAATTGAAAAGTATTTCTATATTCTGTTATGACTCTAAGATAGTGTTTTCCTGCCATTTTAATCTTATCATTTCTCCATATTATTATGAATTTGTAATAATTTTCTTTGTCGCGTTAGTATTATTCTTTCTATATACGGCGATGAATATGTAGTACTTTTTTTTTTAAGTTTGTGTTAGCATTTCTACATAGTATTATGAAACTGTAATACTGTTTCTCAGCCATATTATTATTATCTTTGGAAGAGATATTAATTCTTAATGATTACTGAAAAAATGATTCAATAAATCGTGATCTAGGGAAAAAATGAAAGTTGTGGAAAATAGAAGAATTTTTATCTATCTCTATTTGGAATCGAGATTCTTCTAAGAAATTCTACATGATATCACATTTTGCCGGAAAAACATATAAACTCAATGGGCTGAAGGGATTGTGTAATTCTCCATTTGCATAGCTGATGATAGAGCGAGTTCTCTAGTTATTTATGAAGAGAAGGTTACAGACAGACACAGAGAGGTCTGTAGCAGGTTTTTGTACAGAGGAAGTCTAATAATTTATTACAGGTTATATTTTAGTGATTTTACTGTATATGTTGTTAATATGTGCAAATTCTGACATTTCAAGGATATTCCTTCAATAAAATTTAATTTTTCCTTTCCTAGTGCGTTAAGATTTTTCACTCTTCATCCATGGGAATATTTTAGTTGCCGGTGAACTTATGGTACACATTCCAATCAATTACTCATACAAAAGAAAATAAATCTAAGATATTAATTTTCTGTATTTCTTTCCATGGAAATTCGACATTATAGAATTAAAAAAAACACATTCAAATAAAAATTCAAATCTGTAATACATTTTAATTTTACCTATTACACTCAGTACAAAGGAATATATATTTCACCACTATACTCACTTGTGCATACTTGATTAGGAAGAAATGTGAAGCAATCTGTTTTTCTGGTAGATTCCTGTATATAAGCGTTGAAATAGGTTAATTTGGTTTTGTCTTCAATGGTCGGTTGTCTTTCCAAACCAATAACTTCCCTGATTTCATCGTACAATTTATCTTGCTCTTCAGGAAAGAGCAAAATACCACTCATTAGCAAGGTGATGAAAGATGCAACCAAAAGAGCGCCATCACCCATAAATTGGACAAGAGAACCCAATAACAATTTATCTAGAGAAAAACATGAAGTTAATCATTTGCCATATACGGAACTTGAACTCTTTTAAGTGCGGGATTTCTTTCCAAAACCCTTCTTACAAATTATTTAATGTATGGTAATTTTTTAAAGTGGAAAGAGTAATTTTCTGCGTTAAAAATATTTTTTCTTTATTATATAGCCTAAATATTGAATCAAAATTTCTTTATTTCTCATATAAATTGCGAAGATAGTCAGTATTTTTTCTTTAGGTTTCAACAGTAGAAGTAGAATGATTGGTTTGAATTTTACATTGCATGAGGCAGTATGAGATTTGGCTATTTTGAGCCAAACATATAAAGAGAGTTACAAACATAAATTAAAATCAAAAATATAATGGATATAAAACAGGTAAATTAAGAAGAAGAATAAAATTTAGTTGCTACAGTACAAGTATCAAGTCAAACAAAAGATAAAATTAAATCTCTGGAAAAAATTAAACTGAAGCGAGATTGCTTTTAAATTACGCGATAAATTATTTTTGGTTCTAATTTTATTGAAACAATGAAACATATTGTTGAAAATTATGAAAAACTCTTTTTAAAAATTATAAAAATTTAGAAAACAATTACATACAAATAAATTGGTACCATTAAAGAGATAATTTATGAATTCTAAAATGATTTAAAAATTATTCTTGAAGGATACTATTTTAAGATAATAATGGGGAAATTGCAGAATTTTCAATTAATTAAAATTCTAAATTTCAGAAAAGATATTTCTGAAACTTTCTATAAAATTATACATGAGATAATCTGGTAGCTCCAGGTCAAATAGTATGACTTACAGAGAGCAAACACGTAAATTGGCAAACATGAGCATTGTTCTTTATCATTTGAGATGCATGAATAAAGATTTGTATATTTAATTTTTTTTCTGCAAAAATCGTTTAAAGCTATATTCAAAAAAATTTTTACCAGTAAAATATTCTGCTGTGGGATCTCCTCTGCGTCGTCGGTTGTCCCGTTCTTTGAAATATTCATCGATAATATCCCGAGGATTTTCAGCATCGTAAGAATCTTTATGCTCATTGATTAAATCTTGAACTAATCTTTCTAATTTCTTATGACATTTTAAGGCTGTAGAAAAATTGGGCATGAATGGGAATATAAAATATCTGAAATAGGATTTAAAAAATATGAAAAAATAGTTTTGAAATATTAAATTAGTCTTATAATACCTACATTCAGGAATAATTTTACATCAAAGATTTTTTTGGGAAAAAAGGTCATGTAGAATAAAATAGTAAAATTTCTTTGATAGAATTAATCACAGTCACTTGATGGAATTCATATTAAGAAAAACTTTAACTTTTTTAAAACTTTAAAGTTTAACTTTCTTTCAGATATTTTTTCAAAATAAATATTTAAATAATCTTGACTACGTTAATTACAACATTTTAAAAATACAGTGTAATGCAATATACGTCATCGTCATGTTTTAAGGAAATAAGACTGTGATTATATTTATTATTAATTTCAAGCGTTTTAATCAAGATTTGTTTTATTTATAATCGGTGAATATAAAATAGTGAACTATTTATTATTCATCATGCGTTTATGGTCTGCAATAAATCTTAATCTTAATTCATAATTTTATGTCTATTTAATAATAATTAATAGTATTGTTATTATGTTATTTAACATTTAACACCACACCACACCTCAGTTTCTATAGGTCATGTGGTCCCTTTCCGGTTTGGTATAGATGTAAGTGGACTTTATTAACAAAAAAAAAGAAAGAAAGAAAAGGAAAAGAAAAAAAAGTTCACAACAATGAATTTGAAAGATGAAGACAAATGACAAAATACATGAAAATACAACATAACCAGGAATGATAAATGCTAGAATGAAAAACATCTTATGTACAAGAAATTGTATGAATGAGCATAGTAATATACAGTATGAATGCAAAAAAAGGTAAAAAATATTAGTTACTTGTGAGGGGGATGAAAAACAAGTTATGGATGAAGTACGAGCTGTATTAAATGGTGTCCTAAGAAAATAATATAGTTACAATAATTGAAGAAGCTCTCCCTGATCAATTAGGAATCTAATCATGTTTATGATTCTACTTTTGGAAGAAAGATTATTAAGGACTTTTTTGTACCACAGACATTCTAGTGATGATGAGGGTTTTCTGAGGTGCCATGAGAGAGTAAAAGGGCAAGAAGTCGCAAAGTGAATGGGATCGCCGATTTCTTCACAAGAGCAATAGTCATTAGAGCAATTGTCTGATAGATGGAAGCGGTGAAAAAAAGATGGGAAAGGGTCATGTCCTGTAATAAACAGGATTTCTTCACGAGTTCAAGAGAGGGGTTGCAGTTTTACTGTTTTGATAACTTTATAACAAAACGACCCGTATTTCCATTATCCCAAAGATTTTGCCATTTTCGTATAAATATTTCTGCAAGTGCTGTTTAAGATGACACCGGGACGTTGGAGCTTCCAAAGGAGCACCTTCAATTGCACTACTAATTATTTTATTATGTTATTTAATGAAACGGGATATTATACATTTTTAGTCTTTTAAATCAAGTTTCTGAACCATATTGAGTAATATTTGGATTTATTTTAATGTCTACTCAGAAATCTTGATATATACATGATATTTGCTATTTTTATTTGTACGGTATTACGGTATTTATTATTTTTATATGTGTAATTTCCAATTATGACTTTTATGTGAGAGAATTTTTCAATTTCTTTCACTTTACAATATTTTATATTGTTTTTCCTTTGTATTATAAAATGGATAATTAAAATTTATTACATTAAATAATTTTTTAGACAATCATTAACTATTTTGTTCTTGATAAAGTTGTGGATAAGTCTGTCCAACAGTCGATATTGTTCATAGAATTGACCAAGTTGCTCTAAAGAAATCCAAATTAAGTTATGGCCAACCAGTATGATAAATGAAAACACTGGAAAGTGGATATCTAAATATTTCATCTCCATATTCTTTTTTTAAAAGGAATTCATAATGACTTCCAAACTAATAAGTTGCTTCAAAAGAATTTTGAATCTATTGTAAAAGAATTATGCTTATACAAAATCTTAAATAAAATATTCATCTGCTCTCTACACTTGTCTGTGATTTATGATCCATCGAAGTTTGAAAATATAAAAAGGTCCTCGTGGTTATTACCTGCAGTGTTTATGATATTATTTACAAAATATCTTAAAAATACAATTCTAACAATCAGTATTTCAATTCCCTGGTAAATGATGTTTGGTGAAACTTATGTTATATGTAAAAAGGAAAATAATTTATTGAATTTCCATCAGGAAATTTCAATTGCTCACTTCGCAAACGTTCCTCTCAGAAGTATAGTTCTTGGAGTCATACAAGTTAATTCTGTGGCGTACAATTCATTGAATTTCCTGAGTTTTTCCTCGGTAACTCCTGTCTCACCAAATAATGTCAGTCTCAAGATTGTGCAACATTTTTTCATCAAGAAATCGATCAAGTTTATGGGCTCTCCTTTCCTCGCTTTTAAATCATTCATGGTAGATTTAATGGAATCGTACAAAGGATCGGCTAAGCTGGTTTTCAGGGAATTCGCACCACGTTCTTTCAGAAGCACCAAGAAGAATTTTCTAGTAGCTTTCCATGGTTCTCCATTGATGGCAAGAACCCCTGTAAGTGAGAATGTAATGAAAAGTTTCAATTCCAATTTCGATGCTAACGAATAACTATAGTAATAATTAATAAGTAAACTAAAAATAAAATTAAGTAAATAATTATTCGGTACTAAATTATTTATGTTACGTGATAGATTATTATGAAATATAGGAGTACCGATGAAATACCATCATAGCTCTCTACTGTCACTAAAACCCTGAAGTTGTGCAGAAATCGAGCAAAAGAAGTATGGATTGTCTAGGTTGAATGAACTTTAATAAAGATGGGTCAGTGAGATGAAAATCATACAATAAAGTGCTTAATTATGAATAGTTATTTCGTTAGATGATGTCTATACCTATAATATGTAATGGTACGCACACATAGATGCACAAGGTGACTGCTTTTGTCGAGGCCCATTAACTAATTTTTAACTAACTGAGGATAGAAATCTAATCTGTCTTATTTTTTATTTATAAATTATTATTTTTAAATTATTTTTTTATTATTTTTAATTGAAAAAAAGCTTTAAAGGAAAGGGAAACTGTATATTTTGTTGTTTGTGTCAATAGTTGAGTTGCTAAGTTTTTGAAAAAGTTCGGATTCTAACTTTTAATATGGTCTTCCAGAAAAAAAAAGTTCCAGTCAGTTTCAATCGGATGAATGAATTTATTTTTCCTTTAAAATGTTACTGTGCGGCGAATATTTTACTAAACATGATTGACAAAAAAAGGAGGACATGTGGTATTTCTTAGATTTTTTATTGATTTATACAGCATAAATGAAATATGGAAAGATTATCACCTGAACATACGAGATATTATTCCATTAATATACAAAAACACGTCTTTTTTTAAATTGCAATTGAAATACAATTAAAAATTTTGCCATTATCTCACCCTGTCTTAAATAAATAAGCAATTCTAAATTAAAAATATATATCTAGAGAAGCAGTTACTTTATTAACCAAATTTGATGTGCGAAATTTATATACACTACAGCTTACAATGTATGTTATTCGAAGAATGCTTATATATATGTTTCATCTACGTAATTACATTCTCTAGCAATGTTGAACAAAAGAAGTTGTGTTTTTTTATTTAAATGAAATATATCAGATATAAACACTTACCATCTTTGAAAAAATGGTTCATAATGCCATAGCCTTCCGCTCTTTCACCAAAGAATTCTGATTTATTTATGAATGCTTCGCGCAAAACTTTTAAATTCCCTAGATTAATGTATAGTCTTCCAGTGCATGTAAAGCTGAAGATATCCCCGTACTTTTTCTTAAAACTGTACAGTTGCAAGTTACATTCAGAATCTTTTATAAAGGGCCAGTATCCAAAATATGGCAAACCTATAGGGCCAGGGGGAATATTTCTATTTCTGACGATGAAGTATGCTACCGTTATAAGAAGTGTTAATATTGTGATTAGTGAAGCTGAGTCAAAAATACTAGATATTATTTCCACTTCCATAATGATTCAATTGCTAATCTGAAAAAAAGAAGAGCCTCTTTATAGATATTTCTAAGATATGAATTGATTTTGTTCATACATGAAATTTAACATTGTTTGTAATGTATACAAATTTTGATCAGATACATCGCTTTTTTTCTTATCCTTATTTGAAAGTTTTTATTTATTGGTTTGATTTCCATGAGATTAGAATTTTATAACTGAGAATTTATCCTCAAATTCAGAAATAAAATTTCTAGTTTTATTTTCCCAATTTCTTTCACAGGGAAATTATTGTTAATGCAAGATATTGCCTACATACTCCTTCAAAATATCATTATCAGCTATTGATTAATAAGTATCTAAAAATATATACTTGCTGCTTTTTAACAGTTTATAAGTCAATGCTCCCAATCGATTAATCAATTATATAATTTACATTTAAAAAATAGCTTAATTTTCTTTAACAGAAATCACATATTTATATTTATATAACACGATTTTTTCACCGAACATGTTCATATAAAATAAAAAATTTGCAGATATCCATGAAAATTTCTTATTTTTGCATTTTAAATTGTTCTCACTATTAAACTGTAGATAAAATTAAGGAACAATTCAAAATTTCTAAAATCTCTAGGAGTAATATAAAAAAGGGCAATGTTACCAGTAATACATAATAGCATTAAGAAAGAAGTGCATTCTCTTTAATTCATGAAACTTACTTGCTCTCAATGAGGAGCATTGGCCAGTTATCGCTGTATTGTAAGAAAAATCTTTTATTGGTAGCTTCCTCTGAAAAAGAAAAAATACGAATTTGCTGACGAATAATATTTCCTTATTATAGAAAAAAAAATCCTCTAATTTTGTTGAAATAATTTTTTATTGGTAATCTGAAGTATTTGATTGCAATCACAATGAATTAGCATCTTTGGAATGATAATTCTGTATTCATTGCTTCTACCAATTATTACATTAATTTTTCGCAGTCGTGTTCAATTAAAAAACATGCTCTCATACCAAAAGCAAAAAGAAGGGTTCAGAACAATTGATTTTGAT
Organism: Argiope trifasciata; assembly: GCA_026543055.1. Taxonomy (NCBI): domain Eukaryota; kingdom Metazoa; phylum Arthropoda; class Arachnida; order Araneae; family Araneidae; genus Argiope; species Argiope trifasciata. Next base: position 4,003,130 of record JAPMOQ010041062.1, on the reverse strand, counting down.
TTATGTGAGGGCGTGCACTCTAATCGTATCATAACAATTAAATTCAAGACCTTTGGAGATAGACATAAATTTAAATACAAAATAAAATGTTTTAGATGACAGGAAATATTAAGTTTTATATTGTTTGAGTTGATAAATATATTTTTAGAAAAGTTACAAAATCTAATTTTTTGTATAGTTTATAGGTAGCCCATAAGTCATGTCATATTAATAAAATACCTTTGGCACATTAATATTTTAAACAACAAAAAAATATTCATATTAGTCTTATATACTAAATCTAATCCAGTTACGAAGCATTGAAAACCTCTGTTTTAGATGAATTTCGCAGTTAAACTGCCGACTCGAGTTATATCTTAAAAGCATTACTTTTTCCAAATTGATCTTAAAATAAATTTATACAAGATACCTTTATAGTCTAAACAGACTATAAAGGTTAATTTTAGTAAAGAAAGAATGAGATTTTTTTATTATTTGTTTTAGAGTATTGACAAATTTTTACAAAATATGAGTGTTAGGACCTTATAAAGAATTCATAGCTTTTTCAGAAATGTATTTATTGACTTAAAAAACCTAAAACATATTTTTTCTTGTTATTTAAAATGTTCTAAAACTATGTGCCTATACCTAATCTTTTAAAAATTAGCTTTTGAGCTAGAATAAACATGAGCACCTAATATATAATTCTGGTAAGGGTGAAATTGATCAGCTTTATAAATAATGAACTTGAATCATCATGAAAATAAGAAATGTGGTGGAACTTATTGGCATTTCCATTAAACAGAACTGTTGAAGGTAGATGGTTATTACACATAGCAAAGTGCAGAAAAATTCTCAACTTATTTAATCAGAATTTCATAAAACATTTGAAATTGTTTTTTTGCCAACAAACTATAAGAATAGACATCAGCCTGGATTAAAAATTGATAGTTGTTAATTACTGTAAACGAGTGATTGCTTAAGATGACTTAAATCAGCTGTTCAGCATATATATATATAAACAAGACAACAGAACAAAGAGTAGAAATAAAATTGGAACGATTCTGAAAATTTTCTTATCTCAGATTCACTTAATTTTTTTAATGCATTTAGATATTAGGTTTTGTATTTTCATTAAATTAATCTCCTGCACGGCTCGTATTTTTTAAACAATTTTTTAATATTAAAAATATTATATATTTTTAATTTATCTTAATATAAATAAAAGTATTTATAACTATGTAACGTAGTTTATACTGCTCAATAAACTCTTATTTCTTCATTTCACAAATTTTGTGAGTGATATAGACATTTGTTCTTGATGATTTTGGTTTTCTGCTATTGATCCCCCACCCCCACACACACTTTTAATATTAATACTTAATCTCAGAAATTAAAGTCTATCAATGCATCTTCATTTTTATATTCTTAACGATCTGAATCTCTACAGCACTATTGATCTTTTGAATGTTTTTCCACTTCTTTTGCATGGAATATTTGAATATTAGGAACTGGAGTCTGTCAATGAATATTGTTCATTTTTGTACAGTTTTTTGTTTGTACTTTGTTTTGTACAGTTTTCTCTAAAGCTATATTCAAATGCTCATAAAATGAAGGAAGAATAGTCTGCAGATACTTAAATACAATTAAGAAAAAACTAACATATATTTCGATTTGTGAGAGTATCACTGAGGGCTTGAATAGAATGTTCTTACTCTCTGGACATAACAGTGAATAAGGTGAAAGCATGTTGATGAATTCCTTAGTAAGTGATTGTGTAGGAAAAATTTAGGATTTACTTAAAATATGATAACTTATAACTATAAATCGAAAAAAACGAAGAAGGTAATAATAATAATAATAATAATTCATTAATAAATTTCAGCAAAATCTGTACCAAAACTAAAGTTATGTCCTAGCTGCATAAGACAGAAAAATTCCCTAAAATTCTTTGAAGTGCTAAGTTATAGATTCCAATTTCTTTAAATACGATGTTATTGATATTGCCTATGTTTTCAAAGTAGCGATTTGAGAATTGCTTGTGGAATTCTTAAAATGCGAGATCGTTATGTTATTATTCTGACAACCATTGCATGTTATCCATTTGCCTTACCATATGCACTATAATCCTTTTTCTGCTTGAAGAAACTTCATAAACATGAAGAAGGTTAAATTATGATCGAAATAACCAAAGTCATTTTTAGATGCACATACCTACCTATTGGTAATAATGCAAATAAATAAATTATCATATATTTACTCGTTTTTTATAAATCATTATTCAGTCAATGAATAAAGAAGAACTGAAATATCAGTAAAAGAAATTTGACAGTTTGCTATGTGATTGCAGTCCAAAACAAAAATAAAAACATTGAGATAAATTTTAAAAGAAATTGACACTTACTTTTGGTATAATAAAACTCTAGAGAACATTCAAATGGAAGTAGTTTCACTACCTGAAAAGTAGTACACTAAGAGATATCAATCAGCTTTGATAAAATATATCTGCTTCTCTTTTAGTTGCGATTCTAAGTGTCTTCTATCAGTATTGTGATAACAAAAGTAGGTAAATTTTAAATATTTCAGTTAAAGGTCATATGATTAAACTCCGATATATATATATAATTATCTTTGTCCTCACTAAATCATCATATTTCCCTAGAAATAGATGATACTAATAAAAATAGAATTTGTTTTTTTAAAGAAGAAAATTTCAAGATTGTATTAACTTATTCCTAATATTTATAAAAAACTAACGAAATAGGCTCTCACAATAGAAATTAAGCTTCCTTCTATGAAATCAGATATTCAAATGCGATTAATAACAGTACTAAAATTAGACTAAGAGTTAAAAATGA
>JAPMOQ010041062.1:3988130-4000283 GCA_026543055.1 Argiope trifasciata | reverse complement strand
TATTATTTTGTCGATGTTTTTCGATAATTTTTTCTTTATGTGAGATGAAAATTATAGGGAGATAAGAGATCGCTAAATCAGAATTTTGAATATTTGTGATATCTTGTTAAAAAAATCACAGATTGTTATAATACATGAGAACATGAAAATGAATGTATTTACCTTCCAGTAATTCTCTAATCAATTTATATTATCTGTTTAATTTTCCAGTGTTTTTTCAGTTGGAAAGGATTTATATATAGGAATTATTGTATTGTTTAGTATAATTATGTAAACAAGATCACTGGAAAACACTTAGGATAAAAAAGTATCTTCCTTGAATTACGTATTTATACCTAACATATCCACGATATCTTGGAATTTTTTTAAAAAAATACCTCATCTTTTTATAATATTGATTGAATGTTGTTGCATTATATTTATGAATTACAGTGCATAGCAAAATAATCAATATATTTCAACATCATATAGTTTGGTTGTTTTTATAGAAACAAGAGAACTAATTCATTTGTATATAAGTCGTCTGCATTTAATTGGAATTTATAACTATGTTTAAAATATATTATCGTAAATATATTTCATTACTAAAAAGAATATCTTCATTTTATAACTGCTCAAGTTTCATCTTAAAAATTTTAATCAGCTCAAAACATATGTGTTCATTTTAACTTAATTTGAGATTTTTAAAAAAATTGGAATAATAAAACTATCTTTCCCAAAAAATGTTCAATGTTACCTATTTTTTACATTTTTTCTATAGAACCTTAAATGATAATAATTCATTCTTAAATAATCAAAATAATTGTTGTTGTCTCCATCATTCTAGGTTCTCATAAAATTTTTGTTCATGTCTATCTGTTATATTTATCCTAAATTTGAAAATGCTTAAAATTTAAGCTTACGTCTGCATTCCTGTGTATCGAGAAAACTGAAAAAGTCTGCTGTTCTAATAGATTCCTGTATATAAGCGTTGAAATAAGTCAGTTTGCTCTTGTCTTCCATGGTTGGTAGCCTGTCCACCCCGATCACATCCACGATTTCGTTGTACAGCTTATCCTGTTCCTCAGGGAAAAGTAACATGCCAGTCATTAGCAAAGTAGTGAACGACGCAGCAAATAGCGCACCATCTCCCATGAATTGAACAATGGAACCTATTAACACTTTATCTGTTGAAAAAAAGAAGAAGAATGTTTCAAAATATTAAAAAAAAACATTAAATACCATTATCTATTTTATGAAAACAGAGATTATATAGACTTTTTGATACGATTATTATTGTATTATAAATTGCTATTAGACAACTTCAAATTAGAAAAGATTATACGACGTTATCTGTTTTATGGAAGCAAAACGTTTATATAAACCTTCTTTTACGAATATTATCTCAGATAAGAGAGATATTCTTTGGTTTTGTAAGTCTGTTATGTAACTGAATTTGCAGTTAACATGTAAGTGATAATCAGCTGTTTTATGATTTAAACTTTTACTTAGAACTGATTTTTAATGAAATAAAATGTTTCAGCAAATCATAATTACAAAACTTCTTTGAATACAGTCTTAAACATAAAACTTTTAAAAGATATAAAACTTTTTAAAAGATTTCCATGATATTAGATTATTTTAAATCCTGATATTTTCAACATTCAAATTCGTATATTTCTTGATTGTCGCTGCTTTATGAAAAATGTTTACAATAACTAATAATCAAAGTTAAGTATGTTTATGGCTGAGAACAAACAAAAGTTCGAAAATTTGATTTATGTGCAAAAGAGGGATAAAAAGGATTTAAATAACCTGTTGAATACTGAAATCAATTATAAGCAGTGAGCTAATATTTTAAAACTATTTAATAAAATACAAAATAAAGCGTATATAGTGTGACAATTATTTAATACAATTCATGGAAAGTTCAGCAGTTAAAAAAATCAGTTCAATAATTTAAAAATGTTTGTAAAATAATGTAATAGCTTATTATTATTCTATTGTAAATATGGGGATATGTCTGAGAATCCGAGAATATGCAATCCTAAACCAGCAATCCATTGCCACCTTAATGATTTTCTTTATTGCAACGGGTTCCTGGTAATTTTCCAGATAAAGATGTGATGTGTAATATCCTATTTTCTTCACTAAGTAAATTGTATTTTGTCGTGAGTTGCTGTAAACAGGACACATTTAAAAGATTGCAGGGATGTGAAACACATTTTTCTGACCGTATGAAAATCTTTCGGCAGAAATTTACTATTTTATTGTTTGTTTATTTTATTAGTTGCCACCAGATACTGGGTGTCTTTTGGTAGGATATTTCAGGAACGACATGCAGCCAAATATCTATTTGCTTTTCTTTCTTTTCGGAACTAATGTGACAACCTAAATGTCACACTTTCTACAATTCTAGATTTCTGTGTTATTTTCAAATTACCTTCACTGGTCGGGAATCTTCACGATTCTAGATCCAAGGGAATGGGGTGAAATTAAAACTAAATAAGCGCTTTGCATTATTAAAAAAGCGTTTTGCATTATTACAACCAATCAAAGGCATTTTCCATTATTCTACAACATGTAAAAAACACCATTTATGTCTTCTGAGTCATATTGCTTCGTTTTTAAGAAATTATTACGCAATTTTAGATGCTACATTAAATCACCACAAAGATTCCTTTTATGCACTTCAACAGCGTTTCCGTCCATTTTCAGTTTTTTTTTTCTAAACAAGTTAATTAATTACTTCTACTCGAAGTAAAAGCATTTTTTCTCTGAATATATTTGTTTATCATTCAACAAAAATTTCTGTTTTTCTTTTTCTGTCTTTTTTTTTTCGTTTTTTATATACTTTTAATTTACGAGTACGAATGCATAATGAGGGAACATTTACCACAAATATATATCTTAAATACTTTTTCTGAAAAGAAAGACATTAAAATCGCTTTAATGTGACTTGCTTTAAAGTTTCAGATGAGCCACTTAAAAAGAGAATTTGAAATCTTATTTGAACTGTCAAAAATTTCATTAAATAATTATTGTTTTTTAATTACAGAAATGGGAAGAAGAAGAAGAAGAAAATAATCACTTAAAATAATGCATACTTAATGTTATGAATATTATAATTCATAATATTCATCGATAAGCTTACAAATGGCCGAAAACATAAACTAATTAAGCAATGTTACATGATTTTCTTACCTGTAAAGTATTCTGCAGTGGGGTCTCCCCTGCTTCGTCGTTTGTCTCTTTCTTTGAAATATTCATCAATGATATCTCGGGTGTGTTCTCCGTCGTAAGTCTTTTTGTGTTCATCGACAATATCTTGGACAATCCTTTGCATCTTCCCGTGACATTCGACAGATTTCAGAAAATTGGGCATAAATGGAAAGATGAAATATCTGAAAAGAAGAATTAAGAAATTAAAAATTGATAAATCACATTGAATTATAAAATTAATACTAAGCTTTTATTTAAAAATAAATGCTATACTAATGAATTTCAGAAATGTTTTCAAAAGAGCTGCAGTGAAATTTATTTAGTAATAGTTTTTAAGTAATTATATAAAATAAACTCATTAATGAACACGAGAATGCTGATAGACATATTTTAAAATTAGAAATGATAAAAAATTAGAGATAAGTGTAGACTTTTATTGTTCAAAAATTTAGTTATTGTTTTGTGAACCTAAGCTCATTTACAGCATATTATTTACGTATTATGTTATGATCACATTCATAATTATATATTTGATATAATTATATACTTCTCATCTTCTTTACTAATGACAAATTAAATTTTTATCGACTGCTATGTGTAAATAGGCATTAAACATGTATTGCCATAATGCTATGATAGAAACTGCTATACAGAATTTTAATGTTTCTCTTATTTCAAATGGACCAAGTTGGTTGAGGTTGCTTTTTTTAATGTAAAATTATTCAGAAACTTAATGCTGTATATTGTGAACAGAGGTTAAATAATTCCCTTAATCTGGTTTCTTTTTCATTAAAGATAAATAATTGAATTAACATAGGTCTTTCCAAAATAATATAAAGGCAGTTGTGACATAAATTAGCAAAGCTCCGGAGTAGAAGATTGTTTCATTCAAAGATTTGCATGCACTCAGTTAAATCTGGCAAAGATTCATATTTCTTATATTATAACATTTAAATATGGGGAGGCGGTTTCCATCTTAGGCGTTTATCATCAATTGATCAGAATCAAATTTATGAGCCTTAGATTTCATTAGCTTATGTGCTAGCTCATATATATTGTGTTTCTTATCATTATAATTTTGTTATATTATAAGAAATATATATTGTATTTCTTATAAATATGAGATAAAACTTATAAAAGACTTTTTGCTTTAATGTATCCTTTTATTTCTCATTACATACTTAAATTTGATTTTTCCAATTAAAGAAAAATTATTAAAAATCATGCTTTGATATTGTAATTTTTACAATATTTATTGATTAAAATTGCTCTGAAAATGTTTGCAATTGAAATGAATGACGATGGAATAGACACATTATTCTATAATTTTTTTTATTATAATAAAATAATTTTTACTCAAGTAATATTAGCATATTTTGGTATCAAGTAGTATTAATATGTATAGTAGAATTAATGTATATTAATTCAGATAAACATATAAAAATAAAATAAAAATACTAGAAATTCAATTGTAGGTTTGTTATTGAATAGAGTTAAGTTATTTATCAACCCCTAATGGTATTTGAAAATTTTTCTGCTGTAAATTTAAAAACAAATTTTATCACAATTGACACTCCAAATTTATCAAGACAAATTTGTTTAAAATTTAAAAATTCTACTTTTAACAAATATTTTTTTCACTAATTTAATAAATTATTTCTATTGATTTTTTTAAAGCAATACATGTGTCATCAAAATATGGGAAGAAAATTATTATGTTACCAGAATGAAAATGTTAGATGTAATCTGTGTGACAGATAGATGATGCAACATAAAATGTCTAAAAATATACATTAGACAATTTCTAGCATGTTTAATAATTTGTTATTACACCTTATCAATGATAAATATCTACTATTCATATCCATTAAATGTAAAAAAAGGGTTGAAAAATACAGATGCATTTTATTTTCAAAATTAAATTACTTACTTTGCAAACGTGCCGCACAGAAGTACATTCTTGGGTGTCATGCACTTTACTTCTATAGAATACAATTCGTTGAACCTCCTAATTTGCTCCTGAGTAGCTCCAGTCTCCCCAAACAATGTAAGTCGTACAACTGTACAACACTCATGCAACAGGAAGTCTATCAAGTTCACGGGATCTCCTTTCCTAGCCTTTAACTCATTTACTGTCGACTTGATGGAATCGTATAGAGGCCCGGCTAAAGTAGTTTTGACAGAATTTGAGCCACGTTCTTTCAAGGCCACCAAGAAGTATTTTCTGGCGGCTTTCCATGGTTCCCCATTCATGACGATGACACCTGTTACAGTAAAAAAAATTATAAAGCTTTAATTTTTTCTTGAAGGCTATTCTCTAATTTTTGACAAATATTTTTATTTTAGTAATTTCATTCGGATTGTATCAATATAGCATCAATATATATTAAACTTTCTTAAAAATAGACACGGTGCACTTTCAATTACATATTGGTGGCAATGGGAAGGGGCAAGAGGGATGAAAATGGCAAAGAAATTTGCAGAATATTTATGTCTTTCCAAAAGTTGTATTCTATATATCCATATAATCTATACGAAAATGCATATTTGTATCTCATTCGCAAACATATATGTTACGACCATTATCCTTAATCTATTATTGTTAATAATAGTATTAAAAAGGACTAATGGGATTATGGTATAAACTGGTTATTATTAATAGAAACCAATTATTTCATTAACTCAGGTTTCTTTTAAATTATTTTATCTCTTGAAAACAAATATCTCTTTATCATCTCTTGACAACAAATGATATGTTAATTTTTTGTCTTTAAGTCCCATAATTAATTCAGAATCCGTTTTTATTTTTCCTTCAGTGTCTGAAGAAATAATCGCCGGCCACAACAAATCCTGTCGTTACTGCTAAATTCAGTGGTGGCAAGGTGGTCGGCTATATGCAAAAGAAATGACTGAAGAAATAAATATTCTATGACAAAAAAGTCAAATTTAATCATTGTTTAAAAGATGAGGATGAAGGAAAAAAAAATTCCTCTAAATCTATCTTTACTTTCAGAGTTGATTTTATCAAAAAGTAAAGACAGATTTCTCAACAAATTTGCTTTTATTTCATTCTTTATAAATCTAGATGTTTACAATTATTTAGGATTTAAATTTTGGAACTCCTCTAAAGAAATAAGGAGGCATATATTCATTTCAATCGTTCAATGTAAAAATTTAATACTGGATCTATGATGTATATTAAATAATATCCATTGCACAAAAAGCCATAAAGATGTTCAATATGAAGGCTCATTCGAGAATAGTGCCACAAGAGAGCTATTTGATAATTTATTTTCCACTTGGCAAATGTGATTTAAAATTCTTATATTAGGTGTTAAAAGTTATTAGAACACATCTAAACAAACACAAATCACCATCATTAAAGATAAAATTTCTTAATACTATCGAAACTTGGGCAACAAATGTATTATTTACATAATACGCAACGCAAATTTGGGTAACATTTGCCGTTTTTATAAATGAGGAAATAATAGTAAAAAAGGGAACTGAAAGATCCTAACAGCTAGAGGAAAACATTAAACTAGTATATTAATTATAGGAACGGTACAAAATCATTATACAGCTCCGATTGTAAAATCTCCGTTCCTCACTATAATAGATGGATTGCCACTGTAAAAAAAGATTTGCATCATGACTTTTCCAATGAACATCGATACACGATTAATCAACCATTCTAGCAACCTCTCTCTAGTACTTCACTGTATTGTATGAAACATTCATATAATGTATAGTAAATTATGTTTATCTAAGTGTTCTCTTTAAATCTTACTTATAGATGAATTTTAAAACAACCTAAGAAAGTTAATCAGTCTTCTGTGGCTCCAGAATGCCTATTAAAGACACAGAAATCTCCCAAGCAACAATAGAAGATCTCAGGAATAGGACTAATCTAAAACAAATGGTTTTACTGCAACCATGAATAAATTATTTACATGCTACAAAATTAACACGAATTTAATTAACTAAAGGTTTATTTTGACAAAAATTATTTCAAACATATTCGTTTCTGAGGAAATATTTCCAATCAAATTTCTGTGCATTTGAACTGAAAGTGGGAAAACAATTAAAATTTCGTTTTTCTGAATGCTGTAAACATAGGAAATCAGGTGAATGGGGTATTTCAATCTTTCTCAAAACAGAATATGAGTAAATATATTGAGTAGGATTTGAATTTATCTTTTTCGATATGTATTAATTGACTTTTCTTTTTTTATTGGACAAGAAAAAAATATGAAAATAGTATGAATATTAAATGTTTCCATTCGAACTTATACCTACAGAATACTAATTTAACATTATATTAAAATGATTTTAATCATCCCATTTTCGAATAATTTTGTTTAAACAGAAATTGAGATTTACCACATTTTACAGACGTTATATATAGCCATATTTTGAATATACAATTTTCCAATTTGCATCCGTATTATCTGCACTACATTCCTTTTAAAAACTCATAAAATAGCGAAAAATAAATATCTTACGAATAGAAGAATTTCCTACCATCTTTGAAGAGACGGTTCACAACGTTGTAGCCTGACACTCTGTTACCAAAGTACTCTGATTTATTTAAGCATGCTTCGCGAACTGCCCTGAAGCTTCCCAAATTGATATACAGCCGTCCAGTACATGTAAAACTGAAGATGTCTCCATACTTTTTCTTGAAGCCCTCTAACTTTGAAGTACAGTTAGAATCGGTTATGAAGGGCCAGTATCCGAAATAGGGCAAACCTACAGGACCTGGTGGAAGGCCTTTGTTTTTGAAGATGAAATATACTATTGTTATAAGAACGAACGCTAATACTGTGGCAAGTGAAGCTGGGGCCACTGTCGCAACAATGCTAGGTATGAAGCTTGCCTGCATATTGACTGAATACAATATGCAAATCTGAAAGGAAAGAAAAGAATTTTAGACATCATTATCTTTAAATTATATGCTAAGAAATTGATTTTAAAATATTTAGATAGTGACTAAAAATAAATTTATTGACTAGGATTTTAAAAAAATGATATTCAAAATGGCTTTTAAAATAACTTGTCGAAAATGAATTGGAGTATCAATTCAATTCTTGATATAATATAAAAAAAATTTAGAAAGTGTATATATTGGGAACTTTTTTCAAATATATCGTTTTACTTGATTTGTGGATATAAAAAAATTGCAGATGATTATTTCTCCAAATATATAGTGGTGCAATCAAAAATATGGGGTGCAATCAAAAATATAATTATTTAAGCAGGAGAATGATTATCTAGATAAAAGGGCATTTGAGAAAATACAAATAAAAATGAGCATATATACACAATAGCTTCACAAGAAGGTTATTATCAAGATTAAACGATATCTAAGCCAGAGATACCATCATTTTATGACTAAATGATTAACAATGGCTTTTATATTACATGATAAGACATTATTTGTAAACTTATATTATCATCACTTGCATAACCTGTGTTATTGTTATGATAAAACGAATGCTACTTTTCAAGAACCGTATGCTACGAAGAGAATTGATAAGCATAACAAATTTTCTTAAAAGGATTGAAGGGTTTTAACTTATTAGAAATCATATAATGCAACCAAATTGAACATATAAAAAAATCAAAGATTAATAATTTCATTATGATAAAATATCCATAGTATGAATGAAAACGAATAAATTCTCATTGCATATAAAATCGATGATAAAACACATTAAACAATATTGCTTATCCGAAAACTCGATGTCGAAATTTTGCCGATATGGAAAATATATCTTGAAAGCAGTCAAAAAGATATCAGAATAATAGTCATACTGAATCATTTATAATATATTTTCAGCAATAATTTTCCTGAATTGTAATAAAATTTTATGTTTTATTTATTTCAAATATGAATTACTATATTTCTCATTTTTCAAATGTTTGCAAGAAGAAAATTTTGGCACTAATCTTTATAGTCAGAAATTGAATCTTAAAATTTTTTGTTAGCACACTGAATTTACTGAAATGAAAATATATGAACTATATACACAAAAGAAAAAATATAATCAAACAAATGAAAAAATATAAAAAGTAAATAAATGAAAAATAAAAAAGCCAAGAGATAAATATAAACAAATAAATGATTTATACAATGGCTCAGGCTAAGATAGAGTCCATGATGAGAAACTCAAAGGCCAGAAAGAGTTCTTTCTGCATTTTTTTTGTATTCACTAGATATTGCCAATTTTTAACAGTGCTTGACAAACTAGGATTGCTTTTTTAAAATTTTTCTTTCTAAATTCAAATTGCCTATCTTTGGTAAATTTTATTATTCACAAATTATGTTTCAAAGATGTAATTGGAAATATTTTACATGCTTTCTGCTTGAGGCATTTAGATATCTTCACTTTTTCTTTTTATGCCTGCTTTTTTTGTTATTGGCTACTTTTAGCTTCTAGTACATGAGCTTATGAATTTTTTTTGAATAACTAGACATTTGATTGTCATTTAATTTCTTTTTTTAAAGTTTTAATCATGAGCTTTTACGCCACTTTTTGCACACACTTAATCATCTTCAGAATAAGTAAGAGAGATTATATAACAAGAGGATTATATATCATGAGATATCTTATTGTCTATGAGGTAATAAGATATTTTAATAGATACCTTAATAAGATACTTTAGATGACCGGGTAATAAGATTCAAAATTTTATAGCCACATGTAGAAAATATGGTGGAATATATTAAAGATTCTTTTATTTCTGGATAAATTTTTATGCTTTTTAGAAATGTTTCTAATTCATAGTGGCATAGCGAGGGAAAGCTACACTCGGTAAGGAGAGGGGTGAGTATGTGCTTCCTTATAATATTTAACTTCGAAAATTGATCTAAATTGCATTGATGTTTTGTCTCCATTAAGTTCCTTAAGTTGCTCCCCACTTGTCTCCTACCCCTTAGTTTATGATACAACATGTGGTCATTAAGCTTCGACAATTTATGAGATTTTTTTTCTTCTTTTACTTAAATCCAAAATTTTATTTCAATGCAAATGTCAGCTTTTATAACCAATTTAGATACTATAAGAATAAAATTTTATAGCCTTAATTGAATGGCATATCCTAAAAGTAAACAACAGCAGAAACAATTCTTACAATTCATAAAGTTTAGAAACAAATATTGAAAGATAATCTTGATTTGTCAAGTAGAGTGCCCTACTGAATTATACAACTTGAAAACTTATTTATCTATCTATCGGAAAAGTTTGTTAGATAAGATGAATATCATCGGCGAAAAGGCCTGAAAACCTATATTGTTTTTATCTGGAATACATTGCTTTGTCTATTTTATCTGGACTCTCAGGAAATATCATTATTAGAGCTTTTATTTTATCGATAAAGAAACCCAAATGTTATGATTAAACTACTAACAATAATTTAAAATATTTTAGACATTTGATTATGTTTATAGTAAATGAAATAGAGATACCCGCTATCATTCTTTCCACTATTAAGATTATTTTATCTATGAAAAATATATATATAATTTATATTATGAATGAAATATAACTATTTTGAATAAATATTTTACACAATAAATTATATATATAACAAATAAAACAAATATTCATTCTGCCCCTGTTTATTAATATTATTTTATCTATAAAAAATTAATATAAAATTTATAAATTTTTGACAATTATTATGTTATTCTTTGATTATTTTAAAGAAAAATAATATTAAGAATAAATATAAATAATATTTTTGAAAAAAAAAAAGAATATTTTTGTTAACTATACTAAATGTGGAAACAACTATATAAATCTGAATTATAACTTAACGAATTTAATGAGTAAAGCGTAACATTTTTAAGAAAATAATTTTGTGAAATTAGTAAGTATTTGTAGCAGTATGGGTAAATTAATTTGCAAAAGTATATCAGAGTTTTTAAAGAAAAAAGTATTTTTGGTACTGCCATTTTTTAAAGAAAAAAGTACTTAAATATTTTTAGTTGATGTCTATATAAAATTATTATTTCGAAATAAATATGAATTATAAAGGAGTGAATTTTTTAATCCAACGTAAAATCTCGAAATACTAAATGTATAAATTGAATTTCATACTTACAGTTTTTTCAAAAAAATTTGTTGATGTTGGTGAGAAGCGCTGCTGGAATTGAACCCAAACTGAAAACTGCTTTGACCCGATATAACTGCGCCTCCTTTAGTACGTTCTCAGGTTCTCTAATCAGTAGAATGATAATATGCGCACAAGGATTTATCTGTTTTAAGGACTTGATAAATTCTTATGTTTGAGATAAAATTTGTCATGCGATATCTAAAATATATATCTCGTTAATGCTGAAATCATAATTTTTATCATGGTTTTACTGGATTGGCCCAGTGATTGCTTGGATATCCCTAAAGTGCGCCTATAAATCTAATCTGAATTTTCATTTCATAATGTATTCATCTAAACTCTTATCGTTTCACCTTGTATAAATACCATAAATATCAGATATGATTTTTTTGCTGTTACTGGAAGATTTTAGCTGAAACCATACAAAACTGTAAAAAGTTTTTAGATACATTGTTTTGATATAATGGTGTGGTTTAATCCTGAAGAACTAAACATGAAATAACCCTTTAATTTTTATTTAAAAGATGGGTTTCTTGACCCAAACGTTTAATATCATATTATTGATTCGCACTGAATTCTATTTCAGAGTAAAATATAAAAAAGTCAAAACTTTAGTAATTCAATGTAAAGTTTAAATAAGATTTAATTGTGAACCGGACAAAACAGAGGACGAGTTATTTTATGATAATGTTATTCAAACATTATCATTCTATACATTATACTAAATCTTTCCTCACACTACCTGTCATTTCTTTGTGTGTGTGTGTGTGTGTGTGCGTGTGTGTGTGCGTGTGTGTGTGCGTGTGTGTGTGTGTGTGTGTGTGTGTGTGT
>JAPMOQ010041062.1:3953065-3988030 GCA_026543055.1 Argiope trifasciata | reverse complement strand
GTGTGTGTGTGTGTGTGTGTGTGTGCGTGTGTGTGTGTGTGTGTGTGTGTGTGTGTGTGTGTGTGTGTGTGTGTGTGTGTGTGTTAGATGATACCCACGTATTTCGTCTTGAAATTTTCAAGATCTTCAAAGTAAAATTGTGTTAATAGGAAATATCTTTGGTTAATATTTAATTTACACAATACATATAATTTATACAATACTAAGAAAGGCATTTTCACGATTGCTATTCAAATATTGTTTATTCTTTTTAATGTGACGAGAGAAACCAAAGACCTTTTTTAACTTTCAGATTCAAACAAGACGATCGGAGTAAGTTCCAGTGTTGTTTACTCCTTTCTATTTAACATTTATACACCTTTTTAAAAATTGTTTTGTGTAATTTTCTACATCAAAATTATCCTTAAACCGTTTTGTATGCCAATAGTGAGGAGCATAAATCTTCAGAATGTAAAAATCTCACCTTCGAAATGTAAGTGAGCTCTAAAGAAAACATATAAGAAACCGAAGAAACAATAGAGGCAAGAGATTCAAGATTCAAAGAAAAAGTTGTCACAAAAAAGCTTATTTGTTAAAAAAAAAAAGTCAACCCTCATGACATTAACTGAAACTTCCAAAGAATGAGTAGTATAGGTAGTGCTTGTTGTGAAATCTGTTTCACCTTTCTACTAGAAAATTAGGAGAATGTTGAAAACACGACATGTGATAGTATGACAAATGTTTAAATTTATAAATAGTGATATTTTTATTTAAACTTTGATAATAAAAGAAAACCGATTATAAATTACATTAGCTGACTATGAGTTAGGTTCAAAAGAATTCTAACGTTCCATTGCATATTATGACAGCAAATACTTAAAAATATTTCATTAAATAATGTATTATCCTATAACTCCAAAGAATAAAAAATTCTTTTTTAAGCATTGTCAAAAGTCTAGCTCATATCCGAAGTCTTAATCATTCTGTTCCAATTAAGGAGCCAGATGGCACTTGTACATTATCTCTTAAAGGTAGCACAACAATATTCATTATATTAGACTAAAAACTTAACCAATTATATGGTGTATAAGAATATACTATTCTAATATATATATAGTAAAAAAATTACTTCAAAACAGGTATTTATTAAAAATGGCCTATTGTTAATCACCATCAACTTGCCCAAGCTCAATCTGCCTGCCTATATCTATATATATATATATATATATATATATATATCTTTCTCTCTCTATATATATGTGTGTGTGTGAATTTCTTTTCTAATGCATCAATTACTTCAAATTTTTTAAAATTTTTTTTAAATTTTTTTTTGATGTTTAGTACAGCAAGTGCATTTAATGAGTGCAAGGGCACATACTTGACCGAAGATAACACTTTCTTAATTTTAATTTGCTGTAAGAGCGCTCAGAATTTTCTGTAGTAACTGGCAAATGTAAAGAAACGTTTTAACACAGTTTAAACATTTAGAAATAATTCATCATAATTATTATTTTGTATGCCTTTCAATATGTCTTGTACGTTATTTACATCCTTTTATCCACAATCAAATTCAGTAACAAACAAATTTATTGGATTAGGGTTTTTATCTACATCTGTATTATAAAACTAGCTATGCAAACACCTTTAATAGCGTTTAATCTCACTTAGAATAATTTTCAATTTTTTTTTAGTGTCTGTGTTTCTAAGGGTATGAGACTGAAATCGTGTATAAAGCTTAAAGGATAAATGTTAAGCTGGTTCTCGTAATTAAAAATAATATTAAGTGGAATCATTCAATAATTTGGCAATGTTTTATCAAAATAGGATGAACGGTACGGCACTCACTATATAAAATACGAATAAACAAATATATATTTTTATATATTAGATTTGTGTATTGTTTCAGAATTGTAAAACTTAGTCCTCTTTCAGAATGATAATAAAAGAAACTATTATCCAGATTCGTTAATATTCTTTCA
The DNA here is from genome assembly GCA_026543055.1 of Argiope trifasciata. Taxonomy (NCBI): domain Eukaryota; kingdom Metazoa; phylum Arthropoda; class Arachnida; order Araneae; family Araneidae; genus Argiope; species Argiope trifasciata. Next base: position 3,986,072 of record JAPMOQ010041062.1, on the reverse strand, counting down.
GAATTCTCAAATTAATTTTAAAAAATGTGATTAAAATATTTTCTTTTAAAATTGACTAAACATAGAAAATGTATTTATACCATAAAATCATTAATATTGTTGCAAAGATAATTTTTGAAAATTAACATAACGCAAAATTATTTGTCCTACAATATTTTTGGTAGTTACTGCGAAAAACGTTAAAATTACGTTAATTAGAATTTAAAACCTCCAGGATTGATCTTCCCAGAACTTTTTCGCATATCTGTAGTGAACTTGGTAAATAGATACAGTTGAGATTCGATTTTTTTAAATTTTAAATAACTGTACTATCCTTATAACCATCCAGTAGGTGTAAACAATAAACTAATTAAGTTTCATCCCAATCGGATGTACGGTTTAGGAAGGCCTAAGTGACACACAAACAAACATTTAATTTTATTTATATGGATTTATATCATCATTTTTTAATGTATTAAGTTTTTTCAAGAATAAAATAGATTCCTAATTAAAGATTAGTCTAATAGAAAATGGAAAAAAAACCCCTACAAAATACTAACTATATTTAATAAATTCCATACTACTAAATTTTAACGAAATGAATTATTCATTTCAGTTTCCAAGTGTTGAGCATTATTTGTGCCACGTGATGCTTCAATTCAGTTTCTGAAAACTTTTTATATTAAGACACAATAATTAAAGTTTCTGTAAGACTTAAGATTAATGTCCAGTTACTTGCAAAACATGACAAAATCGTGCTAACTTTCTGAAAACTATTCAAGAGTCAATTAAATAAGAATGGATTAACGTGTACCTAGCCAGGACTTATAATAGTTAAAAATATAGTTTATAATTTATACATAATAGTTTAGGTATAGTTTCATAATTTGCACATATAATAGTTTAAAAAATAAATCGAACCCTGTATTTTGACAAATCAGAACCTTTTAGATCTTCCAGAAACTAGGACATTTATTTTTAAAAAAAATCATGTCTGTGTGTGAACACTATTATTCAAAAGCGTATTCAGCTTGATGGAGGAAATTTTGTATATGATATCTACTTCAGACTTTTAAATTTCTATCAAATTTTGAAACAAAGCGCGTTCAGGGAAAATTTGTCAATTCAGTGGTCCGAAAGTAATTTAACACGATAGCAAGAAAATGAAGAAAACTAAATGAGTAATATTTGATGCACAAATTTAACTTCCGATTATGTCCTGTTTGCATTACAAGAGGGATTCAGTAGCTTCTGAGGGTAGACCCCTGAACATCTGAGGACAGAAGTCTGACTTCCATCTCATATGGAAATGACACTCACACATTCGCTTGCCCAAACTCTTTTTACACCTCACACGCCTTTCTTTCACACTCTACCTATGACATCTCGCAGGTAGAGCAGAAGGCGAAAAACAACCAGGCCCGAAACAGGATTCGAATCCGGTACATAGTTTGGTATTCGGTGCATATTCGGTTCTCTTCATTTTTCTACGAAGCACTAGCCATGTAAGGGATTTTGCAAATCGGTGCTTCTTGAACAATGTTTTTTTCCTGCATTAGTTTCGCGTGAATTTTATCTTTCAGCATGTTTTTGCATGTTTCTTCTCTTTTCCTTTCCTTTTATTTTTCACCTTCCACTTCCTTTGTTTAACAAATTATTACGCTAACGTGAAATGATAATTTACCTGAAATACAGCACAGGGCAAAAACATTTCTCAATGTACTAAATAAAAAGAAAATTTTTCCTCAAATTTTACTCAACACACTTTTTACAAATTTTAATCAATTCCAATCAATTTCGATCTATAGTATTTGTTTAAAATCCCTCATGAAAAATCTAGTTAATATTCGAAAAATATATAAATTATAACCACATAATTTAATTAAATATTAACTCTCCTCTAGTATTCTATGTTTGATTAGTAGATTTATTCCATTGTTAACTTAGTAATAATCATTGGTTTTATTTATATTGTTATTAGATGCAGAAGATTTCAACAAGCACTCTTATTATTATTGTTAGCAAAATATTACTGCTTATAGTTAAACAAACGCTGAAAATACAATACTGAGCTTTGCTTGGCGAGTTTCGTGAACGTTTCAACGAGGTTACGGTTATCGTTGGATGGGTCGTCCTATGGACGACCTTGGAACAGGTGAAATATTACGTCCCACTACCTATCCTCAATCAAAGATCTGTTTTTCGATCCCAATTTGGATCAAGGTGTTCTTACACCATCTGATCCATCTGCGTCTTGAGGGGAAACCGTCCCAGTGGTTCGCTAAGGATGCATCAAATCTGTCGTCGGTCGCCTAATGCAGTTTTCAGATCAGAACTATCTTCGAATGCAGCGATGGAGGAAGGGTAGGCGGGGAATAGAAGAAGTTCACCTTCACGTGGTGTTCCCTAGGCAACGGTGCAGTTTATCGGAACTACATCGGCAAAGAGGCCACTCAAGTATGAAACAAGTAATGAACGTTTTATTTAGTTGGACAAAACTATACACCTAAATTTTGATTTTGCGTTTTAATGCCACAAAATTTCATTGCAAACAACAAATGCAGAACATGCAGAACGTGTATTTGTGGTATTAACAACTACAATGTTTTTTTAGATATACGTAAGAATTAGATATTTTTTTTATCCTAAAAATAAAAAAAGAACCTAAAATAAGTGTTTGACAAATGATTGCTGTAGATCGGACGCATACAGTAAATTAGTCGCGTTGGCAATCATAAATTTGATGAAGGAATCTTACAATGATTTGAGTTTAAAAAATTGTAATGAAAAAAAATTAAAAGTCAAAACTTAACAAACGTTGCTATGGTCAGACACCTAGTTTTTAGTAATTAAGTCTGTGATTTGTTTCCTACTCCGCTTGATAAACTCGAGACCACTCTCCACAGTAAATATCAGCAAATTCCCTTGAAGTGTTTGCTCTAACATTCTAACATTATTTATGAAATCTAAGTTGGTTGCAGGTTATAATTCTGGTGAAAGTTGATCCAATTTATATCTAATAAATATGTTGTATTCTTTTACATATGTTTTAATTTCTTTGTCCTATATGTGGTTTTAACGATAAATAACATATTTTACTAAATTGTGATATTTATACAAGTTATAAAAAATAAAATATTTTCAGATTCAACTCATAATTTTTTTAAAATTAAATTAGATATTATCATGCTCGACCATAATTTTAGTCGCATAATAAGTATAGTTTATTTTTGTACAAAATATGAAAATCTGATAGTTTAATTAACTATTATTATATTTTGGTTTCTCCTGCTTTCTTTTTTTTAAAAAAAACGAAGGATGAGATACAGTGACAAATTCTGTTAAACAAAACTCTTTCTACTGCATCATACAAAAACATGCGATTGAAATTGAACTATAGGAAAGTACTCAAATTACAAAATTACTCAATTTAGAATTTCATTCTCACAGTAGAAGCTTACCAGTTTGCTAATTTCGTTTTGATCAATTGAATGAACCAATAAATTGAAGGCATTTTGCACTCTCACAAGAAATTTGCAAATCATTTATACATAAAGAGCTAAATGGTTATAAATAATTTCACATTTCTCTAAAATGAAAATGTAATATTGTGGAGGCTTCTTATTAGCTGCTGAGAATAGGCCAAGGTAAAAGTCAAGATATCTGATTGATTTGTCAGTGATGCTTAGTAATTTGTAAAGCTTATATGAGAAATTTAAAATATTAGTCAAAGGAATTGCGTATTAAGGAAGAAATATTACAACCTGTACATGATAAAAACTTCAAATGTGAATTATTCAGAATATACTTCTTGAAGATTATTATTATTACTTTGAATTTTTCATGATGAACTATTTACTTATAAGTAAAATGACTTTATCTGATATATGCACAACATATTATTATTTTAAAGACAATGTTTGAATCCTACACTGAAATATTCTGTATTTTATTTTGAATTTTTACATTTTAATGGAAACTTCGTAAGAACTTTAAATTCACACTGTTTAAAGTATTATTTTTTGGAATGAAACATATTTTTAGGAATGAGTAGTAAACAGAAAAATCTCTAATCTAACAAACGATATCTAATCTAATTTAATAATAAATATTATATACGTAAAAATATGTTTTCTATGCGATATGCTGTGTTAATCAGACAGTTGCGCAAGCCAGTTTGAAGAGCCAAAAATGAAGAAAACAAAGAGCTTTGATAGGATACATCTGAGTTCACTCCAGTTAAGCTCGTAATAGCAATCCTTCAATTTTATATCTGATGAGATAATAATGCAAGCCTGCGAAAATTTAAATAATTCTGAGAAAACCTTGATAAATAAATGTCATCTAGATAAAATATGTCATAATGGTATCTCTAATTCAGTCTCATCTAACACTTAGTATTTTTGACAAAAATGATTAGGTCAGAGATAATTAGATATAGTTATAAAATCTGCATAAAATAGTTGTTAATAGAGAACAATAAAATTTGTTATTAATTTATATCATCCAATATCCTTAATATCACTAAACTAGTAGTAAATTCTCCACTGTAGATCAGGGGAGTTTAACTTTGATAACCCGATTTTCCGAAGATACATTGAGTGCGCCAGTGGCAAGCTAAATATAAAGTTTTTTACCAAACGTCCTCAAGTTGGTGTGGTATGAAAGTTTGAAAAAGGGTTTCAGCTAAGGTTTCATCCTCATCATCTAGTAGAGATCCTGGCCTAAAATAAAACCTTTATGCATACCGTATAGTAAATTCCTATTTTAATATACTAAAATGGTGTGAAACCCCTAATAGCAAACAGATTTAAAATCGATAAATGAAATGTATATAAATTTTTCCATCTGTTTAAGTTGATTCAATTAAACTGTCATTTCCTTTTGAGGTACAGGACTGATGTTTTGACTAGACTCTGTAATTGTGAATCTTGGCACGATGTCAAGAATTTCATTGCAACTGGCAAACCCTCTTTGCTCACCCCAACATTATGCACTATTTCGCTTTCAATTATCCACCTACATTTTTATGTTAACCGCTTTATTTTAAACAAACCAAAGTGCTATGTCCAGTATATATATATATTTCATTTTTTGCACATTTATGTCAAGATACATAAAATATTTGTCTTCTTTATTGCTTTTTCTATAATGATCCGTTTTATACTTCTTACATGGGTAGTTAATATAAATTAGTAAGATCAATATCGTAGCAGCGGGGGAAAAACCCACAAAAAATTTTAAGATCATAATATCACTTTGAAATATTTGAAAAACTTCACGAAATGAATACTGTAAATTATGTAAAATTTTATAATCTGAAGCTAATTTCTAGAAATACTACAACAAAAAAATTGCTGATTTACAATTTTTTTTTTACAATCGAGCCATATTTTATTCATTTAATTAAATATAAAAATTTAATTAAAATATATAATTAATTTATTTAAATTAATATCACATTAATTTTCATTTATTAATATTAGTAGATTTATTGTAACGTTTAATTTATCGCTTCTTATTATAATTACTATAAAATAGGTACTCATGCAAGCATATTATAAGCCAAAATTTTTAATTATATTCTGAAAAAAATTATCTAATTCAATAAATATAATTTATTAAGATGAAGATATTGCTTTATAATTCTTAAAATACAATTCCATTTTCACATTTTAATCCATTTCCATTTTTTAATTAGAATTCATTTTCACTTACGTATAATATCTAATATGCTGAATGCTCTAAACAAAATAAATGTTTATAATTGAGTTTCTTAAACACTTTTACAAATCCATGAAAGTCCGTTTAGTTACATAAAAATAATTTGATTTAATAAAAATATGTTTCAGTTGTTCATAAAAAATCCAGTTGTTCTAATGGGTCACCATAAGTGTGTCGATATAATTTCGTGCACACAATTGAGCCATATGATTTTTTTTTTTTTTGGAAAATTATTCCGAACAAATTTTTATGAGCTGAATAAGTTTTCATTTTATTTTGATAAAAAGTAGCTATTCTAGCATCTATATTCTGTTTATAATACTTTGATAAGTATTCTGTATAAAACAATATGTTTCTTAATGTGCTTAATTCTTTCAAAAATTAATTTTTAAATTAAATTTCTGAAACTTCTATGAGATTACGATTAAAATTCTGAATTAAATCATCCCTATATAAAAATAAAGTTTTCTGCATTTCAAAAATCCAAAGTAAAATTTTTTATGCTTGACAATTAAATTAAATTAAATTAAATTTATTGATAATTATTAATTAATAATTAATTTCGAAATTCTGATTTAAAACATGTAAATATGAACGTGCTCATTTTACCATTGGCCATCAGCGATACTACTTGTCTGTAAATAAATTGGGATATTTTTATTTCCTACACTTTTAAAAATTGGCCTTGTCATTAAATTAAAAAATTCTTTTTTTAACTTAATAAGCATGAACAATCAATCAGCCTTTTCATGGAGTTATGTTATACGTATTATTTCAATGTAAAGAAAACTATCAGTAGTTAGTTGCCGTTGAATAGTTACGAAGAATGTCTTCCATCTTATACAACATACAAAGATTAGTTTCGGCATTTAAAGTATGAAGATTTCAACACGCTTAGCAAAAAATATGTTTAACACACAAACACAATCCCGAGACTCTAGTTTAAAGTAGTATTTGGTGAAATCATCAATGCTCAACGATATAAATTACAGTTGATAAAATCAATTTAAACATAGAATTGAATGAGAAGCTACTAGAATATAGCAAAATGCGTAAGAAGGTTATTTTTTAAACATGTCAAGGCCTGCTTGTATATTTATAGACCATTGAATTTTTTTAAAAAAATTAACTTCGTTGGAATGTGTAACTCCACGTTTCTTATTCAGCAAAAGTTCATCTTCCAAGATACAATTTGTTCCTTTTATCGTCGGGTGCCCTTTCTAGAGAGACTTTTAATACACATGCATATTTCAAAAATTGATACGATAATCGAGTTGCCTCTAAAAAAATCTGAATATTTTCCTTCATAGAATTTGTTTCTTACTCGAAAGATGAACATATATTATAGTTTCCCTGGTAAAACATTTTAATAAATTGATCATTTTTATAACAAAAAAAATCGTCTTTATTTTTATTTAAAAAAATAATGGAGTCATATCTTCACATATAATACTATCTTAATGCGTGTTGTGCATAATTCGATAATGCCAAAAAATACAGCATGTTAAAAGTGTACTTGAAAATTGTTGAAATTTAAATAGAAATTGTACTGAAAGGAAATTTTAATCATTGAAAAGCTAATTTTTTTGGAAATTTTAAAATGGTTCATAGAGGGTTTTATTTTATTATTTTTTTAGAAAAACGCGCTTTGAAATTAGCGAGGAAAATGTTGAGGTTTCTATTAATTTTTAATTAAAAAATCATTATAATTTTGAAAAACATTTCTTAGTGAACATATATTGTTGCCATTTGCCAAAATGGGAAGCCCGGGGTCTTACGTTGACCCTTATGGAGTGGTTTGGAAAATTTTTTGACATCACACATATCTCATGTTTCAATTGACAGATAGTATTCAATCAGTGAGCATCATCATACCAAAGCAGCTCTTCACTATCTTTGATCAGTAGATTACGTATCTTTGATAAATACTGCTTGCTATTCTACTTGAAAAAAAACAAAACAAAGAACATATTTTTCAATAGGTTTTAGCCGCACCTCCTTCAGTTACGATTGTCCAATTCTCTATCGGAGAAATGATAAAATGATTGTGCAAAAATTCAGCGTTTTTCGTATAAACCCTTGATTAATTGTTGCGATTGCGAAATCTGATATTGTAATATCTATAGTATTATCTGTTTATCTTGTTTTGTAGGCATTTCTTTTAATCTTGAAGAGGCTGGAAAGATCTTGTGGTATTGTCTCAGTTTTTTAAATTGAATTCACTGTGCATAGAGGCCTATTGCATTTTAAAAGCTGCCGAAATTCCATTGGAGCAATACGAAGAAAGTTTGCCGTAACAGGAGATATTCTAATCATTTACCCTAGTTCAAATTTATGTATTTTAAAATTGCCTGATAAAAGTTGACTGTAATCAGACTAATTCAAAAATTATGGGACGTTAATGTAATAAAATTAAACCTAATAACTATAAACATTCCATCAAATGTATCTCAACGAAAATAAATAGATAATTTTTGATATCTCACAAATATTTAGTATCATATTATACTTTTAGTATTATATATATAAAAGTTATAATATCATTTTATATCTTTCAAAAGATAAATATTCCAAAGATTTTTCATATAAAATTCAGCAAATCTCATTGGATTTCAGCAGAGATTACATTTATTTATTTTTTTTAAGTACAAAAAGATTACAAACTTTGCATTCATGAAACCAGATCTACTGATTATTTTCACAATATATATACATACTAATTTAAAATAAAATCAAATATTAGTCGTGATTAATTTCACCATCGAAAGTGGAGTCGACCAAACACGAAATTTTTCAATACTATTTTTTTAATTATCTAATTGTGAAATTGTTTCAAAATGTCTTATTGAATCGAGCAAATTAAGCAGAAATGAGGATAATATATTGCATTTACAATTCACTTTGAAATCCACTTATGATCTCCACTGTTACTTATGATGATTATATGTAGGTAAGTCGGATGATAGCGATTTTTATATACTTTTAATATTTTATTTCCGTACTGTACAGTAATTATTATAGTAGTATTTTATTTTCATTCTAATGCAACTAGAAGTCTACCTTATTTTCCATGTATCTGATGCATTATATATTATCACTATTTATGTTGTAGATATAATATACGATAATGTTTAATGTCAGGATGTTTAAGGATAATTTTTTATTTATATTGTTCATGATTCATTATATTAGATGGAATGTTAAATCGCCACCCTGTTAATTTTACCATAAATATAACATAGTAACGTTTATAGACTTCACTACTTCCTATAATCTGCGATATTCTTAGTGAAAAAAATAATTCGAAATGCCTCACAAAACCATAGACAATGAAATTTTAAATTTAGCACATTGTTGCATTTTGATAGTAAGCCCTCCCTATGAAAAAGTTTATATTTAATCTAAGTTTTACGTAAAATTCAATAAATAACCTTTTTAGTGACACTAATTTTTTTACTGCACAATTATTTTCTAATTCTGATAAATTATAGATTCAAATATTATCTACATAGATTATATTATCTATTAGATTATCTATAATGAATCTATAGATTATAGATTCATTATAATTCAAAAATGCAAAGTAAATTTTATAAAAATGCAATTAATTGTTTTATTTACGGTTCCTATAGACACTACCATTGAGTAGATTACATACTTTTAAATACTTTTTTGCAATATTATTAAAAATTACTTTAATATATAACTAAGCGTAAAGCTCAAAATATAAAATGCAAGTAGATACGAATGTAAAGCTTAAAAATGCTTTTTGAATAACTTGTGGACAAAATGAAAACCATGCATAAGAATTTTAATTGCAGTTTGACCCAACAAATATTACCAACGGCTGCCAACGCATAAAATATGATTTAATATGATTTAAATGTATCATATTCTATGTTATGCATTTTTAACCAGAAGAATGTTCTTCCCATTTTACAATAAGATACTACTCCTGTTATTCTTCACTATAAAGTGAAAATTTTAAGTATGGTGTTTTTTCTTTTATCTTATCTAAAACATGGAGATAATTATTTAGTTTAGAATAACACATTTGAGATGTTCATGATTATATTCGGTTCAGACGTCTCTCCCTTGAGTCTAAAAAACACATTTTTGGTATTATGCCTCTATTTCTTTAAACGCAATAACTCAAAAACTCTTTGAACTAGTTATTTGAAGTTTGATATATAAAACTACCCCGAAATTTGTATTTTTTATCAAATTTTGAGCAAAATCTGTTCCGAGGAATTCTATCTGTCTGAACTGTTTAAAGATAAGAGAACTTGATAGACACAAAATATCATGAGTTATCAAAGTAAAATTTGCTGCACAGATGTGATACAGTGTTATTGTTTTTGATTTCATAGACATGCTCGCTTGACTAAGTTAACTAAATTTAAACCGGTTTTTACGTCTCTTGTTTTTCAATAGCGCCATCGAGGATCAAGAGTACGATTTAGCTACTCTCGCATCACATTCGCTTGCACAACCCCTTTTTACAGGAGGGTACATCCGCACATTTAACGGATAGAGCACAGAAGAAGAAGAACAATGCCCAAACTGGGACTTGAACCCTTGACACCCACTTCACGGGGGCCACAACCCGATGCCAAACCACCAGCGTAATGTAATGCAGTAAGATATAATATTTTTAATGAAGAATCGTATCAAATTTTGAATCAAATATTTCAAAGGGTTCAGCATCTGTCGATCTGTATTTTCGGATGCATGTAAACAAAATACCTGAAATCAGTGAAATCCTATATGTCATTTTTTAACTACAACTGTCATGACTTCATGTCATACTTTGCTGAGAATCGACCGGATCCATAGATTCATTTAAAATATTAGATTGGTTCCAAACACATATCTGGATGTCATGACTATCGTTTACCGATACCAGACAAATTATTCGCAACCTCACCAAAAGGTGTAGTTTAACCAGTGTCGTCAACGAAATCTTAATAATTTATGGAAAACATATAATAAAGGATCCGAAATTTCTTCTGTACTTGTATTTAATTTTGTAACTTTCAAGTAAAGAAAAATAGTTATGAGAAATTTTTTTTATTTCTTTTAAATGTGATAATATTATCTTATATGATTTTTAATCAATTTCCTATTTTATAGTTTTGAAGAGCAACATAATACACTTAAGATTAATACTTAAGCATATGAAAGTCTGATATTTAAAGCTTATTCCAGGGTATTTGGGATACTTTGTACGAGTAGAAGTGAAAAATAATGCTTATCGCTAATCAAATGGAAATAGCAAAATTGCACTATCTGAAACTTAAAAAAAAGAAATTTAGTGAATTGTCATTAATGCAAGACATGGTAGAATGATATTAAGATTATTACGTTGTCTCTTATGTATAGTATAATTATATTTTCATAAATACTAAAAGCAGTTGCTTTTCAGTCACATGAAGCATCTACACATAAATGGAAAACAGCATATTTATAAAACCACTGCCGAGTAAATTTCCAGGTATTTTCATATTGTAAGACAGGTGCCCTTATCTGCCTCTTCTTCACAGTAGTTTAAATACCATGTTGCATTTGAAGAATATTTTAAAAGTATTTTTAGCAAAATATATTTATTATTTATCGAAGGAAAGGCTGCTACATAACTGTAAATAAGTAACTTTATGCAATCGCTACTGAGTGAATTTTCTGGCTTTTTCACTTTGTAAGATAGATGTGTCATCATTTGCTTTGTCTCATCATGTAGTATCATTTTCTTGCCGTACTAAAAATAAAGACCCTTCAAAAATTATTTTCTTTATAAACTAGAATGTTTATTAATTGCAACTTTCTATTTTAAAGTTATTCCTTCCTTGAATTTTAGGAAAAGTTCTATTTCCTTCTTTCGTGTAAAGGTTGATTTCATGATGACATTGTTGGCAGTATTTGATCGCAACCTATGATTCTAAGATCAGATGATTCAATGCTTTTCTCTCGGTTTGGCACAAACTAATAGATTACTAGTCACAAATGATTCGACGGAAATCTTTGACTCTTCTGCCAGCGTGAGATGGAAATTCTGTATTAAAGTAGCCAAAAGTAGAAAAGCTTGCGTCATTACGAAACTCTCCCCTATGCAGGATCTTTTACCTGAAATAATAAACACAAAATGAAATTATAATAAGAAAATTTGATTTATAATAACTGTTTATGCACTGTTTTATATAAATAGAAATAATTCCATGCACATTTGTTATTTATCGGCTACCACAAATTATCTTTCCTGTTTATTGAAATGAATAACACTATGTAGAAAGCAAATTGATTCAAATTGATTTCTGTTGCACCATTGAGTTATTGTGGGTATAAGTAAGAGTCATTTCTCCAACATTTGTTGCTTGAAACTACGTAGTCCTCCTTTGCTGTAATTATTGATTACTTACCAAGAATTTAAAAATAACAGTCTAAAAATGTCGTCAAAAAAAGCAAAAGTTATCAGAAAGAATTATTTTTAACTCCGCTTCGTAATAAGCATAAAACTGATTGTCGAGTTAACCAGATTTTTTTATCTATCTCATTTGAAAAATATAAGAAATTATTTATAAAGTTTGTTGCTTACCAATTCCAAACATAATAGGTGGATCTGCCTTTCGTTTACCTTCCACCAAAATGTATCGTGATGGATTAAATCTTTCAGGTTCATCATAGACTTTTGGATCAAAATGGCAGGAATAAAAGTTTTGAATCAGTATTGCACCCTTAGGAATTCTGTAACCCCCTAACGTTGTTTCTCCTGCAAGAAAATTTTAAAAGTCACAAAAATGTTTTAATTATTTTCAATAATTTTATGACCACAGTTGCTTTTTCCATTATTTGGTTTTTCCTTTCATATAAAACTTTAAAGAAACTGAAAATGACAGGTATGAAGACGTGGCAATGAAATATAATAACAGCTAAAAGAAAGCACAACAAATAATGTCTCATTAAAAATGTAAAAAAAATATTCTTAAGGAATAGCTTTTAAGAAAATTCAGTGGATTTGTAAGAGCTACTGAAACCTGCATAACAGTTCAAGAAAACTGGCAAAACGAACAGACGATTCAAACACAATTAATCTCAGAGCAGACAAACATGTTGAAATTTTTGAAAATGTACACTGACATCTTACATTACTGTATTTATTTGATATTTTAGGAAAGCTATTTAATCTAATAAACTGAATTTCTTAATATTGAGATTCCATCGCGTGAACTAAATTTTAAACATATTGAGAGGAATTACACAAAATATTAAAAATTTGTTGTTACACAAAAATTGTTGTAATTAATATAATTGATTGTTTCACAAAATTATAATAACACAATGACTTCGAATGAAAAACTTAAATATTGTTTTATGTTCCATGAAACTAAAAAATTACTTAACTATTCATATATATATTTGGATTTAATTCTGTTGTAAAAAATTACTTACATAGCACATTGCACTCAGTTTTGCATTCTTGTGTAGGGAAAAAGATAAAGTACTCTTGCATTCTCATAGATTTTTGTACACAAGAATAGAAGTAAGTTAATTTGCTTTTATCTTTAAATTTATTTTAGTTTTCAAGTATGCTTTTATCTTTAAAGTTAACGTGACATAATGATTTTGAATGAAAAACAAGTATTTTTTTATGTTCCATGAAGCAAAAATATTTCTTAACCTTTCCTATCTTTTTGTATTTCATTTTGTTGTAAAAAAGTACTTACATAGCACATTCAACTCACTTTTGCATTCTTGTGTAGGGAAAGAGTTAAAGAATTCTTGCATTCTCATAGATTCTTGTACATAAGCATTGAAATAAGTTAGTTGGCTCTTATCTTCAATGATTGGTTGTCTGTCTAGGCCAATCACTTCCACGATTTCATTGTACAATTTCTCTTGTTCTTCCGGATATAGTAACAAACCTTTCATAATTAAGCTAGTGAAAGAAGCCACTACTAGAGCGCCATCGCCCATGAATTGCATGAGAGTGCCTCTTAATACTTTATCTGAAAAAAATGTTTTAAAAACCAAGCAGATCAGACTATTCATATAAATAATGCTTACACAAAAAGATCATAATGCAAATTTCAACAAAAGCAAGCAATCAGTGATAAAATAAAAGCCAATGAGCAACGATTTGTACCATTTATGCATTAGTAAATGTGTGCTTTTAAGAACGTTTTTAATTTAAAATATTCTATAAAAATAGACTAGAAATTCCACATTCTTCGAGAGCGTTTATTTTTAATAGTTAACCCATTTATATTTTTGTTTTTAATTTTGTCAAGTACACCACAGTAGAGTGAAAATTAATAGAAATACTATTAGTAGAAAATAAGTAAATGAATTGATTTTAACAATATTTATCTCATTACCAGACTGTTTTTTTATCCTATTCTTAAAAGACATTTTACGGAAGATACAAATTTAGTATTTAATTTTTTTTAAGTATAAGTTCTTATGTTATATAAGATCAAAATCAAAAGGATTCAAAATAACATGTATATGGTGTGAAATTTTAGTTTAAAGAATCAGGGAATTATGCAAGATTTGACATAAATTTAAAAACTTATTTTAAGCTTATTTTCGTTTCAAAGTACGTAAAATTCAATATATATATATATATATATATATATATATATATATATATATAATTTCGTGCAATTTGAAAGTTTAAAAATACATGGTTTTTTAATTATGAAATATTTTTTCAAAATGTAATACTGTCTAAAAAATAAATAAAAATTGAATTTACAAATGCTCGCGAGTATTAAAGTACTATATTTTATACCATTAGGTTATAAAAAATTTTATGCATACAAAACAATTAAATAAGAATATGTTTGAGGAAAAACAATTCACTTTGCTTGAAAACGTAATCTGTCAACTATATTTTACATATTGTTTAATAAGCTTCCAGTAAAACTTATATAGATTACATTCTAGCTCTTTTGCGTGCCAAATTTTCAAATGATAAAATAACAGTTGTATTGTTTAAAAATAATGTATTTACGCATGTCAAATCTATAAATTGCATGAGAATTTACAAGAAAATTATTTTAGAAATATGTTTATGAGAAAAAAAGAAGTTTGAATGCTATCAAATGTTCTAATAAAATCAAGTTTTAAACTTGATTATTGTTTGGACGTCATTATATTATATATCTTGAATATACAATTTATACATCTAATAGCACTGCTTAACAATTGCTAAGGAACAAGTGATTTATACAAAATTGCGTCTCAGACAGCTAACCAATAAAAGTAAATTCGAGTTGAAAGCTCGAGGTAGAACAGGCCTCACTATCGGTATACGCATTGCATAAAAGCTCATGTTTCATACCAGAATTCATTCTTGCGATTAAAGTTGGAAATTCTTTTCAAAAGCATGCTGGGGGGTAGTGGTAGGAACGCTATACCTTTAGAGGATCGCCATGTAGTCCTCGTGGCAAAAAAAAAACAACAGAAATTTAATTCCTGGCTTGATAGCTGCAGACCTTGCACACTCTACCGGTACGCATGTTTCCAGAAGAACCATCTCACGGTGATCAAATCAAATTGGTCTGTATGCACGGAAGCCTTTTTTTTTGCATCCTTCTTCAACCACGCCATCGTCGTGAGAGATTACGCGGGTGTAAGGAACATCCTGGTTGGGATATCCAAAATTGGTCTAGAGGGATGTTCTCAGATAAATCTCGTTTCATACTGAAAAGTGATTATGGCCTCCAATTACTGTGGAGAGAGTGTGGGACACGTTATGCAAAACAGTTTGTTAATGAACGTGATACGTACGACCCAGGTGTGATGATGTAGGCAGGAATCATGCATGTAGCAGAATAACACTTCACACCTTTGAACGAGAAAGCATTACATCGCAATGATATTGTACAGAGATTATTTAGAATCATATTTGTCTTTTTTAGAGATTTATTAATCCAGAACTTTTGTTTATGGACTATAATGTGCGCCTACACAGAAGCATTGAGGTATCGGAGACATTGCAAAATGAAAATATTGTCCAGCTGCAATAAACTGATTACTTTCTTAACCTAAATCCCATTGAACATGCCTGGAATGATCTTGGCCGATGTGTTTCACTAAGAACTATCCCTCCCCGGACAATGTAAAAGCTCAAAATCGTCTTAAGAAAGAAGAGGGACAATATTGCCCAAGAACTCCTCGAGAATTTAGAAGGGAGAATGGAGAACGGATGGAAAATGTGCATTAGTGTCCATGGTCAACACACATCTTACTAAGGTGCCCATGTCTGTATCTTTATGATTTGAAGACCAATTTTTGTGGGGCTGTTTGGAAATCCTCCATTTTCTATTTTTAAGTTTCTAATTCTTCGACGTGTTAATGATATCTGCACCGTTTTGCATTATAATAAATCAATATCATCCTTGCTAAATATATACATAGTTTCATTTCTTTAATCAGTGCCTATAGTTAATTATTCATATTCCTTAGCAATGGTTAAGCAGTGTAAATCTAGTATAGTATAACAGAATAATCTTTCAGATAATATAATTTCAAATGTAATAATTTTAGCTTGAAATTATTTATGTGGTTTCTAAGAGAGTAATATGTAATTTCTAAAAGAGTCCCGATTTCATCAATATCATTTGTAGACTTTTGGCAATACTTGCATGAATAAAAGCCTGTTCACTGTAAAGTAAAAAATAATATTTTTTAATTTTGTGAGATTTTTGATCGTGGAAAAGTTTAGATTATGTTGAGTTAACTTTATAAATAATTAATTGTTTCTAAATTTCATGTAGAACATAAATTTACAAAATATACTGAGAATTTTTTACCAGTAAAATACTCTGCTGTGAAATCTCCTCTACTTCGTCGTTTGTCTCTTTCTTTGAAGTATTCGTCTATGATATCTCTCGGATTATCTGGGTCATAGGTAGTTTTATGTTCTTCGATTATTGCTTGAACAAATTTTTCTCTCTCCCGATGTACTTTTAAGGCAGTTAAAAAATTCGGCATGAATGGAAAGATGAAGTATCTGAAATAGAGGGAAATCACGATCACAAACTGATTACTACGACTTACCGGAAGGCACACGTGAAAACTCGAATGATAGTCGCAACATCATCCTTGGCGGAAACTGAAATTGAATTCTAAGGGCCGTAACAGGCCACGGTACAATCCCTTTCTAAGGAAGTAGGCCCCATCATCGATGGGAAGAATCAGCCCTCACCTTTTCGTGTTTTCACAAAGGTGGAAAGCACCAACTGCCGTACTGGAAGCTTCTCATCGCAATAATGATCCTTTCACTCATGGGATGAAAGAGAGTAAAAATGAATTTAAAAAAAAAGAAACAAAATAAATTATATTCTCCAATAATAATAACAAAAATGAATATCAAAGATTTAAAAAAAAGTGCAAAAATGAAATATATTACGACTTTTTTAAGTGAAATATTTTAAACATTTTGCCTCTTAAAAATTAAACAGTTTAAGCTTCTTCGTGAAAAACCGCCCTTTTAATAATGTACAATCTATGAAATATCATATTTTGCCCCTTTTTTGAATATGACAGATCTGTTGTTAGATGTTTCTTCAGATTTCAGATAAGATGTTGTTTGTGTAGGGCCATTTTGTATTTTCCGTTTTAGAGACTATACTACTTTAATGACTGTTTTTAATTTACATCTGCAGCAAAGTCAGATTATTATCATTACGGAATTTTTTATTTATACTTGAAGGTTCGAAATTTAATTACAACTTTTCATGCTTCTCATATCTAACGATATTTTCTCTCTGCGTTTTTAACAATAATTCATCAATTTGACTGTTGAGAATATTTTACGCCATCTATATGAAAATGTGTTAAAAAATTATATATTTTTGACACATGCCTTAACTTTTTCCCTTCATGCAGCCATGCCATGGCTGAGAAATTTGCTCCAAAATATCCAAAATTATAATTTTTAATGTTGAAGTTGAAACCGTCTGATGGCTAAAATACAGTATACATCAATATATAAAGCATTGAAATGAAAAGATAAACAAAATTACATAGTATTACATTATTGTCATCTGACAGTTTAATTTTTCTTCAAAGGAAAGTATCATACGTATGCACACCTTTTTAGCGGTTCATTTACCACAATATGCATAATGTAAGTGTTCAAATTGTACACTGCCGCGCTGTAGACATTGTTCATATTCGTTCCCGCAGATTCTCAAACACGCTGTGAAATAAAGGTTGCAGCAGATTCCTGTATGAAGAGAGGATTTTCTCAAGTAATGCAGGAACAATTTTTGGTGGATCTTCTCAATTGACCACACTTATCTTTAACTTTCCCCATAAGCAGAAATACCTTTCTGTTGACAAAATACATTACCAGAACGGTGAAATTTAATAGACAGCATAACTGTGCTACTCGGTACTATCTAATTAAACTTCTCTTGAAATTATTCTGCGATCTTTTTCAAACTCGATCCATCTTCACGACCACTTCAGAGAAATAATGTTCAACAATAAATATTTTATCCTTCATCTAGAGATCCATTTCCAATAACAACTACACAACACGCCTTTTCACTATTACGAATACTCTGGAGCTATGCCTCGTCAACAACGCAGTCCCGTGTTCGGCGTGCGCGAGTTTTTAGTATTGCATATGTTGGCGCATACCGTGTATTTTATTCATGATAAAGAAATGATTCAAGACTCATGTATTTATGTAATTTTAGTTTTGAAAATTACATTACTTACTTTGCAAACATCCCGCTTACGAGAAGTGATTTTGGGAAAAAGGCCGTTACTTCTGAAGCATACAATTCATTGAACTTCCGAAGTTGTTCCTCGGTAATTCCTATTTCACCAAACAGTGTGAATCTTAGAAATGTGCAGCATCCTCGAGTCAAGAAGTCTACCAAATTCAAAGGCTCCCCTTTCCTTGCTTTTAATTCATTCATTGTAGTTTTAATGGAATCGTACAAAGGACCGGCTAAGCTAGTTTTGAGAGTATTTGCTCCATGTTCTTTCAATAGTGCTAAGAAGAACTTTCTGGAAACTTTCCATGGCTCTCCATTTATACCAAGCACACCTATTACAGTAAGAATTCAATAAAATATTATACATATTTAACATTTTTTCTAAGAAATAAAGTTCAGGAATTATCTTTATTTTATCAATTGATTTAGACCTGTAGTTTGAATACTAAAAATTTACATAACTTCACTTAAATATAAAGATTTGAACAATATAATCTCAACATAAATATTGGTTGATACAGTTTTTGAATAATAGAAAAAACTTTTAAATTCTTTTTTTGTTGTTGTTAATTCGGTTTGTGAATCTAAAAGTTACGTCTTCCCTATTGGCAAAAACTATTATACGATATTTCCACAGTGTTGTTCGACATTTGAATCCAATCGCGAAGATCGAAATTTGACAATATCGTGGAAATCTTGCAACAATATTGTTCATTTTTTGGTAATAAAGATACCTGTTGCAAGGTAAAGATGTGCCATAAGGACGTTTTTTTGGTGAGCCTGGTTCACATTGTTTCTATGATTGCCAACAAATTGCGTCTGATTATAAATTGTTGCTTTTCCAGCAAAGCACTTATGTGAACAGATTTGCTGAAAGCAGTCTCATTCAGACTGAATGCATTTTGCTTACTCTAAGGTACTATAAATTAACGATAATAATTTCAATAACATAGAAACAGTGAATTTCTATATAGGTAATTGAAAAATCAATGGAAAATTTAAAACCTCGCCATAAAAATATGATAACGATAGTAGATGCTCTACCACAACAAGTGAAACTTATAGGCGGCATGATTTGTATGCTATATATCATATTTCTTTATAATTGATGAAAAGTTGCTTTACGAGATAAAACACTTATTGGGTACAGGTTTACAATAGTTCGTCACACAGTCTACCATTCCTGGAAAGAATTGTAAAATGGAAAATCCAATCAGTCACAGAAATAAGCATTTGCTTTCAACGGCTTTTCTGGTTATCCCAAGTAGTCTCGAATTCATATTACCTTTAACTATTACTCTGAAAAAGCTCGGATGTGTCAGAATTAGTCAGAACGATTTGTTTATAACTATTTCTCTGATTATCCCAAGTTATCTTGGACTCTTAATATCGCAGTTAATTATTATCCTTTGGAAGGTCAAG
Organism: Argiope trifasciata; assembly: GCA_026543055.1. Classification (NCBI taxonomy): domain Eukaryota; kingdom Metazoa; phylum Arthropoda; class Arachnida; order Araneae; family Araneidae; genus Argiope; species Argiope trifasciata. Next base: position 3,966,216 of record JAPMOQ010041062.1, on the reverse strand, counting down.
CGTAACAACATTTATCAATACATTTTGTTTTATTACGTTTTTCTGGGCATAAAATTGAAAAAGAATGAAAATATTCCTCTTTGATTGTAAATTTGCCAAATTTTCTGTTACATTAAGAAAAAAATGAGAGAACAAAATGGCAGCACCTTTTGGAGTCTTAGAAACATAAAATTAGTTTTTAACTTTATAACATCTGAGGAAAATTCTAGAAATAATTAATTTGTCAAAAAGCTATTTCACTTCAGATCATTATTTTATTTTCAAAACATTATCGAGTAGAAAATATATTTTAAATATTACATCATATGATTGATGGCACATTTTTATACTAACCACAATTTTTCGACTACTAATTTTATGTTTAATAGTATAAAATACAGATAGAGTAATGAAAACGTTATTGTCTATTATTATTGTAATGGTTATTGTCTACTATTTATGTGAATATAATTTTGTAAATTTTGATAAACAAATTTTCATAAAATGTATTTATTTTATCTAAAACTACGAATATCATTTTAACTAATTATATAATGCAAAAAAGTAGTAGAACAATTGTAGTTTCTGGTGTTATTTTGCTAAAATGTTTACATCTTCTGATTATTGATATTATTATTGAAATAATTACTGATATTATTTATTGAAATGATATATTTCGAAGAAACTTATTATTAAATAGACTGAAATAATTTGAGGTAAAAATCTCTTACCATCTTTGAAGAAACGAACCAGAATATTATAGCCTGATACTCTGTCACCAAAGAACTCTGATTTCGTTATGCATGCTTCACGAACAGCTTTGTGGCTTCCCAAATTGATACATAATCTTCCTGTGCAAGTAAAGCTGAAAATGTCTCCATACTTTTTCTTTAAATTTTCCAGCTGCAAATGGCAATCACTGTTTCTGAGGAAGGGCCAGTATCCAAAGTATGGCAGACCTATAGGACCTGGAGGAAGATCCTTATATTTGAACACGAAATATGCGATAAGAAGGAGTGTTATTCCTGTAGTAAGTAAAGTTGAGGAGGTTGTCCCAAGTGTACTATATATTATGTCAATTTGCATTGTTATGAAAGGATTGAAATGCAGATCTGGAAAAAATAATACTTTTTAAAAAAAGTGCAATCTAATTTTTTAGATATAAGAGAAAACAGAAATGTTATATATATAGCAAACATTCCTGCCAATGCTTATTAATTGAAATGCCATATTTTTACTTATGTATGCATATATTTATTAAATTCAACGAAGAGACTAAAAAATATATGTTACGTATTCAAACAAATTGAATACATACGTAATACTGAAAAAACAAGAGAAGCCAACTCGGTTTAAATCGCTGACAGGTCTATCAGGAGCTTATAAAGTGCACTATGTAACAAAAATATTAATAAGTTGTCCCAGTTAAATATATATAATTTATCAATTTGAAAATGAATGTCATCGAATATTTTTCATTTCAGCTCAAAAGGTTTTAAAATGCACATCATCTAAGTAATGAATATATGTACCTATCATCTATCTCATCATTTATAGAGTAAATGTTTTTTTTTTTTCCTTTCTTTTCTTTCTACATAATAAGAATTCTCTACATTTTAAATTAATCCTAATCGTTAAAGTGAAAAAGTATGCTTCTCTTCCTTTTGTATATCCTTTCATTTCTTATTTAACAGTTGACCGTAGAGTACCTGGATCAAAATGTTTAAGCAATTCGATACACACACATAAAAAAAGAAACCCATATAAAATAGAATTATTTTTAAAAGCTTCAACTTAACATGTTTCATGCTTGCAAGGCTAGAATTTTATAATTTATTTGTCACTTACTTTCGTACGTGTTGGAGTTCTGTAATTATCCACGAAACTGAAGGCAACAGAATATTTTACCAATTTTACTCTTGATTAACAGTTAATATAGTAATTCTGCCAAAAACATATTTGACAGAGGTAGCGCCATCTGTTGTCAATTTACTACATTAATTTTCAGATTTCCTAATAGTGATAAACTGGAATTGTAAAATAAATTAATGATTAGATAATTTTAAAAAACAAATGAACAAATAACTAAGTGAATAAAAAAAATTTAAAAAGATTCTTTTATTAAGTTAATGAAAAGAATGGAACAACAAAGTATTTTTCGAAAAATCATTCTATTAATATCATAAAAAGAATTAAGTAACATTGAAATCGTGGATTTGGAAAGAAATTCTCTAAATTCATCAAAAATAAAAATATGCTATAAATTAAATTAATTTAAACTTCCAATTTAAATACAGCGTTTTTTTTCTTTAGAGAACTGTACAGTTTTATTTCGACATTTCATTTTTGATTAAAAATATTTAAAAATAAGAAGTAAAGTATATTTTGAGAAAATAAGAAATGCAATATGTATTCCTAAAATAAGAAAATTAGGAATGCAAATTAAATTATTTGCGAATTTCGATAGTATATAAAGAAAATTAAAGAAAAATAAGAGCTTCAGCATTTATTCTGAAAACAAGATAAAAAAGTTTTAATAAAATAAATTATTGATATTTTATTAGAATATTAAATATATATTCTATTTGATAATAAAGGTACTTATTCTCAAAAATCTAGGCTATTAATACATTATTTTCTTCACGTTATCGTTTAATTGAGGAATTGGAATATTCCGATTTGGTATAATGTCTTGTTTTCTTCATTACAGGGCCAACAGAAGGGAGATAATTTCAATTACAAATGCGTAATATTACTAGCTTCATGATTTTTTGAATATTAATTTTAGAGGAAAGAAATGTTCATAGAGCAAATATAATATTTTCATTTCAATGAAATGAATAATCAAGGCAATAAAGTACACGTTTCGCACATCCCAGATAGCACAGCTTTTTTAAAAATAGTGTTCGATATTTTACGATGTTATATAATATTATTCAATGTTGAACAATTATTACGCACAATTTCAAATATTGCTTTATATCATAAAATATCGTACAACATTTGTGTACTACTTGGGATAAGTTAATCATCAGATTCCGTTCAATCTGTTCATTATCTATTTTCCACATTTTGGTGGTAACATGGATATTAGAAAGAAACTTTCACGATGAACAATTATTTATTATGTCCATAAACATGGCATTATAAATTTTTTATACTTATACATTTTGAAAACCATCATACATTTACAAAGATTTTTTTAATGCAATATCTTTTTTACTCAGCTTTTTAAATGAAACATCTGAGCATTTTCAAGAGGAAGATTTTTATATTATTTTCATCTAAAGAAAAATATTTATTTTTTAAATGATTTATTTTAAACTTGAAAAAGTTATGCACATAAATAAAGTTTTTAAAAATTTTAATAAAATTAGACTTACTTTTAGCATAAACTAATTTTTTTTATAATTTCAATATGTTATGCATAGAGCTTTTACATCACATGGTTGCTATTACCATTGTTAAATTCGGATTGAATTATCTTTATTACCTATCAAAAGAATGATAAAAGAAATGTGTAAAAATCGAACCTCCATTGTTTAAGTTCATGATAAATTTTGTGATTGATTTGTTTTATAAAAAAATATAAATGCTGGTTTATCTTATTTTATGTAATAATTCTTTATGATCTTGAAATGAGATCGACAGAAAACGTGCTCACAGTTTACTGAATTGTTTGGTTTAAAAATCGATAATCGTTCATCAAAAATCCATATAAAATTTAAATATCGCTAAAAATTAATTAAATTTAATTATTCTAACAGCATTTGAAGAATGTATAATACAAATTGGAAGAATTCATGCTATCAGTAAACAATAGCTAACTAAATCAAAATTATAAAGTTTTTTTCAACAAAATAACTATTATTCAAACAATTAAGTTTTTTTTTTTTCTAAATTTCAAAGATATTTTGGTGTATTTTAAAAAATGTGAATATTTATTGATATGATATTTATTGTATGTTGTTATTACTGGGAGTTATTTTTATATTTTTCATTTGGTAAAATTTTAACTTAAAATTCCTTTTTAAGTATTTTACTTTCGTTTGTTCACCAGATTGAATGAGTTATAATATCTAATTCTTTTTTTTTCTTTTTTCACTGCGTATTGCACATTAATCGCAAAATTGTAAACATTCCGAATGCCATTTAGAAAAAGGGAATTCCCAGAAGTTGCACAGAAACTTATATACATTTAAACAAAGATTTAGAGAACGTTAGCAACTTTATTTACACATATACGTAATATTTACAGTAACAATCTTTCTAATGACAATTTGAAGGAAAACAGATGAACCAGTGCTCTTACCCGAACACAGATCTGACTTCCAAATTTTGTTTCATATGTAATCACGTATTATCTATATACATCATCAAGGGTTATTTCTCTTTTTACACCAATGACTTATCATAAAAATTTCACACAAAAAAAAATTCTTCTTAAATGCATTAACTATGGCCCTAAATCTCCATTCACATGCATTGCACCAATTTCGACACTTAGATATAACATCAGTCGTCTCCTGTTCATTATCATACTGAAACTGCAAGAGAAACCTGGAAATGAAACTTTTGAAGAGGTTTCAGTCTTAAGTTGGTCATATTTCTTCAGTTTGCAAATATTGTTTAAAAATATTTAATGTTTGTTTATTGTTCAGATTTAATTTGAAACAGTAATTTTATTGTGAAAATACCTAGTTTATCAAATTTCAATATGACTAGATAAATGATATTAATTTGATTAATGAATCAATGGTCACCAAAAAGATCATTCGTAAAATTGATAAATTCTAAATTTGAAAATATCCTAGTATGAAATATGCAACCACGGCACCTCACAATTTTCTAATTAAGATAATCAACATTAATATTTATGCCTGATAATAAATTCCATTATCTACAAAGATATATCGATTAATTTTAAGGATCGCACTTTTGAGATTTAACCAGGAAAAGTCTGTAAAACCATAATCAACTAAATGGAACTTGACTTTTTGAATCGCAAGCATATAATATTTAATATTTCATTCATATAATTTCACATCATACCTTGAAAATTACTCCTCGATCGTTATTGATATGCAGTTTATTTTCAGAATAATCATAGAACTGCAATATATTGCATTGTGTTGCATAGACAACCCCTCTAATTTTTTATATGTTTTTCTCATTTTGCATAATTCGTATTTTTCTTCTTCTCCGTGGTTTACTTTTATTTTATTTTTTATCTATCCCCTAGGAATAGTGTAATCTTTTCGTGTGGTTAGGTGCCTAGATATGACAACTATACTTACTTAAACATTCTTGGTTGGGGAAAAAATTAAAGAAGTCTGACCTTCTTAAAACTTCCAGAATATAAGCATTGAAATAATTTCTCTTTAATGGATTATCTATCTACATCTACATTTACGATTTCGAGATATACTTTTTCTTGTTCCTCGGGATAGAACAGCAAATTTTTCGTAAGCTTACTGGTAAACGTTGCAACAATGAGCACGACATCTCCAAATTACTGCAGTAAGGGAATCTACCAAAGTTTGATCTAATAAAATAATGTGAAAGAGCAGGAACGTCAAAATAAATTACTTGAATAATTAAAGAAATTGTCTTAATAAACGGGTTTTTTTTTTACAATCGCATTTATTCAAATTCCAGAATATTTCTATAATCTGTTCTATGACGAAGTTATTTATTTCATCTCTTATTCATTTAAGTTGTTTCAGACTTTTTTGAATTTCTTTTAATTTAATAGACATTTGATTTAATACACTTTTAGGGGATATTTTTTGTTTAACAGTAAATTATATAATAATTTGCATCGTCTACAAATGTGTCAGAAATAAAAGCAAACGATAAATATAGTAATCGTAATGTAGTGATTTAATATACATTTGATTTAATACGTTAGGTTTTTTTTCATTTAATAGGTAATTACACAATAATTTATCTCTTTTTATTAATGTGGACTGGAATGAAAGCTTAAGGTAAATGTAGTAATTATAATGTAGTGTAATCTGATTATTGTACTGATTTAATATACATCAGGGTTGTTTTTTTTTCGTTTTATAGACAATTATACAATAATTTGCATCTTTTATGAATGTCGGCAGGAATGAATTCATAAGGTAAATGCAATAATTTAATTATGTAAATTATTAAATTTTATATATTTATTTCTTCTATAAAATGACATTCATTTGTTCTATATTATATTGAAGTCAGATCAAGCGAAATTAAGGTACTTTTAATGGTTTCAAATTATTGTATCAAATAAATTTAAATTAGATGAGTAATGGTTCAGGTTTATGAGTTGTTCTATCCTAAAACTATATTCCTGTAAAAAGGCTATCACAATTTTCATTCCTTGATAATCAGTTTTCATGCCTATCGAAGTTATCTCAACCCAGTTCTAGCCGTCTGCTGTCTATCGACCAGATCTCCGAAATCTTAATAGAAAATATAATATTATTTTGGACTGAGCAAAGGAAACTCTACTTCAAAATTTTTTAAGGCTAACTCTATGACAATACAAATCATTCTCCATATTATTTATTTTGGTCCTTAATTTAAAATAAGCCACTCTGTCTTCAATTCATTTATTAAAACAATTATTTGAACGAAACCCATCATAAATTTGCTTCAGAAGTTGGAAGAGGTTTCTGAATTCAGACATAAAGGTAGAAGTAGAATTCAGAAGTTTCTGTCTGAAGCATTTTTAGCTAGTGTTAGGTTTGTTGTAGTAACTGATCTCTTCTTACAGCAAATTTAATCATTTAATATTATTTTACCAATTTAACATTAAAATACTTCATACCTTGACAAATATCTATTATCATTTGAGTTTGTATAACTATTGCATAAAACGTTTGGCAACAATCGAGCAGGCGATCGGGGCTTATCCACAGCTATACAGAGGTGCTGCTGAGCTTATATAATTTTGACATAACATGCAGTCTTCATCATTAGTGCTCTATGCACAATTTTGCCCAAAGAGGGTACATACCACCATTGATAATCGCTCTATTATTCAGACAATTTTACTATTACAAGTGAAGTCAGAATATTTTATAAATCTGAAAAAATGTGCAGAATGTTTTGCACAGCAAGGTCAAGTTTTTTAAGTTACTCAGTGTGTACCACAAATAATACCACAAAGATTACAACCACAGTAAATATAGAAAAAAAATTCCTCTTGATAAATAAGTGCATTTTCAACATTCTATCCATAATGGAAGAATTTTCATTAAAAAAATTTAGAGGAGAAGGTATTATCTTATCTTATTTTTACATTATCTATTTTAAATAATTAATATTATATTGCTCTTTTAAAATTTTAATGGAAAAATGTTATCTTTCTCCAGCACCAGCGGCAAGAAGAATATTATCATAAAAATGAAGTATTTTTCTCAATTTTTAAAAGATATAAAACAGTACAACTATTTTTTAAGAATATATAAGACAATAAGGTTACATGGTTATTATAAGAACACAGCTAGTAATTGTTGTAGAGCTAATAGTTGCTTATTTTTAATAAATTCCTGAGATATATTGGTGGTTTTTTGCATATATTTTAAAATAATATTTTCTAAATCTAGATAAATTTTTATTTTAATATATTGGATATAACTTCGACATTTAAAAAAAAAAGATAATGCAAAATTGTCATTTTATCCTGGTAACGGGAAAGACGACAATCCTTATAAAAAAACAACTCTTTTTTTAGAAGATATAAAGTAATACACAAATCAATAAATTATGTTAAAGTAATTTTTTTTTCTTGATTATTATTCGTTAAATGAGTTATGTTTATAATTCTAGTTCACAGCAAATTAATAAAGTTGGAAATTGGTGTTTCTATTTTAGCATTTAAATTGAACATATTTTTCATCTAAATGTGTTTTTTGCAATATTATAACCTAGTTTCCTGACACTGAAATTATATCTTACAATATGCCAGTCCTGAATATTAGAGAATTTTACAACATGCCTTGAATGTTAGAAAAACGGCTTTTTCTTTATCCAGAGCCTTTTGTTTTCTTGTCTTCGGTGTTTTTGTTAGGCATTATGAGTTTCATTTTGAGCAATCATGTATTTAAATCTTACAATTACTAATATATTATTTTCAGGTTTAAACGACTAACAGTATGATTTAAAGAAGAGTGGGGATCATTTTGACAAAGAAAATTGAACAAAATTATAATTAAATGAAATAAATATCACATACACAACAAAAGATTGCACTTAAGCAAGTTGACAAGGTCGTCAACTTATCAAGGTCATCTTATCCTGATTGGAAACGTTAGAAGTCCTTGATTTTTACTTTATCGCATACGAAGTATAAAGTATAGTAATCACAGAATAAGAATCGGACAATCGAGCTCCAGATTTTGATAATTTTCAGTAATTTTGATAATACATTGTCACTCTGCTTTTATACGAACATAATTTAAACAAACTAACATAATTTAAACGAATGCGTAGATTTCTGTCAAAATTTGGATAAACTATATTCAGACGAAGTCTGTCTGTACAGTTGTTCGAAATACGTTGACCCAATAACAACAAGAAAAAATCTAAATAGATAAAATTAGGTACTCGAATTTAATATCTATAGTGTAGAAATTTGTCTGTTTTTATGCTAAATGCAATTAGAGTTTGATTGTGCGTAGGGCTGCACTTTCAGAAGCATGTCAGTACGATAATTCAAACATGTTAAAACTGAAATGCATCAATTTTTGTATGTAATTTTGTAACTGCAAATGTAATTCTGTGACATATTTGTGTTTCAATTCGTTGGAAAATGCAGAACCAGAGAACAATTGCTAAAACTTTCGCCATGGATCACACGATAGATTGAATGCAAATGCTGAATTGTTTTGATAATATTTTGTAACTATTGTAAGTAAATGTCATCCAAGGAGTTCTTTATCTTAGCCAATGCCTATACTGTTTTTGCTGGCAATGAAAGACGATACCTTTATTAAGAAATATGCTAAAAAGTTTTGGGAAGACCATTCCTGTTAGTTACTAAATCAAAAAGAATAAACTACAGCCCAAGAGTAATTATACAAAATGCATTGTCTACAGAAGTCAGTTTTGATAAAGAATAGCTATTTTATTTAACATACGAGTCAGTAAGTAGTAGCGCTGCTAACTTTTAAACTTTAATCAAAATGAAAGAACATCATCCAAAAAAATAATGAGTTAGCTTCTTCAATTCCCCGCTGTGAAACAAGATTTTAGTATCTGGCTGTGTATAGCGCTAGCAGTATTTATAAGGTAATGAATTTGTGTAATGTCAAGATAAATGAAGTCATTCTTTTTTTTTCTCACGTTTTCACGTTTCTCCTTTATCAACAGAAGGAAATAATTTTGAGTATTCCCGCGTAAATATTGTTCTCTTTTTTTCAAAGATTTTCCTAATAATTAATTCACAATAATAGCTGGACTCTATAAAACAGTATATGATTTTCTTTTTAATGTTATGAATAAAAGTATAACTATTGAATTTCTTATCTTTTATTGCTTGACGAAAATAAATGAATAAAGAAAGTTATTCGAATATTTCAATGTAATACTTAAATTTAATAAATGAAGCTCTCAGAAAAATAAACTTATATAAAATTTGTGATTTTCAAAACATGTGTATTTTATGCTCAACATTTCAAATATTATTCCTGTTTTACGCTTACACTTTTCAATTTCCACATACACAGATCAACAATATTTTATTTACCTTGCCTAGTTTGGAATAATAAGCACCTGTAGTATTTTTCAAGACCAGTTAAATAACCATAAAACATTTTTTATTAAAACTCTCCTTATGAAAATTCACAAGATAATTTGTATGGCTTATACATTTCATAATTTAGTTGTCGCTAATTTTAGAAATTATTTGATATATAGGTGTTCGATTTTATCCAAAGTGGTTGAACATTAATCCTATTTCAAAGAAACAATATATGGTTCCTCAGAATTAGATTAAGTCAGGCACTAAAATCTAGATAAAAAATTCATTGATAAATGTAAATTGTTTCTTTATGAACAATCGAACAAAAAAAACCCTTTTTCTACTTTAAACTTTCTAATGGTTACCTACAACTAGAATATAAGCAATCATTTGAAAAGGTGGATTAGTTTTTAACTATTACATATATTTGAAATTACTTTGATGTAACAAAATGGCATATGCATTCGAGGCAAATGCTACGTAATAGTTTGATGTGAATGTAACAGACAAAAGTCTCCATTAGAAGAAAATTATACAATAGAAATCAAGAAACTATATATTCGTGAAATAACCCTTTTTTCCATTCGTCTCTACACTTTTTCATTTGAACATGATTTTTATAATAGAGAAAACACATAAACTTCTAAATTTGAAATTTCTTTTACCAGTGAAATATTCTGCTTTAGGATTCCCTTTGCTTCATTATTTGTCTCTTTCTTTGAAATATTCATCTAAGATATCTCTCGAATTTTCTTCGTCGTAAGTTGCCTTGTGCTCATCGATGATATCATACAGTAACTTCAACATCTTTTTGTGAGCTTTTAAAGCTTCAGAGTTGTGAGGCATGAAAGGAAATATAAAGTATCTAAATTGAGAAAAAAAACCTAGATATTATACCTCATAAGCAGATTCTTCAAACGATATCACTTTAAAAAGTTTTTAGCACTTAAGAAGTAAAAGATCTATAAAATAAAGACAATAGAACATAGTTTGAATAATGAAGGTCCCGATCTCAGAGCTTATACTGAAATATTTTCTGTTAAGAAAAGTCTGCTTCCTCCTTATTTTAAACAGTGGATATATAGTAATTAAAAATATATTAAAAGCACATTTGTTTATTGCGTATTTCGGACTCTTAAGACTTGCTCTTGATTAAAATAACATTTAAGCATTTTTTTTCTGGCAGGCATGTGTATAAATACTCAACTTTGGTATAAAAAATGAAAAGCCATCGATAATTTTTCATGCATTTGCTGAAGTTATTGAAATCGATACACAAATGTTATAATGTTGTGTGATATTTGTGCTTTGTCCTAAAATTATGGAAACCCCATCCTTTTCTTCTAAATTCAATTCTTAATTGCTATACTTCACTTTTTTATATCACTGAGTTTCACATGATAAACGAAAACATTTTTTGAATTGCAAGGAAGACATGTTTCAAGATTTCTATAATTTCTGAAATGTCTTCTATGAATGATTCTGTATCAACCAGATACTTTGTATCAGGTACACGAAGCTTATACAGACTAAGAATATCAGATTCTCGGTTCTAGTTTTTATATTCAATTATATAATATAGCCTTATTATATAACACATACTTATTATGCCATCGTACCTCGACAACATAATAAGCATGTGTTATATTTCTTTTTAGTTATATATATATTATCCCCTACCAAAACTGTGCTTTACACCCACGTAGAGATGTTGATGCTGCTCAAGAGTTTTGTATTCTTTCCTTTTCTCTTTTCAACTATCTGTCAATCAAATCCAAATTGAAGGTCACCAACATATCCTTATCAATACCTCTTTTGAATAAACGAAATCCCAATTTAAGAATCATACGCCATATCGACATCAGCTCCAGTCTTGGCACAAGGAATAGAGGCAATAACGACCGAATAAAGATGAAAGAATCAGTTATTGACTGATAAGATTTTCAGTGTCAACCTATATTTGATACAGCAAAATCAAAATCAGTCTTCTAATGGTTGTTTAATCCCAATTTAAGCAATGTTGGTATACAAATATTAAATGCTGACAAATCCAGCAAGAGAAAAACAGACATATTGGAAACTTATTTTAAAAATAAAGAAATAAAGATATTCATTGGTGTCATACATTCAATTTGTATTGCATATAGCTCGTTGAACTTTCTAATCTGTTGTTCTGTAATACTTACCTCACCAAACAAAGTAAGGCGTAGAATTTTACAGCTTTTTATGGTGAAAAGTTCAATTAGATTAACTGGCTCTCCTTCCCCGGTTATTAAATCATCGATGGTTGACTTGGTGGAATTGTATAATGGACCAGCTAGGCTGCTTTTGATTGAATTTGTGCCACGTTCCTTCATTGTCAAAAGAAAAAATTTCCTCGCAGATTTGATAGTTCTCCAAAAATGAAATCTATGCCCGTTAAATAAAAAGGGAATGAATGTATTATTTGTCATACAAACATTTAGATTTTCCTAAAAGTAAACATCACCGATTCCGATAGTATGCAAGTAATTGACTTTCTCACAGTATTTATTTCGAGTTCTACTACATTTCAACGTCTTTTTTAAATTTTGAAAGATTGATACCACAAAAATGTTACGGTTCGGATAGAAAAATCCTGGTCAGTTAACAAAATTACTTAATATTCGTGATAGATTGTTAAAAAAACTAAGTTTCAAGTGAAGATATTTCGTTGTGTAATTTTTTAATTTATTTTTTAAAAAGTAATAGATTTATAAACAATAGGTTTAATTGCAAATAAACACTAAGTTTAAATAGATCAATTGCAGCGAAAAGTTGACTTGTTGATATATTTATTAGTCCTTTTTTGAGATATAATTGATACTTTTACTATTTCATTTCCCCAATTTATTTTTGCACTAAAATACTGAACTTAAAATATCAGTTCAATCTCTTAAAAGTATATAAAATAATTCGCTATTTACGATTAATATAATTTAAGATTTTTTCATATAGTTTACAATTTGTATTCTTTAACTTTTTTCTGTTAGTGTTTTTAGATTTTACCCGTGACAATGGATAAGTAATTTTAATTCTATGTAATACATCAAATTTATTTTTAAAAGTTGACTTTTTATTTTTTAAGTATATAGAAATAAAAAAATGGGTTGAGATTTATTACAAGTTCTGATTTACTTTTTATTATTTTTTTTATTTTAATGGATATGTACATTTCAAATCCTGAAAATTGCATTGGAACTAAAGAAAGTTTAAACAATTTGAGAGTAAAAAATTTTCCTTCAACACTATAACATGAAAAAAATATCTTATCATTTATCAATCTGCCCAGGAAATAATGGTATAAACATACAAAACAGCCCTGACTACATCCTTAAAAAAGTTTACACGCATTTCCAAAACAATAGCAGTAATTAATTACATTGTACTGAATTTTACAACTAATCAAATTACAGGTGTG
>JAPMOQ010041062.1:3923729-3938065 GCA_026543055.1 Argiope trifasciata | reverse complement strand
AAATTTAATGTCAAAATCGCATAAAAAATTTTGTGCGTCTATCTAAAAGCCTTTTTGAGTTATCATTTACCCAATCTCACGATATTAACTGAAAGCGTTTTTGAGTTATCGCATGCCAAATTTCACGATTCTATCTCAAAGCGTTTTTGAGTTATCGCAAATAAAATGTCACGATTACAACTCAATACCTTTTTCAGCTATCTTGTTTCTATTAATAATTCCAATCGAACTCAGAGAAATCTACAAAATTGAGAATCGTTTAAATTTTGAGTTCAAAATTTTTAACGATCACAATACTTTCACTTTGCATACTTCTCATATAAGAAATTATTTTATATAACTGAGAAAGGAAGCAATTTAATTTGAAACGAATATTCCACTTCTTAATGGCCTTGATATGCAGTCACATGTACTTAAGGTAACAGTGATACAAAGCCTTCTTCCCGTCCACAAAGTGTTATTATTTAAAATATGAATTCAATAAGTATAAACTGTTTTCTTTGAAACGAATGCTTTAAAATATGATGATATGAAAAAAATTATTACATATTATATTTCGAAAAGAATTTTACCTACCTTCTAAATGAATTTTTTTGAAAAAGTAACGGTTTGATTTAAACATATTCCCTTCCACCCTTCATAAATATTAGCATTTTACCATATTTGATCGATTTATCAGCTTTTCGCTCACTCCATTTTGAACTTGAGGTGCTTTTTTCTTTGCTTAGTTTATCAGTGGATTAGATACTTGGAACCGAAAATTTATTTAACTTCTTTTTTAAGTGTTTCCTTAAATGAAGATTTAAACAATTTGAATAGTTATTTATTTTGCTATGAGTGAGTTTAAAACTGGAAAAATCAGCTAGTATTACATTATATTTCCTCTACTTTTAAATTTCTTAATTATAAGTGCAATGGGGTTTTAAGCACATTTTTAGTGTTGTTGTTTAGTTAATAGCTTTTTAATTATTGATACATTATAGCTATTACTTACAACTATGACATTTAGACAATGTATATAATGAGTCTTTCCTTCAATAAATTTATTATTTTCAGGTTTCAATCAATTTTTAACAAGGTGACTGCCTACGCTGGAAATAACATTATTCGACCATATTGGTAAAAAAAATTAAAAAAGAAAAAAGAAAAAATGCAATTTTTTTTAAATTTAAACACTTTTTTTCGAATTGGTTTTTTTTTTCGTTTTATATCCTCTAGAAGCCAAGATATATGAAACTCTAAAAGTGTAATGTATTTGAAAATTAACCGTAAGTCTCAGACTGCGAACGGATGTTGTAGTAAAATGCCGCTTTTTAACATTTTTTTTATCTTTTAAAACACAAATAATAATTTTTTGATGTTACTAGAGCACGGCCATATCTTTTGAAAATTCACTTGTTAAAAATATATTGATGGTATCTGGCAACATTCTTACTCTCTCGAGCATATGTTTACATTGTAATTCTCTTTTTGATTTTTATAATTTGCGATTTTTTCAACGGAATATATTTTTTCTACGCCTTATTTTGATAGTAAATCCTATTTAATTTTATCCCACATTAATTTTGAACCATTGTCAGATGACGATGACAACATCTGAGTTGGTAATCCTCTCTCCACATCACACTATATCACACCAGCTGGAGGACATTTGGCCCGGGCCAAAGTTGCACCAAACTCCCTTACACAACTGTTTGTTGGTGGAATAGGGTCTCGAATCTAAAACCCCATTGCTTCGAAGGCGAGATCTTGCCGCCAGACCGCCGGAAGGGCTCTGAAATATAGTTTCGAAACAACATTTTGTTGAGCTCAAACCTCTGTCATTCGGGTTCTATACAGTTGCCCATAAAGGTGGTAATGAAATAAATAGTGTGTTAAATCAACTACAAAAAAAAGTTGGTAATCACACTCATTAAGCACTAAAGATTTTTAACTATGGACGTATTTTTAGTTTAAAAAAGGCATTCATTGCCTGCGGTAAAACTCATAAAAAAAGAGAGCACAGTAAAAGAAAAAAAAATGTGCGGTGCAAGAAGAAAAAGAAGGCTTAACTTACAAATATGGAGAATTTTAGACTGTTTCATGAAGTAGAAATACTTGTTTGCATGAAATGTAAACTTTCAACTCATTTTTCTCAAAATCATTTTTTGATACAATTTGTAAACCATTAACATTATATCTCCAGTATTAACTAGTATTTTTAATAAAATTTTCAATTGTCTATAAAATGAGCTAAAAGTTTTGATATACGGTAAATACTTTATTACTTACTGTATTTTTTGTAAGAAAATGTTGAAAATTTAAGAATAAGGTCTACATTACAAAAGAAAAACCTTCATAACATTTTTGCACTTTAACTAATTTTTTAGATTACAGTTATTTATGTTATGTTTAAAGAAAATTTTAATTAGTGGACTAGAATTTTGTGTAGAGTGTTAACCCTTTTGGTTAAATTTTGTTAAAATTCACATAAATTTTTAATTAAAAACATTTGGCAGTAACAGAAATATATTTTATGATATTTATTCTTTTTACACCCAATTTAACTAGAAAAACAAATTAAAGATTAAGAAAAAAAAACTTTAAAAAAAATTGCCCCGAACGTAGGTAGACACATTGTCTCTTTAAACAAAATAAAGTGTGTTCAAGTGTTTCAGTAATAAAAATTATAATCGACAGCAAAAATTTAAAAATTAAGGCTATTGAAATTTATATGAAACGACTAATACATTTTTTGAAATGGTAATTAATTCCCCCCCCCAAATCATGGAAGTAGTATAAAATATTATTACAATTTTTCACGGTGGAAACCTTTTTCTTTAACAAGCCAAACCAGGCAATCTGTAATGTATTCACAATTTATTTACCTTTTAATGCAGATTTCGATTACATTTTTTCCTGAACCTGCAGCCTTCTCTGAATTGATTTCATGCATGACATATTCTTCATTTAATTTATGTTTTGCATAGATGAGTAATATTTGGTAATGTCTTTCAGAGTATCATGTAATCATGAAATATTGCATCTTGATAATGCGTCATCTCATAAAGCCCTGATTTTTCGAAAATGTTTAGCAGGAGTTTCATCCCTGATAGAGCTACAATAGGCGCTATGTTTACTAGATATGACATTGCGTGACTATTTATATTAATGACTGTAATTGACTAATCGGTGTCTGTGTGGATACAGCAAAATATAGTTCACTTATAACCTTGAAAGAGTTTCACTGAAACCACTTTAAAGCATGTGTTGATGATTTTAAAAAAAAAACTTGGTAGAAGTGCTATGCAGTCGGAGGAGAGAATTTTGATAGTGACGTAATATATTTAGACCAATAAATTAAAACGTTTTGATTTTAGCAAAGCATCCATAATTCATCGTAACAAACATGACAACCATTTATAAATCAAATTATTTTTATGCAATTATAATAATTCATTTACGATTAAGTGAAAGAGAAATCATTTGTCCACAATTTCCATTCAAGTGAAGAAGCATAACTCGGACGGAAATGTTTGAGAGTCTTTGATATTCCACCATTCCTGCTGCAAAAACGATCATTCTATGAAACATAATAAGAGTAATTCTTTTGTACTTACAATTATAGTTGAATAAAATTTAGAATTTATTACATGCAATAAAACAAGTGAGTGATCGTCTCTCTTGATGGGTGGTTTGGTCTTAACGATACTTGAGGATAAAACTGGTTTTTTCGCATCAATGAAACAAATCAAAACCAAAGCTTTTAATAATTAGTATTTCTATTGAAATCAGTTACTATTATTATTATAGCAGCAAGATCATTGTAGTTCAAATGATTCAAACCCAATAGGAAGGAAATATATTCAATTAATTGCTGTAGAATTAGTTCTCAATATTCAGTCTAATAATACGTCATAGAGAATTAAGTAAAATTTTAAAAACGTGCAATAAGTATAAAGAAATAGTTGAAGTTCAAAGATAATTAGTCAATTCAGTTGTCAAAGAAAGCAAGACGTAATATCAGGCTGAAATTCCGATAAAAATTGTAAAGTTGAAACAGATACTGTGTAAGAAATATTCAATGATTCATTCGATCCAAACATTTATCAGGAAGATTTTCAATTCAATATAAATCTTTTATTTAAATACTCAGGATTTTAGTGTTTCAGCGCTCCAAATAAAGTCAATAATTCGTTAAAATATCATATTTAACATGCATTCATGTATCTGTTTCTAAAGAAAATAAAAATTTGCTTTTCCATTTATTTAATTCTGATCTTAAGCATAGTACCTACACAAAGACGTCTTTTAAAGTATCAAAGAGCTGTAAAAGAAACCATTTTATTCATAAATAAACTTAATGATCTTGCATCCACGCTCCAAGGTCGCATCCAAATATGTAAATCGAGACTGAATTAACGTTCGAAATTTAACTCCAAATTACGCAGCAAACATTGAATACTCTTCACTTAAAGAAACTGAAATACCATCCTCATACCTTTATTTCATTATTATGTTCTTTAAATCGTGTTTAAACGTGTTTAAAAGCCATATTGCCAGCTAAAACAAAGCGTTGCTATCTAAACATAGCTATCGGTATTTACTTAAAGAACTTGGATTAAAGATTAACATGATTTTTCATAACGAATCAAGAGCGTTGAGAATTCATTATGGTGAGTAAAAATTAGATCAATTAGGTATATGCTTTATTAAAGACGAGGAGGGGGGCAGAAGATAAAGGGAATCAATAAAGGGTATGAATCAGGCGATCAATAAAGGGAATCGCCTGATTTTATCCAAGCACAAAGTTGACAAATATATGCAAAATTCATAATAAACCTTTGTTTAAATATCAGAAAGGAGCATAAAATATTTGATATTGAGTTGAAAAAATTATCCAATGACTATTATTGAGAAAAATTTTGTTTAGGGTTAAAATAAAATAAAAATATGATAAATTAAATTCCAATAGATCAATAGAAGATTTTATTAATATAATAAATTTCAAAATATTTTTCTCCCAAATGGAAAAAAATTGTGTTAGGTTTAATTATTGAAGAATAAGTTCTTTCGATTTTAAAACATTTGTGCCAAAATAGATCTCGATAGATTTCTACTGATAGTTTTGCAGAAATTTTCTTTGTAAGTACAAACACTAATTCTTTGTAAAAATGGTGATACCTCTAAGAATATCAAAGTGGATGAGTATTTATATCTCAACGTGTTGACGTCCTAAAAGCCAAATCATTTGACTTCGAACTATCGAACATAAGATATATAATTTGGTCAAAGGGAAGTTATAGCAAACTAGGTGCGAAATTCCAGCGAAAAGTAGCCAGAGACGGCTGGTGATTAAATAAAACAGTGAAATAAAAAATCGGTTTTTTACTAAACAAAAAGCGTTCATAAGATTCCATTTTATTTATAAAATAGTTGTTATACATGAATGTGTTAAATGGCTTACAGATTCACATTTAAACATACATTTCTACTATACATATAATAAAAAAACACTTTAATCATAACGATTAAATTTCATTTTGTTCTTGATTAAACTTTTATTTAAAGATGAACAGGTTAGTCAGGCCTTGTACAAATACGTGATTAATATTTTTCAATCTGTCTCATCTCCACCCCTAAACATTAAATGTGGCTCCTTGGATGAGCACACACTGGCAGCTTTCCAGACATAAAAACTTCTTGTGCAGAAGCTGTCAAATCTTCCGGAAACTTAAGCTCAAAATTTTGAATTACAGTTGCCAGAAATAAGAAGAATTGTATCATTGTGTAACCTTCCCCGATACATGCTCTCTTTCCTAAAAAAATAGAATAATAATAATTAGAATATGAAATAAGGTTTTCATTTTAATTGATAGGAAGTTTATTAATATTAGCAAACATGCGAATAGATATAAAGTAATTTTTAAAGATCTTTATGTAGATATATAAAAATGTGAATGTTGAAGTGATGACTCAACGATAAAAGAATCTGAATCCCCTCCCCTCCTCCACACACTCTATCTTTGCACATTCGATACGATAACTGTAACGTCACGACAGAGGATTATTTTCTCGATTCGGGATTGGCAATAAGGAAGATTTTGAAAACATGACGAAATAGAAATTCGTTTAATATTTTTACTGTGCTGTTTTTTTAAAAATATATTTCATGTTTCCTTCAGCATTATTATCGATTGATTAAACTGACTACTTTTATTTTCTAAGTTAATTCTAGTATTTCGTTCGTTCAGAAATGGATATCAGATAATATGGGAATGGCGGATGAATTATTATTATATAATGGAATCTCAAAATTTTATCTAGATAATATATAAAAGAGAATAAAAGAATATTGCAATATAGTGATGAAAAATTAAATACACTGATGGATAAAAAATTCCAACACCAAGAAAAAATTATTGTACAGTAATGAAGTTTTAGGAATACATTTGTCTAGGTAGCATATTTAATTGATTAAAGTTTCAAGATCACAGGTAGAGCCATTGGCGAGAAGAGCCATTTCAAATGTGAAATGTTGGTACATTAGTAACCGGTGTAACCGCCAGAATTTTGAATGCAAGCATGCAAACGTGCATGCATTGTGTCGTACAGGTGTCGGATATCAGTTTGTGGGATGGAGTTCCATGCCTGTTGCACTTGGGTGGTCAATGCAGGGACGGTTAATGCTGGTTGTGGATGACGCTGGAGTTGTCGTCCAATTATGTCCCATACGTGCTAGATTGGAGAAAGATCTGGTGATCTAGCAGGCCAAGGCAACATGTCGACACTCTGTAGAGTATGTTGGGTTACAACAGCGGTATGAGGGCGAGCGTTATCCTGTTGGAAAACACCCCCTTGAATACTGTTCATGAATGACAGCACAACAGGTTGTATCACTAGACTGACGTACAAATTTGCAGTCAGGGTGCGTGGGATAACCACGAGAGTGCTCCTGCTGTCATACGAAATTGCTCCCCAAACCATAACTCCAGGAGTAGGCCCTGTGTTTCCAGGCCGCAGACAGGTCACCTGCAGGCGTGACCTGGCCTCCTTCTAACAGACAAACGGCTATCACTGCGACCAAGGCAGAACCGGCTTTCATCAGAAAACACAACAGATCTCCACTCCGTCCTCCAATGAGCTCTAGCTTGGAGTCAGTGGAATGTAGTGTACAGGGCGTCTGGCCGTGGTCTGGCTCGGAGCTGTCCTTGAAGTAACCGATTTGTAACAGTTCGTTGTGTCACTGTGGTGCCAACTGCAGCTTGAATTTCAGCTGCAGACGCAGTACGATTAGCCACAGCCATACGCCGAATACGACGGTCTTCCCTCTCAGCAGCACCACGTGGCAGCCCGAAGCCTGGTCTTCTTGAGGCAGTACCTTCCCTTGACCACTGCCGCCAATACTCATGCAAAGTGGATACTTTCTGCCAAGTCTTTCAGCAATATCGCGGAAAGAAAACCCACCTTCACGTAGCCCTACAACACGACCTCGTTCAAACTCACTGAGCTGTTGATAATGGCTTCTTCGTCTTCTCAAAGGCATCCTTGACTAACATTAACCCACTACGTCAAATCTCAACTGTAAATAACGACCACGAACCTTACAGCGCTTATTTAAAGCAAACCTCATTTGCATGTTCGTAGTGTCGCTACTAGCGCCACACTTACGCGCGTAGTTCGAAATCTGAATCGACGTCATCTTTCAGATGTATAAACACGCCTACCAAATTTCGTTTATCTAGCACAGCTCCTTCCAAGTGTTGGGATTTTTTTTCCATCAGTGTAAATAGTTAATACGATGAGAAACCTAAATATATTTTTTAAACTTTTTTCTTGAAAACGATGCCTCTCTCACAGGCTTACAAAACAAAAATATTCCATGTGTTCCAGAAAAGATGGAAAAATATTTGAAATAAAGATTCTTGTTACACGTGGAAATAAACATGGGTATTTTTTAATCAAGTAGATAACAGAGAAAATAAACCGAATAACTTAACTTTCTTTTTGAATTTGAATGTTCATTGACTTAATTATGTTATTTGAATATGAATGTTCATTGACATTATTTTATGTTTATGACATATAATTATTAATCGTAAATTATAAATAACAAAGTCTAAGTACAACATTTAACGCAATGTATTCACAGTAATATACAAGTATCAATAATACCAACGACAGAAAGATTGATAAACCAATTTCCATAATATTCAACAAGCTAATTTTTTCTTATTCAAATTACTTTCATTGTTTACTAATTAAATGAGGAATAAACAATGCATTTTGTTCAAAATAAAACTAACTGCATACGTTCATATTGTCCAACATATATGATTCAACAATTCAATTTTCTCATGAACTACACATGAACAATTCTTCTTTTTTTTTCTACAATTAAGTAGGACATCATAAAATCTATCTGAAATTACATATAATGTAAACATTCATATTTTTGAGTGTTAGCGGGGCCGAATACAAAAAATTTGAAATGTTGAAACTGACGTCCGTTCACAAGCCATAAAAAGAAGAGAGCGAAAGAAAATTGAAATGTTTTCCTTCTGTGATTTTAACTATGAGATTTACACAAGTGGAATTAAGAAAGGGAATTATAGATATCATTTTAAAGAATTTGCTTAGCTTAACAGATTTTTGTCCCTTTATTTGGAATTAATTAAAGCGTTTTTTACAAAGCTCCGATAGCATGAATTATATAAAAAGGTGGAATAGTATCAAGAAATACGTGAACATTTCAGAATTAATTTAATATTCATTAAATTGAAAAAAATTAGGGAATTACATAGAAATTGAGTTAGATTTTAAATTATCATTACACACATACACACACGTGCGCGCACACATTTTTAAAATGTGCTCGCGCACATACTGAAAATTTTTACATTTTTAAAATTGCAAAACAACAAAAAATATATATATTATAAGTATTGGTTAATATAAAATGGATTAAAGAAATACGAAAAAGAATGGGTTCCTTTATATAAAGGGTGGTTTAAATTATATAGGCTGGGTAGGAAATGAACACTTAAGAGAATCCCAGGAAATCCGTCTGGTATTTCCGCGGTATTACAGCGGATATTTGGAAGATTGTTGCACTAGAATAACCCACACTACTTACCAACTCCGAAAGTAATTGGCAGCTCTTCTCGCCGCTTCTCTTCCGTTGTCACAAATCTGAAGGGATTGAACTTTTCCGGCTCCTCATACACTTCTGGATCACTGTGACAACTATAGAAATTTGTTACAGTGACAGCGCCCTTTGGTATCCTGTAGCCTTTTACAGATGTCTCCTCTGAAATGAGACAATCATTATACTCTACGTTCAATTTGATTTTCAATCTAGAACAAGTGGTAATAAAATTTTCGAATTAAGAGACAGAGAAATATGAATACTTTTCAAAAGCATTTCTATATACTGAATAGACAAAAATTCACTTATATCACTGACAAATTATCAATTATTATTAAATTTAATAGAAATATTACATTTAATCATGATGTTAAATACTGATCTAAAATGTCATAAGTGCTAAACATTTAAAAAAATATTGATAAAGAAAATCAAGGTGCCTCGATTACACAGTAGGTGTAAAAGAAATTTAGATTTTTTTTTAAATTTAATGTCTGCTTTTATGTATTTAATAAATTTGGTTTATATGACTATCTATCAGTATAAATTTCAGATTCCTGAACATTGCGATTCTGTCATATCAAATAAATTTTTTATGCTTTCACCTTAAAACATCCAGGACACAGATTTCCTACTCAATAAATAAAAGCCAACAAGAATAACGATATTGTATTAGTATTACTTATGAAATATAGAACTCTAAAACTAGAATTATAAATACAACCCATACGATTAAATTGAATTTATGCTTTTACTATAGATTACAGAACTCAAAAACAAAGATTATGAACATATGTAATAAGAACAACTATAATTTATGCATTTAAAAGCTATAATATTAAATCTATTGTTTATACCGCCATTTCTCTTCAGTCAAAATAACATGTATTTAAAAACCCAATTGTTCTAAAACTAACTCTAGAATTTGAGTTAGTTTTAGAACAATTTGGTCTATAAGGTTGGATTGATTGGAATCAATCAACACCTTGTTTCTAGCACATTCTTAGGTCTTTCAATGTTCATTAATATGTAACAAGAATTTACTGCAGTATTTTTGCTGCACTAACAAAAAGAAATATATATATTGATGATTTAGGGAATAACATTAATTGGTGGTTAAGAAGGATTTATAGATTCTTACTACTTTTTTCTAAAAGCGAAATCTTTGAATGTCAAACAATTTTTTCAGGAACGAAGATAAAGTTATAATTTTTTCAATGTAAAACTAATATTTTAATCATTAAAATTACAGATTTCTGAATTAAGAGGAATGAATTTAATTGACATTTTGTTTTCAAATGGTTTTCAAACAAATTGCATAGTCCGCAATTATAATAGCCTAGACTAGATAGTGAGTTCCATTCATCAAATTACACAGAATCTGTTATTACGTTGATTATAAATACAATTTTTTATTATTTTGTATTATTATATTAGTTGTTCGTCACAACTGGTAATCCTGATTGTATTTAATTTGAATCAAAACTGTTTTGTATGATGAAGTCTCTCATGAATTTGATGCTTATGTTTTCCTCAACAAAATATTTTTAAGCCCCTTATTTTAATATTTTACATTTATTCTGTACATGAGTCTCCTTATTAAAATCGAAATGCAATAGTGTCTTAAAAATTTTACTGAATGGGTAATCTATTTTTCTTTGCATACTGATTTTTTTGGGGGGACAAAATAATTTTACTTCCAAATTCTTCATTAAACTGAATTGATTACAAATAAAAACTTCCCTCTATACTTTCAGAAACGAAGATTGTCTCGATAAAATACGTAAAAAAATAATTATAACATTTTAAATTTCATTGCTACAGGAATCTCCAATTAAAAATTTTAAGATAATTGTAATGAAATATTTCAATTGTTTTTTCACAATTCTTAAAAAATTTGCATGGCAATTAAAATTGCGTTGGTGAAAAAATAATAAATTTTTAAATGATGTACAAATATATTTTATGCAATATTGGTTTAAGGAAAAATCAAAAGAATTAACATAAATTTAAAAAAATCGGTTATAAGTGAACATTTCTATAGTCTAAAGTATATTTGTACAAAATTTGGTTTCGCTAGATCATACTTTGTGGACTGTAGATTGCCAACACACAAACATATATATGTATACATATGCTTTTTCTTATTATATTAATTGAGATCACTCACTTATACATTCGACACTAGGGAAGATAGGAAATACATTCGAAACCCTCATCCCTTCGGATATAAAGGCATTCAGGTAGACAAGCTTGCTCTTATCTTCAACTGTCGGTTGTCTGTCGGTACCAACGACTTCAATGATTTCTTTGTATATTTTTTCTTGCTCTTCGGGTCTTTCGATGAGGAATTTCATGAGTATACTGATGGCAGATGCCACTGACAGGACACCATCGCTCACAAATTGAGTGAGAGACTGCACTAAAGCCACATCTGAAAATGTGCATATGAATAAAAGATTCAATAAATGCGTTTATAAATCCTTTATTTGAATAAGGCTAATTTTGTTCTATACAAAAAGAAATAAGATGTTTTACTTACTTCTAATATATTATTTACACAAATATATATTTAAAAATAATAATTTTTCGCATAGAAAAAAATATATATATTCGAATTTTTTTTTAAAAAAATGTTGATCACAAATTTACAATTATTTACTACGTTATAAATCTTTTTAAGCCTGGAAGAAATGTTTTAGAAATATGCTATTCTGCCTTAGAACTCGATAAATTAAAATTAGAATTCACTTTAAGAATGATATGGGGTTTGTAATCTTAACAATTAAATAGTACGTCTGCATCAAAGGGAGTCTGTCAGGTCATCTATTTTTGTATCAAATTTATAATTAAATTAAATGTTAATCATATTTAACAAATAATCTACATCTTGTCATTTATCTTATTTCAATGTACCATTTTTTAAAAATGAATATGGGATATTAACAGAAATTAGCATAATAGCGCATTTTAACAAATTTAAGAAAAATGTACTAATTAAAATATATATCACGTGAAAAAATATTCTATGAAGAAATACACTTTAGAAATTAATAAATTATCCTACTACATGTTTCTTAAATTCATTAAGTTAAAATTTAAAAATATTATAGAAATGTTTCTAATTAGAATTTTAACTAATCTTTTACAGAACATAAAATCGAAGAAATCATATTAAAAATGAAAATTCATACATCGTTTTAAAATGGTATTTTTATTTTTCATCCGTATCTTATTTAGAATTCCTAACCCAAGTTTAACTTTAGATTAAATCTATAATTTATAGAAAATTTCATAATTCACAGATGAAATAAAGACCTATATGACTTAAATTTCAATAAATTATGAAATTAATAAACATCATTTAGTTGTCTCAAGCAACTTGTAATTTGTTGACAGAAATAAAATAAAAATACATGCCACTTTTTCACGTGGTTTTTTAATTTAATAAATTACTGATTCAAAAATGAAGAAATTTCATACTTACCAGTGAAATATTCGGCTGTTGAGTCTCCTTTTGCTCGTCTCAAATCTCTTTCTTTGAAATAATCATCGATTATATCTCTTATGTTCTCTTCATCATATGTTGATTTATGTTCTTTTACAATATCGAATAGGATTTCTTCAATCTTTCTGTGACATTTTAGAGCTTTACGAAAAGTAGGTTGCAAAGGGAAAAGGAATCTGAGAAAAAAAAAAAGGGAAATCACTCTCTTATTTCAAGAATCATTTTCTGCAAACCATGAGTTATAAGGAGAGACCAAACGAGAGGAAGACCTTAGCTGTAGCGGTGTTATTTAAATCCCAATGAGTTAATATGTTAGCATTTCCAGTTATAAATGCTTAATTAATGGCAGTTCGTTTGATGACAAATTCTTCCAGATCAGCACAAAGAGCAGTTACACAATTTCTGCTCGCAGAACATCCTTCAAAAGTTTGTTGCAGAATGGAAGAAGTATTCAGAGAGTAATGTTATTCTCGGTGCACTATATTCGGGAGGCATCCACATTATGAAGAGACATGCTTCAACATCAAGAAGTAGAAATACCCTGAGCAGTCTCTGTCGCCAAAATTGTTATAATTTAAACAGTGGAGAAGCTTGAATATAGAGCAGAAATGTCTGATAACCACCGTTGAAAATATTGCTGAACTATCGATAAATGAAGAAATAAGGCGCCACATAATCTACGTTTCGTAGATAAAGGGACACTAGAAAATTGGATTCAGGAGTTTTATTAAATTCATCCATGCCTTTCGAATGCGCTGAGATCACTATCATACACAATTAATTTTAGTTTGTATTATTCCGTTAGGAATATAATGATTATATTATAATTAAAATTTTTATTTGCAAATATTTACACTTATTTTATAGAAAATTTTATTTGACATCTGTGCAAAGAAAACTCAAGAATTTCGAGCAAAATGGTGTAACAAGCGAAGCGTGCAATCAAAGGCTTTCAATCAACATAGAAATGGTTAGAAGAAAACTGCCGATGTTATGAACTTACCCTCTTATTCCTATACTAACATGCATACAGAAAAAGAAGAAAAAAGGTTCTTGGCAGCACAGTATGGTATAAAATCTATCTATCGCCAGACAAAGCAAACTGCGTATGTTATCTGAGTACGTGAATTACGGAACACTAGCTGTGATAAATCCCTTTGTTTGCAATTTTGTAAATATTTATTTATTAGAACTTTAATAATTTAATAATTAACAATAATAATTTAATAGAAAAATGAATTGTCAATTGAACTGTTTGGCTATTGTTATGCAAAATAGCAATGGCGACAAAAACACTTAAGCATTTTTCAAAAATACATTTAGCAATCTTTGGCTAGTAAAACAGTAAATATGAAACCCAAAGGAGTTTTTTTAGCTATATATATTATACCTTCAACTTCCGTCACACACACACAGACACATTCTATAAGCTGCAAATGCAGGGGAATTGCTGAATTACGAGGTAAAATATACTAAATTTCGAATCAAAATTTTATTAAATTTTACCTCATAATGCTTCCACTTAGAAGCAAATTCAAAGGCATAAAGCCCTCTAACTCTTCGGCATACAATTCCATGATTTTCTTCATTTGTTCTTCCGAAGCTCCAACTTCCCCAAATAGCATGAGGCGGAGATTGGTTGTACACTTGGTGGTCAAAAGCTCAATCAAGTTCAGAGTTTTCCCCTTCTCCTCTTTCAAA
>JAPMOQ010041062.1:3865890-3923719 GCA_026543055.1 Argiope trifasciata | reverse complement strand
CCTTACATATTTATATTGAAATTAATTCATTTATTTACTGTTTATACCGGAAAAGGACTTTAAGAAAAGCAAGTCATCTATAAATTTTTTGAAGGAATTATAAAAAGAATTTGCAGAATTAGTGACTCTTTGAAATTAAAGATAAAAAAAATATTTTAATCGTACAAATAATTTTTGTGTTTAGGTATATTGAATTATCTTTGCTCCATTCTCAGTATGCCGAAATAGATGAAAACTATTAATTTTTTTTAAAAAACATGAAAATCTCCTTTAAATATTAAAGAAGGATTCGTAGTAACAAACTTCATTAATAAGTCATATAAAATGAGTTTTTAAGATTACAGAATAAAGTCAATTGAGAAGAAAATGACTGGGAAACAATATGCAAAATACTAAAAAATATTCTATTCCTTGAATGCAAATTTGGTTTTCATATGTGTTACTAAGCAAATTGCCCCAGAAGTTTGTCAGAATATGTTATATGCATAGACATAAGATGTCTTTTAATTCTGATTTAAATTGAAAGAGAAAAACCCTTGTTGAATTTGCAACTAAATTTAAAAAATAAGCATGGAGCTGATTATCTCTCAATTACTTATCTTTTTTTGTTTGTTTCTTATCGATCCGATATTATGATTATGAATTATCATAGATTGGTTTCATAAAAATCATTTCAAATTTCACAATTTAACTCCATTCATCATTACACAAATAAGAAACAGAGACAGATTTTGCCTTGCAGCTTCCTAAACCCATTAGGCTAAGAAAGGACAGCAAACAAGTAGATTTTAAAACAGCGAAATAAAAATGTTTCAAAAAATATTACTTTTGTGAATTAAAATATATATGAATAGTATTAGTACTTTAATTAGTATAATTGAAGAGATTCCGATATTTTCATTTCCATTTAGTTATTCAAATGTTTATATGCATCAGATATAGGCCTCAAGATTACTGTATATAATCGTGAAACTGGATAATCTGGAATCATCATAGATAAATGATAACAAAACATTTTCAAGAAATTAGTTAAAATAAAAATAACCTAAAATAAGTATTAAAAATGTTTTGAAATGTTAAATGAGTTTATTAAAACAAGGGCTTCATAATATGTGCTCCTCAAAATCTGTCACTGATCAGAACTGAATTAGAAGCCAATGGGGGGAAATTCAAATTTAGAACATTGAAAATTATATGGGCCATTGTCACTGATCAGAATTGTAATTAAAAATTCAATCAAAATTTCGAGTTCGAATTTTTCTTTCATAAATATAATACTTTTTTTTATTTCGTACAAGAGAAATCAAACTACAACTTATTGATAAATATGCGTAATTTAGTATGTGCGTCATTTATTATTAAAAAAATCGAATTAATTTTCACTATCTAATAAGATAAATGCTGTGAATACTATTCCTAAATAACAATATTTTTTCATTTAGTATAAACTGTTAATTGGAAGTGTTGTTGAAGACGATAAGATTTTCATGCGACTGAAAATTCTAAGCAGCAGATTATTTTTTATTTTTATAACGAAACGGAAAGGTGAAAATATAATTATTATAAATGCAAATTCCGTTTCAAATGCTCAGAAAACTATTATGAAACAAGAAAAGTTCAATTCAAGAAACTTAGTTCTCCTAAAGGCAAATACAAGGAAAGTGATTTAGTCCTGAACATTTTTATTCTTTCTTACTCATTTACCATGAGGAAATTTATATAATTAAAGTTGCTCGAAGTTGGTTATTTAAAACTTATAAGCGTTGCTTTCATGGACAAATCAGTTATGATTGAACTGCCAACTTTTCCTCTCATTATTTCCTGAATCTTATATAAAATTAATTTTATTTCATGTAATAAATAAACTTTTTATTACATTTGTAGCGCTGTTAAGTAACATTCATTTTAAATGTGATCAGAATTTTGATTCGTTTTCTCATCATGTAGCAATTGTTGTAATCGTTAAACACATAAAATTTCAGCAATCGTGCTAAAATTTAATTTAAATTTAAAAAATTGATAATTGTCTTAATATGGTCCATACATTTTTCGATGGTCTAAATTTGAGTTTTGCCTGAATATACTATTTCAGTTTTTAAAAAAGTTCTGATCAGAGACAATGTTATATGGGGCCATTGTCACTGATCAGAATTGTAATTAAAACTGAAAAAGTATATTGTAAGGAAAAACGAAAATTTAGCACATCGAAACATGTATGACCCGTTGTACGTAAATAAATTACGCACATTTATCAATAAGTTGTATTTTGATTTCACTTATAGGAACTAAAAAAAAAGTATTGTATTTATGAAAAAAAAAATTCGAACTCGAAATTTTGATCGACTTTTCCCAAAAGACACATCTTAAAAACCATGTCTGACTTTTTATAAATCTATGCATGCGATAACTCAAAAACTGCTATGAGCTAGACAGATGAAATTTAGTATATGGACTTTACATTTTTTTCATAGCTATCGAATTTTCAATGAAGTGCGATGAAAGGAACGATCTGTATTCAAATACAAGTAAACTCAGTAAGTACAAAACATTAAGAGCTGAATAAATAAAATTCAGTGCAAATACATAGTAATTAAAATTAAGTTCTTTTAAATTTTGAATCAAATCTGTCAAAGAGTTCCCTTTCTGCCAATCGGTGATCTCTCTTGCTTGGAAGAGCAATTGCTAGAAAATGCAATGTTCAAATGAAAAAAAATTCGGTATGTCATCTTGTAACAAATGCATTTCCTTGTCACATTTCATTTTCATAGGCCAGGGGAAAGCCGTTTAAAATGCATATATATAACGGGAAAAGTATAAAATCATTTATAATGACTTATCTCATGTTGTAATAATATATTGCTTTCAAAAGAATTATTCGAAATTTTACATTCAGAAGGACAAAGGAGATATACGTTTTTCATTTCTAGCAGTTAAAAATAATTTAAGAGGATAAATATTACCTCATTCAGTATTATTATTACTAATATTTAGCATAACGCATTACTTCTTCGATTAAAATCAATAATTAAAACCATTTTGGTGGATGATTAAGATTTTTTTTTAATTCAATGCTAGAGATATAGCAGATAAATATGAATAAAAGAATGTTCTGATATTGCAAATATAACTAAAATATTTAAGATCATCATTTACATTTAAATTCTCTGACACTAAAATGCATTAGAATTCCTAAACAGGAATCATATTACAAGAGAATAGGCTGCTCAAGACAGGGCGATTTCAACAATCTATAATACATTGAATTGTAACTAAAAATAAACAAATACTTTGCAAAAAGAGTAAATAAATAAATAAATCAGCCATAATGACTATTTAAAAAAATGCATCTAAAGATATATTATCCAATCTATTATATACTGTAAAAAATTTACCATAATAGAAACTGAATACATATTTTTGAATTTGGTATTTGGTTTTATTTTCTAGAAATAAATAAATAAGAAACACTTGGAAATAAATTTCACCGAAATATATGGTGGCTTTAACCAAGCAGTGGTAGTATAGTCATATCTCTGACTTTCCGACACATCAGAAGGCACGCGGAAAAAGAAAGCTGAATGATCGGACTCTCACAACAGCAACTCTGGAGGGAAATGTGGTTGGGTCCTATGGGCCATCATCATCCACCGTACAACCCTTCCCTAAAAAGTACGTCCCGTCATAGATGGGAGTAGTTAGACCTTTTCGCGCATCCTCCAGGGGAGAGAGAAAGATTCACCGTGCCGAAGCATCTCATTCTCTTTGAGTTGCCCCCAAGGGGGAAGAAGTGGTTGATGAAATTCATTTCATCAAGAAATCTAATATTAAAGATATTAAGTTTACTTTGAAACTACAAATCATCCAAATGATATGTTGCATAATCCGGAAATAGAAAATATGCCGGATATATTTTAAATTTCTGGTTTTATGTTGGCATTGATAAATTTTCACCTAATTCTAACATCATATAGAACTCTCATAAGCAACGGTAATAGGATTGTTACAATTTTTTGTTCATGTATTTAATGCTGATTTGTTTGATACTTTGTCTATATGCTGAATCCTCCTGAAATTGAAAATAGTTATGTGTTGGTCGTGATATTTTACCCACGTTCTAAGACATCATATTATAAACCCATTTTTCAGGATTATGGACCTATCATAAGCAAATGTAAATGAGTTATTACAAACTTTGTTTCAATCGTTTATATATTAAATCATTCTCACCATTTTCAAAAAATATCTGCAGCAAACTAGAACCAGGCAATCGTCCACCAAAGCAATCTGATTGCGTTATATGTGCCTCACGTACAGCTTTGATGCTTCCCAGATTTATGAACAGACGTCCAGTGATGGTAAAGCTGAAGACATCTCCGTACTTTTTCTTCATTTCATCCAGTTTTACCGCAATGTTTTCATTGCTTAAAAACGGGTATATCCCGAAGTATGGGAGACCAGTAGGTCCTGGTGGTAGATTTCTTCGTTTAAGAATGAAAAACACAATTGAAAGTAAGACTAATGACAATGCCAATCCCAATGAAATAGGCGAAACTGTAGACAGACTATCAAGAATCTTATCCACTTCCATTATGACAGTAGCAAATAACACAAAAACCTGAAAAAGAAATAATATTGTAGATTA
The DNA here is from genome assembly GCA_026543055.1 of Argiope trifasciata. Classification (NCBI taxonomy): domain Eukaryota; kingdom Metazoa; phylum Arthropoda; class Arachnida; order Araneae; family Araneidae; genus Argiope; species Argiope trifasciata. The sequence continues at coordinate 3,919,077 of JAPMOQ010041062.1, read as the reverse complement.
GCAATGTCAATAATTTCAAAATGAAAAACTTTTCAGGAGAGATAAACTGACAATTCTAAACATTTGTCTAAATATGTGATGAAAAACATTTTAGACATAAATGACTTTTTTCTTCATAAAAGCTTTTATGTTACTGCAGATTACTATAATTGTATTTAAAAGGCTAAGACTAAGGAGCAGTATTTAAAAGATTAACCATTCTGAATGTAGGATCATTGCCATTTTGTAAGTAATGTAAGAACTGGTGGGGGATAAAGTGACTGTAATCAATCCAATTTTTTTATAATATCCAATTAACTGTAAACGAATACTTGCATTATAAGACTCTATCGCTAAATATTTATATATCCCTATTTATTTGACAAATGTGAAATCATCCATTTTTTTCAGTGATTTTTTTTTATAATTTATGAGCTAAATATACTATAAATAAAATAAATTACATGCATTAGCGTTTTTTGAACAATTCTGAGTGCTACAATTAGTGAATGCCACAGAAACTAAACTTATCTTCTGTTTCAGGATCTGCTATTTTCTTGGTTATGTATTAAATTTGTTGGTACTAAATGTTTTCCTGCTGTGCGCTTCGGGAGCTTAAAAACAGGGTGCCAGCAGAGGCACTATCTTCCTCATCTAATTACTATCCTAAATTGTATGATATGTCATATGGTAACTAAACACTGCTTTAAAACGGGATGTCAATGTAATTCAAAATTCGATAATATACAGTCAGGCTTGTTGCACGCATCTACGTAAACAAGGCAAAAAAATCACATGGTTTTTTTTTTTTCCCGTATGTTTCTGCAAAATCCTCTTTATGACTTTTCTCCTTTCTTTCTTTCTTTTATTTTCTCTTTTGGACTTCTTTCTTTTTTAACTTTTATTTTACCAATTTCTTAAATTTTTTGAATTTTTATCAATTATATAACCATGATCTTTTCTTACTGCTTCAATTTCTGATGGATCTGATAGAAAAAGGTATTTTTGCTGTTATTGCTCATTGAATCTTAGTTCGACTTTTTCCGTGGTGAATCATTATGGACGGTTCGGATCTTCGAGATGCACACACATAATTATGATCTAAAATCTAAATACATGAATCGCATAAAACTCATGATAATGCGTGCAATTATTAATATGTTACGTTACGAAAACGCAGGCAGGCGTCCTGATTTAAGGGTAGCGTGTCTTCTTAGTGTTCTGGGCGTCCCGGTTCGGGCATGGTTGTTATTCTGTGTTCTGTCTGTCAGTAGTGTGAATGTGTTCTGTAAAAAGAGAATGTGAATCATGAAGTAGCTAAGTCATACTCTTGGCCCTAGTTTGCGCTACTATAAAACAAGGAACGCTAATTTAGATTTAAAATCGCTGGCAGAGATCAGCGGGCTTGTCAATAAAAACAACAACAAAAAAGCATAATTTTGAGCATTTTTGTTAATTAGTGAAAATACTGCGCTTATAAAGGTAGTTAAAGCAGTTTTTTTTAATTCAATGAGTAGACAAAGTACAAATAAATATTTGTAAAAATCAATTCATTTATCTTTGATTAATTTTGCGAAATGTTTTTCCCCATTACTATCTCAAACGCAGCGCATGTTCACAACCTTTCATTATCCGTTTCAGTTAGACACTAACTATGCAATAGTGTTTGTTATAAGAATCAAATTTAGCTAAAGTCTGATAAATAACATACCTTCAGTAAATAGTGAATAGATTAGTGGAAAATTTAAACATTTTGTGGTCCTATGCATTCCACATGTTTTAATGATATAATCTATTTAATTTATATTTCGGTGCTTTTTTAACATTTTAATCATTTACTTAAAATTAATATTATTTGCTCTATAATTTGTTGAATATGTATTTGTTTTTATTTATCTAAAGTTAGTACAGACAGTTGGGCATCCATGTTTGTACACAAAATTATAAGTAAGCAGAGATTTTCTGTTTAATAAATGTTCTAATAATTGAGTGAATGTATTAAACGAATCGCATCCTATATATTCCATATTTAATAAGACATTATCGCAGTTCTAATCAGTTGTCTGGTCTGACAAATCGGAAATCTGGAGCTACATTCGATATTATAGCAATCTAAAAATATCAGGGCAAGGAGTGAATAACCACATAATTATTTCCAAAACAAATGTCCCTGTTAGGAACTACATAAAAAAATGTTTTCTCCATTTCCCATTTAAAAAAATATTTTATGGTGACCTAAATGTAAAGAATAAATTTGCCCTTTATTTAAATTATGATATCGAAATCGGATATACAGATAGCATAGGGTTTCTACTAAATGCTCACAAATTTGTGAAATAAATTTTTTTCATCTGTTTAGAAACATTGTCTTCAAATTTATGCAAAAAATGACATTTTATTATTTGTTTAAAATAGATTGAAATATCTTCACTCATAATTTATTGAAATAAAGTTTAATTCGTTTATTTCAAATATAAATTAAATTACTAAAAGAAGTTTTTAAAACTTTTATAAATCGCCAAATCATTAAATATAATGATTCTCTACAACTTAAATGCCACTAATATGGTTTTATGATAAAATCATTTTCTCTATTGAAATGTGTTTTCTGTCATTATATTAACAGAAGTGAAATGAAGTGAATACAAAGGTAAAATGATTTTTAAAAGAAAAATTTTTTTAACTTATTTTATGCCTATTTCACATTTCACTGCGACAAATAAAACAGTAAACTATTAACAGTTATTGCATGAAATATATTCTCATTTATTATCAATAGTAAGTACTTACTGTCGGTTTTTAAACATCAAAAGTTTCCAAAGAGAAAAGAAAAATAAATATGTAAATAACAATGAAATTAAAAAAAAAAATCTTTAAATTATGATGATTAGTAAACCTTCACCGACAAGCCAGACTCTAGGCTTTTTTGCAAAGGGCTATAAAATATATGCTATAATGTCCAAGGTGGCTGCATATATTCAAAAAAATCTACTGACTAACAGAAAGAAAATATCGTGGCTAATTTTCCTTTATTTCTGGTTGCTGGGGCAACTCACTCACGGAAGCAATTTTTTTTTATTTGTATTTGGAAGATAAAAAAAGAATTTGAATCCAAGTATTGAAATCTATCACTACAAACTTATAAAAATGATAACAGTTTATTTTTAAACTGTGTATGATCATTTTAATGAAAAAAGAAGCCTATTAAAAAGATTTTTGATTTAGAGGATAGTAAAATATTATTAAATTGTAGAGTTTTTGCAGAGTTTTTTTACTTTCTTTTTTCTGCATTCAAATGAAATATAAAAGTACTATTTTATATCAGCATTATAATCGAAAAATTTAACCCATTGCAATTTTTTGGGTCATTTATGATAAATAAACAACCAAAAAAAGCCAAAATATAATTCATTTATTAAGCAAATCTACAATGATAAATCATATGTTGTTTTTTCTTTAGCTATTTTTTATGCATGTAAATTCTTTAATTAGCTGATATCATTGGTTTTGTTTTAATTCAATAAATTTATTTAGCTAATGTCTAATTGTAATTAATTCAGATTAAAGCATGCATCATTTGTCATTACAGCTAATTTTTTTATTCTACCTTTTCTGCTTAGTAAAATTTGCTCTATGAATGTGGTTAAATAAACAGTAGTCAAAAATATCCTAATGGAATTTTAAAAAATACAATTTATGGCTAATAAATTCGCTCAATATTATCCCTGAATTCGAAAAATCGGAAAGTGTCTACTTTACTCTGTCACCTAGTTAACTAATGCGTTGATAAGAATCTATTTAAACACACAAAAAAAATTAATTCTCAAATTCATTCCTCTTCTTCCCCGCTCAAAAAAATACTTTAAGCATAGAAACAACTATAGGAATGCATAAAATTATACAATTTGACAGAAATGAAAATGAATTATGCGAAGACTAAGTGAAGTAATAAATATTTGGATTGAAAAAAGGCAGAAAAAAAGAAAAGAAAAGAAAAACATCAGACATTTAATTTTCCCCCTTTGAATTAATATTAGTGTGTAACAAGTACTGTTATTTATCAATGAAATTATAACTGAGTGTTCCTTTTCTGAACTTTTAATTATTCAGGAATTATATTTTAATATTTCTGTCCAGAGCTTTGAACTTTTAAGTCCAAAGAGTAATGCTGTGCGGATCCCGATTAGTCTGGGGAGAGAAATGCACCATCTTCAACACACACAATACAAAGCTCCAGCAAAACCGCAGTAAATATTTATGTGCACACATCTCCATTCTTACAATATGGAATTTTTTTGTAATTTTTGTACTTAATTATTTGTCCAATTTATTCTAGATTTCATACAAATATTTAAAATTTCGAAAACAATTTTATTTGCAAATCAGAGATTTTAATACTTTTACCTGACTTCAGGAAACATGATTCGCTGGAATTGATATATTTACATACAACGCTTGCAATTCGAATGTTCCCATCTGCAACTTCTGCACCGAAAGAAAAAGTACCCGAGTTCTACAGTAGATATATTAAAATAAATAATAACTTTAAAAAGGATGCTAAAATGCTTTAAATGTTTTATCCATCGAAAATAAATTTTAATAATCTAAAGCGGAATTAAAAATAATTGCTTTATCGTCTTGATTTCTGTACGCTCTTTCAAAACTCTGTACAAAAAAAGAAAATCTGTATGAAATGTATAAAGCATTGATAAAAGATAAAATAAATTCTATTTCTCATTCCTAATTCAGATTTCGCCAGAATAAAACGGCATTTTAGAACAATGAATGGAAAATACTTTAGTTTTTTATCTTCATATCTCAAATTATGAAAATTATTTTAAATACCTTATTACAATAAAATAGATGAATTCAGGAAATAATGTGAATATCTTAGTCCTAATCCATGCTAAATATCTCAATGTCACTAGAAAATTGATAATATTATATCGAAGGCAAGACGTCTTACGAAGTGCGTTTTGTGAAAGGGAAAGAATAGAAACTACAGTGAAACAGAATGCGTTTTACAGTCAAAATTTATGAGAAAACAATAAGTCAATAGGATATCTAATATATTAACAAAACATTTCATTTTAGAATTTTTTTGAAAAATGAGTAATGAACATCGCACCAGAAAATTTCTATTTTTAAAAATAAAATTATTTGTTTATTTTACATAGCACTCCTATTCATCAATAAATAATGATGAATATATGCATACTGTTTCTCATAAAAAATAATTTTACATAAATATTTTAGAAGAATATCAAAATACAAATCTTAATCATAGGTAAATATAACATCTAGATTAGAAATCAAAATTGTGTAATAAACTTAAAACATTATTTCTTACATTACAGAGTCAATACCCATCCATTGACAATTCCGCTTCGGCAAGTTTGGACAGCAACTGAAATGTTTACAAAAGCGCTAGCCGACTTCTTTTTTTAGAAATGATATTCGTCTGAGTCAGTGGTCAGAAGATGGCGCTCCATGCCGGAAAGGGAAGACCATTTCAAATGAATGCTTTCTCCACACCTACGCTTCGTCCTTTCTTGTCTGGAATTTTTCATGTGGGACCAAAACCTACTGATTTCACGATGAGCGAAACGCACATAAGATGAAATAAAATTAGGTCGAAATGTGTGTAAGAATAAGACTTTTGTTTCGTGTCTACATTTTCGAAGCTAGATTTGTAGGAATCTGTAGGAAAGTTTTTGAGATAGTAACTTTTTAAATGAACATTTTTGAGGTTTGAAATTGAGATAGAAGGTACTGCTGTGATGCATGGATTAATTTAAAATGGCAGGGCATCCCAAATTTATCAAATATTCTTCAGTCTGTCCATATTTCGTATAAAGTGTCTGTGTAGTAGCTGTAAGCTTTAAAAGTTATCTCTTCAAACTGAAGGTTCTTTCAACTTCTAAAGTTAAATTTATTTTTGAAATTGCCGTTTCAAATTTTTATATTCTGAAGATAGTGTTCATGCTCCACTCTTAGTTTTAATTTGCTTTTATTGAATTTATAATAATAATTTTGGAGTTCCGAATACAAAAAATGATTAAAGCCAAACAGAATTATTTATTTATTGAAAAACCTCAATCTTGTGTGGTTTATAAACACTACAGGGAATGATAAACAAATGCATTGGAAAAAACTTTTATTCTAGGTGATAAATAATATTCGGAAGTTTTTAGAAATTATAATACATGCTTATGGTGTCTGAAACCGGCGGATTAAGATTGGGTTATACTGTGCTGATTTAAACCTTTCATTGTGCCCCTTCGATTCATTAAATAAAGTTGATACAGTATCAGTCAAACCTAGCCAAAATCGACAGTTCATACAGATACGCATGATTCGAAATTTGGATACTGTTTCATTGGAAGAGGCAATGGCGTTGATTTTAATACTGATTGATTTGTGATTGGGAAGAGAGAAGAAATGGCTTCGGTGGAATGGTTGGTTCAGGTTAAAGCAGTAGATTCTTCATGGTATAAAGGTCATTTAGTTATGATTACAGATAAAATGCATAAAATTAAAAAAAACATTTCACTTATGCTCCTAATGTCAATGAGGCCAGACGACAGAGTAGAATATATTAATTTAATACTTACTATCAGACAGATCTGCCAGTGTTCTGGCTTAGGGTTGTGCGTTTTCCCCTTGACTGGGCGTCCCGGGTGTGATTCCCGATTCGGGTTTAATTGTTCTACTTCTGTGCTCTATCTGCGAGGTGTGTGAAGGTGACCTTTGTAAAAATAGGTTTTGCAAGGAAATATGTAGCATGAAGCAGCTTTGTCGTACTCTTGACCCTAGTTGGCGTCACTGAAAAAGCTAGAGACTCTCACTCGGCTTAAATCGCTATCAGATAACCGTCAGCGGATTTGTGAAGTGCCATAAGACAACAACTCAACACATCAGATGGATATAGTGTTACCTGATTAGAGGCGAAGAAATTACCAAAAGATATCAGTTTTAAAACCGATACTGTGTGCCAGGGTAGGCTATCTAGGGAGTGCGCTGGATGCTATGCACCGGTATGCGATGATTGGCCCTGCTATGATCAAGAATTTAAATAGGGTTCTGAACAATAATAACGTTTACACATACTGAAAAAATATGTTTGTTTCTACATGGCTGGCTGAGTTTGAATTACGCTGTTATTGGGCAACTATTGCAGTGATACTTATAAAAGTGGTGTTGGGGTGGTCATTTATGAATAAGGGGATCCCTTTTTGACATGTTAAGACAAAGCGGTGCTACTTATGGGCGCTTACTGCAGTCAAAAGTCGGAAATAAGGCTAGGTTTAAATGGACTTAAATTATCAACTATCTACTTTTTTCAACATCTAATGTAATATATTTTATGTGTGCATATTTGTTTATATTAATTTTTTTTAAACAAAATGTGAAACGAAGATAATTAAACGGTCAACTCCTATCAATGTACACTGCATCACTTCTTCACCGACCGCGACCGGATTGAGAAGAATTAAGGAAGATGTTTAAATAGAGTAGTCGGCGGATTTGGAAATATACGAGGTTTACAGTATATATATTATAATCTAGTGCAAGTGTGCAAATATTATTAATATAAGATAAGTAGATTTATAGTCACTTATATCATTTACTATATAATAGTGCATAGTATAGCATATATTAATTTGAAAATTCATTCTATAAATTGCTTAATACTGCTAGGTATAACCATGTCCATGCCAATAAAATATCGCTATGGGTGTCAAAAAAGAAAATTATCTGAAAAGAAAAAAGAAGAAAAGCTAAACTTCACAAGAAGTCACAAGTAGATCAGTTTTCTTAGCTTTGAAGCAATTCTGGAAACGAAATTGCGTGAACTTCAGAAATTACAAATCAAACTTCAACTGTTGAAGAAATTTCTACTCCGACTACACAGTCTTCCAATGAAATTGTTGAAACGGTGAAAATTGTTGAATAACCGTATATTTATACATATATGACCGAATCAGAAAATAATGATGGAAAAGGCAATAACAAATAAGATCAAGAGAGTATAAATGATCCTGGTTTATGACGTATTATAACTTAGAATATTTTGTGTTTAAACAGACCAAGACAACACAAAGCTTTCTTGCTAAAAATGTTAAGGTATGTCATTTTCCACTAGGTACTACTTCAAAAAAATACCAAATGATCAATTTATTCAAAAACGCCAAACTTCATGCTGTAAATACCGTTTTCTAAAGAAAGAAAAAAATTATAAAACTACTCGATTTATAGGTGACAACATGATTTATAGGTCATACTAAATAATTATTATAGCTAGTTATTTCTAAATGTATCAGCTGTGCTAAAACTTTTCTTGGCAAACCACTGCGACGAATTCTACTTTAGTCGCAGGTGGATCATACGGTGTATTAACATCTTGATCCAAATCGTGTTCGAAAACTCTCCGATTGAGGGTAGATGAGGGAACATGTAATATTTCAACAGTTCCAAAGTCGTCCGTAGGACGATCCATCCACCGATGACAGTAGCCTCATTGAAATGCTCATAAAATGCATCAAGAATTGCTCAATAAAAAAAAGTCACAGAAAGATCAGTTGCAAAAAGAGAAATCTTTCTTAACAGAGCAGCAGAAAGTGGATTCTTTGTTTCATATATTATATTGTTGGTATTTTGTGTGTTTGTTTAATATTAAACATGAATATTTCTGCTTTCAACAATAATAAGATTGATTGTTGAAACCTTCTGAATCCAATAACAACAATTTTTCTGTTGTAATTGGATTTATTCATATTTAATTGTAGATTTATTCAATTGTAAACATACCAAGTTAACAAATGAATAAATCTACTAATCAATCCTAGAATACTAGAGTGAAGCTACTATTTAATTAAATTATGTGGCGTTAATTAATATATTTTTCGAATATTAACTAGATTTTTCATGAGGAATTTCAGACGAACACAATTGATGGAGATAGAAATTGAGTAAAATTTATAAAAAGTGTGTTGAGTAAAATTTCAGAACAAATTTTTTTTATTTGATGTGTTAAGAAATAAGTTTCTTTCCTGAGTTGAATTTGTGGTAAATTGCCTTCTCATATTAGTGCTGTAATTAGATAAACAAAGAAAGTGGAAGTTTAAATAAAGGTGAAAGAAAAAGAGAAGAAACGCACGAAAATATGATGAAAGATAAAATTCAAGCGAAACTAATGCAGGAAAAAACATCGTTCAAGAAGTACCGATTTTCAAAATCCTTTACAAGAGCATTTAGTGCATCGTAGAATAATGAAGCTTTGAATAATTGTGTTCACTCATAGACATGATTTTTTTTTTAATAAATTTCCTATTTTCTGGGAGATCTAAAAGATTTTGATTTGTCAAAATATGGATTTCGATTTATTTTTTAAACTATTATAAGTGCAAATTATAAAATTATACCTAAACTATTATGTATAAATTATAAATTATATATTTTAACTATTATAAGTCCTGGCTAGGTACACCATAAACTCATTCTTATTTGATTGACTATTGACGAGTTTTCAGAAAGTTGGCATGATTTTGTCATGTTTTGAAAGTAACTGGGCAGTAATCTTAAGTCTTACCGAAGCTTTAATCATTGTGCCTTAATACAAAAAGTTTTCAGAAATTAAATTGAAGCTTCAAATGGCACAAGTAATACTTAAACCCTGGAAAGTGAAATGCAATCATTCATTTTGTCAAAATTTAATAATATGGATTGCATCAAATATGATTAGTATTTTGTAGATTTTTTCATTCTTTCATAAACTCATCTTTAATTAGGGATCTTATACATGAAAAAGCTTAATATTCTGAAAAGTGATGATATATATATATTATTTATATACCTTCTTCCTACATTTATCCTTTAAGTAAGCGTTTCCCAACCTTTCAGTATTCGCGGCCCAGTTTTCAATCAAAATTTTCATCGCACCTCCACTTACAATAAAATGTATTCAACAATAATGTATATTGAGTATTTTCGATTCTGCTTTTAAATTAATTTAACTAACACCAACAAGAGTAAAAGCGAGTCAACGTTGGAAAGAAACTACATCTGGAATTTTGACAAGCGGGCGGTGAACAAATAAAGGGAATGAAAGCGAGGAAAATTTAAAATTTTATTTGAAATGAAAGCCAAACAAGGAAATAACGTTAAAATAATATGAAAGTAAAAAAAAAATAGTTTATGAACGTTATCCTTGACGGGATGAGCTAAATTTAGATATTGGCTATATATTTTTATCGAATAATAAAAGAGAGAAAAAAGAGAAGCATGACTAAAAAAGGAGAAAAATAATATAAGTAATGTTTGTGGTAGGGAATCCACACGACCAATGCCGTCTCGAGTATGAGCAGAGCAAATGTTTTCTCATAGGAAGAAAGAAAATGTTCGATAAAGTAAGTTTCAGTCAGTCTCATTAGAGTCGATCCGTCTATCGCTATCGAATCTATCGTGAATGTGTATGGTATATATGTTTTCGTGTTAGTTGCAATTCACCATATTAAATATTCACGGCAGCAAATTTATGTAGATTCATGATAAACTTTTAAGCGGAAGTAAGAGGACATTAGACGATAGTCAAGCATCAACAAGAACACAGACGATCGTGGTTCCAAAAATAAAACCAAGAAAATATTTTCAAGAATACTTAAATTTTGGGTTTACCAGTACTGAAGAAAATGAAGAAGATTTATCATTTGCTCAAAATTGTTGGCCTCAGACTGCATGAAACCTGACAAACTTAAACAATTTGGAAATGCATCATAGTGAGTACGTCAACAAACCCAGAGAATTCTTCACAATAAAATTAAAATCATATAAAAAGCAAAAAACATTTTTAAAGAAATCTTATGTGAATATCTTATAAATTTTTATATAAATCATCCAGATGTTTAAAAAAACACACCTAACACCATTGGCGAAGAGTTTATTTTGCAAGCAGCAATCGAGATTGCAAAAACTGTGTTTGGAGATAATTTTTCAAAACAATTATTGCAGTTCATACCTCTTTCAAATGATACTTTTGCTCTTCGAATCGGTGATATACAGTGTCATCTTGGTGAGATACAGCTGATGTGCAGTGTCAGCTTTTATCGAAGTTGTATGGCAAATTGTTTTCAATACAGCTTGATGAATCAACAGAAAAAAAATAAATTCATTGCCGATAAACAATTTTGTAATAATATGTCAGTAGTAGAAGAACTACTTTTCTGCAAACCAATAGAATTTAAAACTACAGCGCTCGCATTATTTGTTATTTTAAATGATTTTATAAACGAGGCAAATATAGAATGGGATAATCGAGTCTGGAATATGCACTTGTTCAGTGTTCGGAAAATTCTGAGAAATACAAGCACAGAAATCGCCTCAGAGCTTTTGGACACATTGCATGATCCACAGAAAAGCTTTGGCTTCGAAAGATATTAGTCCTGGTCTGAATATAAAAATGAGACCCTTGAAATCGATAATCTTTTCCGCACTTTATAAAGACATGGGTTCCATGCATTCAGTGTTCCGATTTTATTGCGAGGCAAGATGGCTATCACATGGGAAATTTCTGTAAGTTGTTTATGTATTAAGAGAAGGAATCGTCATTTTCTTAGAAGTAGAAAACAGACCGCAGGCCGAAAATTTTCGCGAGGTTTATTTGTGATGAAATTTTGCTATTTGGTCGACATATTCGAGAAATAAATAGCGTGAATCTTCAACTCCAAGGGGCAAATACACATATGTTGGATAAGTGTGATAAAGTTGATGCTTTTTGTAAAGCATTGGAATTGGGAGTTGAATTCAAAGCAAAAAAACCTAACAATGTTTGCAAATGTGGATGATTGTACTGAAACTTACAAAGTTGATGAAAAACATGTAAAAGTTTTTTTTTAATCATTGAAAATCATTTCGCCTTGTTGGCAAAAGATTTTAAAAAGAGTATTCTTGCTGACGTCAAACTGAGAGCTAATTACAAGTGCGTTAGGGATCCGTTTCATAAGACTCCCGAAGGACTTTCAATTGATGAGGAATAAAAATTCATAGACTTCACAACAAGTGGCGAAACTAAAAGACAATTATTAAGACACGATAAAGTAATAAATCACTATTTGAATTTTGGGCAGGAGTAGAAGGGGATTTTTTAGCACTAAAAACAAGGGAATTTTGTATTCTGTTACCATTTTCATCATCCTACCTTAGTGAAACTGGATTTTCTGCTGTGGCTTCTTTGAAGACAAAATATTGATCTCGGCTAAATAGAAATACAGAACTGAGAATGTCTATTTCTAATATTGAGTCTTCCTTCGAAAAACTTTGTTCTGTAAAACAGGCCCAAGGAAGTCAGGAATTATTATTAAATTTATTTTTAATTTAGTATGTTTTGATTAAGTAAGTTGTTTTACTTATATAAGTTATTAAATATGCCGAAATGTATTTAATTTTCTATGTGTATGTGTGCTTTCCTTTCATTCAGTTAAACAATTTTTTTAAATTATATTTTCTCTTGAATAATCTCGCCCTCCCCCTCTCTAGTGTACTCTGGTCCCCCTAGGAGAGAGCATCCTGCTTTAAGCTTTGCACTTGATTTCAGTCTTAAACCCTTAAAAACAACAAAAACTCTAGAAAGATTGAAATTTATTATGAGAGATTAAGAGCTATTGAAAGTGTTTGCGTAGCTATCGTCAGGCCTAGTAACAAAACACATAATATAAATTAGAGAAATATTCCGATTTTTTTTTTTTAATAACACAGTAGATGAAGACCTAATCCAATAAATTTTCTGTTGCAAAATTTTGATGTTGAAATGAAAGAGATGTAAATAACGCGCAAGGCAAATTGCAATGCATACTAAATGATAATTATAATGAGTTATTTCGGAATGTATTAACGGTGTTGAAACGTTTCTTTACGTTGCCAATTACTACAGCAAGTGCTGAGCGCTTTTTCAGCAAATTAAAATTAATAAAGAATTGTCTTCAGTCAAGAATGTGCACAGAACGCTTAAATGCACTTGCAGTATTAAGCATCGGAAAAGAAATTGCAGAACATTGTAATTTTTCTGATGTAATAAATGTATTAACAAAAAATGACGCATTAAATAAATGTGCATTAATAATATGAGTACAGTATTTTTTTTCTTTACGAAAAATAGGACCCTAAAGGCATCCTGGCCCCTTTGAAGAGAAGGCCGACTCTGCCGAGTAATTGTTATTTTTAGTTTGAATCAGTTGTGTGTGTCTGATGCTCTTGGTAATATTGTAGAAAGTATCAGGTTGATACAGTATAAAGCAACTATAGCTTGCACTTGTATATTTTCGGTTTCTTCTCCAGAACTAAGAGTGGTCTGGACTAGAATAAATGTTCCTTGCTTATTATGTTTATCATTTATCAGCCAATTCTTCCTAATAGAAAAGAAAGTAAAACATTGAATAGATAAAATAGGTTTAAATATTTGATATAAAGTGAAGGGCGGAAAATTTTGCTTTACTAATGCGCACCACATATTAAAAAAGAAAAATGTGCAGTAGTTATATATATATATATATATATATATATAAACTGTTGAACATAATATAGCAAAATTTTTGAGATAGATTAGCCGTGTTCTTAATTATTTTTTTAGTTGATAGCATCAGTAACTCTGAAATTGTGATTTCTCATTCAATTATTTTTATTATGGCATTTATGAAAATAAGAGATCGATGTTTCTTTGGTTCTATGAATTCAAACTAACCATTCCGTTCAATGTAAATTTTAGAATTAGCCTTTTTATAAAAATGTTGATAAATTGAAACTTAAATCAATATAGGAAAAATTATCTCAAACCTTATTCCATCCGCAGAATTAAACTTAATATCCGAATATAATGATAACGTATAAATTTAATTTCGCTAATCTCATGAATGCTTTCACTTGTATCTCTAAAGTACAGTTTTCCCTTTCCTTTTAAAGCCTATTTGACCGTTAGAGTTCGAGTGTTGTGGGGAGAAAAGAGGAAGCGGAAAAAATAATAAAAACTAGCAAGCCGTTGAGAGCTTGTCCTTGGCTCTTTCCCTCATGCATTTTTATTTTATTTCTTTTGCCAGCTCATTCTCTCGAGAGGATTGCTTTCACGTGTAATGTAGAGGAAGAAATGAAAGTGAACAGAGCTACTGCTGCGAATCTTCAAGGCAAAAGGGGTTGTCCATTAAAGGACTGGAACGTGTTATCGGTTAATTACCAATATATAGCTAAGAGCGTAGTTATTTTATTAGAATTTAAGGTAAAAAAAAGATACATATTTTATTAATATAAGATAGATCACACCTACGAATGCTTATCAAAACATTCAATGTAGCTATTTATGTATTGAACTCATTCTACAACGTCTAGATATAGAATTTGCTAAAATGGAGGTGCCATTTTATCTTTAAAATAATTGGTCAAACCAAAGAATTATTCTCTCAGCAGTAATTATTTGTATAATTTCTCAATTTTTATATTTTTTTTCGTATGAAAGTTTACATTTAATAGGCATGCCTTCAACGCCCTCCTGTTAGTTCCCCTCAATTTTAAGAAAATTCTCGAAACTACAAGTACATTTACTGCGGTGGGAAGAAAATACAACAAAGTCCTTAAACTCAAATTTTAGTTCGATTTCACTAATTTTAATTATATATGAATGCTCGTGATCATTGGATACTTTATCGGTGGTCATCTGTCCCCTAAACCTTGTGACCTTTTACTTATTGTTTTATTACTAAACGTAATTTTTTTTTCATTACAAAGCTCACAACATTTAGGTAATTTAAGTCAATATTTGTCAGCACCATCTGTTTTCGAAAGACACCACAAAATACAACTTGGGCAGAGCACCCAGTGTCAACAGTGATATCGATTTTGCTACACTGATTACATAGCTATATAAACACAATGCTCTGTTTTGAAAGTTTAAATTCGTTGTATACATTAAGGTATATTTAAAAGTTGGTGGCGCCAAAGATGGTTTGAATTGAATCCCAGCTACAAAACTAAATCTAACACATGAACTTCTAACATGAAAGCAGTTTTATAAAAAAAAAAAGTCACGTTAGTAATAATTAATGTTTATAAATTCCGAATTTTAAGTAAAAAACTACAAAGCAAAACCCACAGAATTTTATTAGAATACATAGAATCATAATTTATTAACATTAATATAAAAATAGCCATAGATAATAACAATTTAAATCGATGAAACAATGAAAGTTTTCACTGGCAAACATAAACATATTTTTAAATAACGTAAATATAAGCAAAATTTCCTAAATAAATAAATTTTAAAACACTACAAAGAACAACTAATAAGAAATCATAGCATTTAGAAGGTGTGAATTGACTTAAGTAGATCAAAGCTGCATATTGAGATTTTCATTAAAAGATCTCAAATAATTTAAATTCTTTCTGAAAAGCAAACTTATTAAAGCATTTCGAAAACATTCATTTTTTGAAACATTAAAATTATGAAATTCAACCATGCATTTAAATTGTAAGCAAAAGTTAATATAACTATTTAAAAATCACAGTAGGATTTAGTTTCCATCGAATATTTGTTTCAGTTAGTTCACAAACATCACTGACGAATTCGAACTAAAATTATTAAAATTAAATTAAAGTAGGCATATAAAAAGCTGTTTTCAAGAATCAAAACCTTTTAACACTCTCTCTTTTTGCCTTTAATTTAACCAGATATACAGATGTAACATTTGCAAAGTACAGATTCAAGAAAAGCATAAATTTCTTTTATTGTACTTAAGAAGAACTTAAATAAATTCAATTAAAAATAAACACATTTGTTGTTTATATGTAAAGCAGAATTGTTTATATTTTAAAACTGGCAGAAATCAATATTGAATGTACCTAAAATTAAAATATTTTAAATTGTAAACATTTATTAGCTCAATTCTCTCTCTCTCTCTCTCTCTATCTATATCTATCTATCTTGTATTATATAGATATATAATTTGTTATACTATTTGGTTTTTTGAGATTTTATTAACTCAAGAGCCACATTTGGCTAAACTATTCCATATATTTGTTATACATTCAAAAGAATATGATGCTATTATTACACCACTACATTAAAAAACAATTGAAGTTATTTTTACAATAATAACTTAGCAACGTTGGTACAAAAAAAATACACAAATGAATCTTACAAGAATTTCTTAATCGCCATCTTAGGTACCATAATATAAAAAGGAAATTTTTAAAGATTCTTGCTTGGTGATAAAATGACATATCATTATATGTATATTAGCATGTATGTAGCATTTAGCAAAAATATGTGATTCTCCATCACAGGAAGTTCGTTTCTTTAAACCCTCTTAATAACAATAGAAAAATGCTAGAATCATGTAATTATCTCATGTAGAATCTGTTTTCTGTAATCTGTTTTTTTTTTTGTGTATGGGCTTGGTGTCGACCACAAACCCCATAGATCTTTCCAACCTTGTTTGGAAAGATCTTAAAGTCATACTTGTATGTATGATGGCTTCTAAAAAATTTTAGATTCCTCATCATGCGATTAAATATGTTAATAAATTTACAGTCTATTTAACTAAATTTGACCCATTTATTGAACTGGTTTATAAGAGCTTCTGATGCAAAATGCACAAATTTCTAATTCTATAGTTTCCAAGTAAATTAGTTGCAAGTTTCTTCAACACTATGTTCTAATATGATTTTGTTTTTGTTCAGAATATTTGTAAATTCGAAAGAATTCTTATGTTGCGAAACTATGTACTTACGTCATGCAATAAAGTGCACAGTACATTTAAATACATAATATTTTTGAAATTTATTATAATTCATCCTATAGTATCAAATTTATAAGGAATCAGGAATGTAAAACAGATATGAGGCAGGCCTTATTGTGTAAATCTTTGATTACTAATGGGATAAATGCATACCACAAACCTTTATATATTTGTTAAAATATTTATTTAAAAAAAACAGCTTTTTAGAGGGTAGACAATATTTGATCATCATAATCCAACTCTAAATTAAAAATTATGTAAAAAAGAAAAATATAACAAATTTTTCTTATTCCGAACCAATTCGCTTCACGGGTGTAGATATTGAAGAAAAAAGATTTTAAAAAATTGGTCGTCAGATTTAAACTATCTTTTTGATAGCAATAAATCAAAATGAATGCATTTTATCCAACAGTATACTCTGTAAACGATGTTTCTTATCTGATTCAATAAGATGCTCTAATTTCTTTCATTTTGTAAAATAAAATTTTCCACTTGAAGATTTTAGCATTTAATAATGTCTAGCAAACATTCTATAGTTAAAGACTTTATAAGCATGTAACATATTGGTGACACTTAGATATAAAACACTTAAGTCTTAAAGAAAGAAATAACACTAAGTATTAGTTCATTGAAATGTCCAGCAAATCAATAAAACTAGGAAGCAAATTATTTTAAAAGTTAAACTAATCAGCAAAAGAAGAGATTACAAATTGCAGAGCTTCTTGTTGATTCTTGATAACGATACTTGCACACTGTTTATACTGCTTGAAGACTAAATCATGCATTACTGCATCAACAGAATTTCAGGAAATATAAAAATAAATTATTCGAAGCTCTATAGATATCTCATTTCATTTATTGTTCCTTGGACGAGCAACAAGAAGCAATTTTCCAGTTATCAGATCTTCAAATGTAGTTGTCTTTACACCTTTGGGTAGCACGAGCTCGAAATTCTTTATGATTGTAGTCAGAAACAAGAATATCTGCATCATAGTGAAACCTTCTCCTATGCAGGATCGTTTTCCTGAAAATTAAAGAAGACTAATCTAAAGAAAAAGACTTAAAAGAATGTTTCTCAACTTAAATACAGAAAAAAAAATTATTTAGATATGTTAGAAGACATACAACTAAGATAATAATCGAATGTTTAATTAAATTAATTTCTATTTTAAATTCGTACATATTCCGCTGCCCCAAGTAGAACATTATAAAGTCCTTCTTTACTAGTTTCTTATTTAAAAACACTATGAACTTAATTAACATGTTTATTTTAAGTGTTTCGTTATTTCAGTAATTTTATAACATTCATTCACAATTTTATATTATGACATGTGTATAATGTACATATAAAATTAAAAAAAATGATTATTGATTGATTTTTCCTTGATTTCATAGATTTTTTATAATTCATTATGACTCATGCCTGAGTGACATCCAAGTTTGTACCAAATATGACTAAACAGAGTGCTATTATGTATTACTGTATATAATACTAGCCGCCTTTGGCTACCAGCTGTTCGCCTTTTCCTAATAATATTCTTTAATTTTATAAATCAGTCAGTTTTAACCATCGGTTATGCTTCCAAAATATTAAAAAAACAAATTTTCGATGCTGCTGCCAAAATATTAAATATGTTTTTTTAAAGAAAGCGAGAAAGGGAAAAAAGTATTAAATTAATGATACAGATATTGCAAACGATTACATAAATATGCCATTAAGTCGGGATTTCAATGCATATCCTGTCTAAATTCAATCAGGTTTACCGTAAATAAAGAAGATTTATTGAGTTAATGATATAGATATTGCAAACGATTGTAGAAACCTTTGCTTTGCATTTATTTTTTAAAGAAAATATCACATTTTATATTTTTTTTATTTTATCCAGTCACGTGCTAAAAAACATGGTTAAAATATTTCGTTAAAAATAGAAGGTTACGTTATACATTAAAACACTGATACCATTAGAAAGCTAATTTTTTAAAATCTTTAAATTGATGTACAAATCATGTTTATGCGATCATATTTTCGGAAGTTATAGCGGAAAAACGTCGAAATTTCGCTTAAATTTTAATTAATTCAAATTCTAATTAAAAATTCGAAAAAAGGGCTCCGAGGTGCACATTCCGGACCTCCAAGGTATACATGTACCAAATTTGGTAGCTGTAGGTCCAATGGTCTGGCCTGTAGAGCGCCAACACACACACACACATTGAGCTTTATTATAAGTATAGATATAGATATAATTGTGTTCTACCAATTCAAATTGCCAATCAGTTTTATTTTGTTCATTTAATACTGTATAAAGTGAACAAAACGAAACTGACTAGTAATTCATCGATATTGTAGTTTTGTTTTATAAGATTTTTTTTGGCAACTAAGCTAAAAAAAAATTATAAGTCAATCAATCTACAGCTCCCAATCCCGCAAATTGCAATAGGTCGTTGCTTGGTCTGTTAAATTGAAAATCTGTCGAGGTAACGGATCAACAGAAGAATTATTTTGTGGCGGATCTCTTTAATTATGAACCGTTGATGATAGTGGGCATTTGAATCAAAACTAAATTACCTAATAGCATCGCGAGGAGATGCCTGATGAGGTATTGTCATTGTTTTCCGAATTGAGTCCTAGTCCAATATTCTAAAGCAAACAATCTTAAGGGTGATTTCAGAGATAAACCTGGACGTCCATCTCTGAAAAAGAAAGTCTGATAAGGGGGGGGGGGGGCAACTGCAGTTTCCTAATAAGATCTTAAGAATTCGAGAGATAGTATAATTACCGATTTAAAATGTTTTTATAACCAGGGGCATAGATTAAATTATAGTTTGTTTTTTTTAGTTGGGTAAGATTCTGAATTTCTCTACTTGTTTGTATGCTACTGGTTTGATATCAAAGTTTCCACTTCGAAATGATTATTGGATTTTAGACTCAATTCCACCACGGATATGTAATAAATTTAATCACTTACTTGTCAACTCGGTCAATAGATATTAAACAAGCTTATATGGACGTGATTTCGAATTGAGGAAAATATATTACCAAATAAAGGTGTTTAAGTATCGTCAAACTTAGATCCATCTGATCACAGCTCAAATTTATAAGTGTCGTCTAAAATAATTCTAAAAAAAAGTTTTTAATCTGGATACGAACCTAACTAAAAGAAAATAATTTTGAAAAAGAAAGTTTTTATTATTATTTTTCAGCACATCATTGATTGATTTAAATGCGATTCTTGGCAATAAAAGCCGCCACCCCTTAATACAGAAAAGTGTATTTAGGACAGAATTCAGAAAAGTACATTTCAGAGATTGGAGAAGGATCCGAAGATACAGTAAATCATTTTAAAAAACTTTATTGTTATTTTAGATGTCAGAAAATTACACATATTTTAATACCATCAATTTCATCTCTTCCACTTCAGCTTTAAATATTAAGGTAGCTGACAACAAATTAGAGAAAATTATAGTACAAAGGAGAATATATCGGAAGGCTTTGTAATAATGAGAGTTAAGTAACTATTGAAATATGAATTTTAAAAATATTTTGCTAAAAAAGCTAATAAAAGATTAATGTACATAAATATTTAATTGAAAATTTTTAGGAGTGTGACTCTAGGCGGATCAGCCGGTTGCCAAAGGTGATAATTTATTAATATAGCAATCAAATTATTTACTTAAGTTTTATTGACAAGATAAGATTTCCTTAAAAAATACGTTACGGATGATTAGAAACTGCAGCAATTTTAGTAAAAACTTACCAACTCCAAATGTAATGGGAAGTTCTGGTCGCTTCTTTGCATCTTTGAGAACGTATCTAGAGGGATTGAATTTTTCAGGTTCTTCATACACATCGGGATCATAATGAGAAGAATAACTTTGTACCACTGTTATAGCTCCTTTTGGTATACGATAGTCACGCAAATTTGTTTCTTCTGAGTGGAAATAACATGATTCATTATAAAAATTAAAATAATGATTATGGAAGAATTAGTATTTCGACAAAATAAAATACATTGTTTTTTTAATGAATTAATTATTTATTTGAATTATTATGCAATAACAATTAAATATATAGTATGGAAGCGCAAAACAATAATAAAACAATTGCAAAAAAGGGGTCTTTGGTAACATAGAAAGGAAAAAACATATATCTATTTAATATCATTTAATCAATAATTACAACAGCCAACTCCTGGCTCAGGGAT
The DNA here is from genome assembly GCA_026543055.1 of Argiope trifasciata. Classification (NCBI taxonomy): domain Eukaryota; kingdom Metazoa; phylum Arthropoda; class Arachnida; order Araneae; family Araneidae; genus Argiope; species Argiope trifasciata. The sequence continues at coordinate 3,898,118 of JAPMOQ010041062.1, read as the reverse complement.
AGTGATCTAGGTTTCCGAGACTCGAGTCCTGATTTGGGTATGGTTATTCTATCTGTGAGGTGCGTGAGCGAGTCTATCTGTAAAAAGAGGTTGTACAAGTGCAATTGCTTAAATACCATCTTCATATGAGGTAGAAGTCAAACCTCTGCCCTCGGGTACTATGGGTACTTCACCCACAGAAGCTACGGCGTGAAAACCTGACTTAAAATAGTCACACGACAACAACAATAGTAACAATTTATTTAACCAGTTTGACACTTCCTTATTCTGAAGTGAAAATGAATGTGCATCTCGAAATAAAGTTTTACGAGAAAAGTCAGTTGTACTTCGTTTTTTTTTTCAATAACATATTTGAAATATTACGCTATAACAGCTAAACATACGGTGTAAAAGCCTAAAACAATAACAGAGAAATATGTGTTTGCTATAACATAAAAATGAATATGCAAAACATACAATTTATATCAATTTATTTAAAATAATTTAATTAACAGGAACAGTTTATTTAACCAATTTGGCACTGCTTTATTTCGAAGACAAAACTGTGCATGCAAGATATCCTGTATAAAGCATATCACATTGTACAACAACGCAATTAGTGAGTAATAAAATGTCAAGAATCTTTTTTTTTTTTTTTTTTTTTTTTTTTTTTACAATCAACCTTTATTTTATTTTATACCAGGATTGAAATCCCTATTTTCTGTCAAAATATTAAATTTTATTTAGTAATTTGAAATGATGAATACATTTTAAAAGGAAAAACTTTAAGATTATGATTTCAAGTCATAACATTTGTAACTACTAGGGGTCTTATTGAGAATTTAAGTTATAGAATTTGTAAAGAAAGAATCATTCTTATGAATAATGCATGCAGAACTTGAAAAAAAAATTCAGAATGTTAAGAATTTCGATAAATGATACCGACATAAATCTCTGCTTTTTTTTAAAAATAAATTCTTAAAATCTTAGGCAATTTTTGGAATCACCTTCAAGTATTTTTGCAAAAATAAGTTTAGGACAGAATTTAAAAACTATTCGACGGCTTAGCATCTACTTACTGGTGCACTCCAAACTGGGAGAATATGCAAAGAAATCTGATGTTCTCAGGGCTTCTAGAATGAAGGCATTGGTGTACGTCAGTTTATTTTTGTCGTCGATGGTCGGTTGCCTATCTGTTCCGACTACATCTACGATTTCTTCATATACTTTTGTCTGTTCCTCAGGGTGATCAAGCAAAATCTTGATAATAAGGCAGACGAAGGCAGCTACGGCAAGAACACCATCACCAACAATTTGCTTTAAGGTAGACATTAAAGCTTTGTCTAAAATAAAAAAATATATGTGTGCTTCTCGTTAGTGATTACTAAAATACAAATAATAGATAAAATTTTAAAATATATATGTAACATATAAAAGAAATCTAAAAGTTAAAGACAGTTCAGTAAATTACAAGACGTTTATACTATTCATCAACAGAAAACTTTTCACAAATAACTATTACATCATTAGACATTGAGCTTTGCGAATTGACACATTGGTTTTTATAAAAAATAGAGAATTTTACATCAGAAAAAAAAACTAAGTTATGAGAATATTCCAAATTTAAAATAAGATTTGAAATGGAACAGAAGCGCAAATCAAATTATTAAACTTTCAATCTGATCATTTGATTTAATAAGGCAAAAATTACAATTAAAATGATCTAAAGAAAGTAAAAATGGCACACATTTGTATGGAAACAAGTTGTTGTAAGGATATTTATTTAAATAGTTATAGAATATGGAGGATTCCGGATTCAATAATCGAATCACTTATTAATTACTATTATCGTCGAAAATCACTTTTATTTATTACTAGGCAAGGCTAATTTTATCATTTATGTTTAAAGACATGATGAAAGTTTAGTTCTTGGTTCAAGTACCACCTTCATCATCTTATTGCGGGTGAAAATTCAATACGAAACTGTTATTTTGCTTCTAAAGCTAATATTAAACCAATATTAAATACGATTATATTACTGAAAAAAATATGATCATAAAAATTTAAATACAAATAAATTTTTGGACATTCATAACAGATTAAAAATAGGAATTAACGATCTAAAATGATGCGGTCTAGATTTATCCTCGTTATCAGGTCAAAGTTTTATAATAAATAAATCTGCGCCATTTTTATTTTAGTGAAGCTTTAAGAGAGATTATTTATCTAATACGTCAGAATATAGTACTCTTAACGAAAAACATTCATTATTTCCTTTCTTACATCCTTTAATCTTAAAAAAAATAAATCCCCATGGACCTCTTCTTTAACTGAACATTCTCTGAGTGATTGAAGCCACATTGCACAAAAGTATGCTTTTAAAATTTTCGAAATGGTCTATAAATTTTAGTTCTTGCGTTAGTTCTTCGGATTTAATAATTTTCATTTTCATTCCCAATTTTGATAGCATGATTTTGTATAAAATCTTTCTTACATAAATGTATCTACTTGTTTTATATAATATTTTTTTACCATGATAAAATAGCTCAAAAATTAATTACGTGACAAAAATGGATAAAAAAATGAACTTCAGTTTTCTTGAGTTCAAATTCAACTTCAAAAAAAAAATTATACCTTATGAAATTTCACTTAATCATTTTATTCTTTTATTGTGTCTTCCCCGTGATTTGGGCGTCCCGGGTTCGAGTCCCGATTCTGGCATGGTTGTTCTATGTTCTGTCTGTGAGATGTATGAATGTGCCCCCCCCCTGCAAAAAGGCATTGTGAAACATTGGGTGCTCAGGGGTCTATACCCTCAGAAGTTACTGCACCCCCTTTCCGTGGAAACAAAGACACAACATCATCATCATTCTTTTATTAAGACTAGCAGTAACGGTTAGTATAAAAAATAATTTAATTTCCAATTTCTTTCCATTATTTCATTACATCTGTTAAATAATTAAACTAACGATTGCGAAGTATTCATATTTGTACTCAATTTTAATGATAAATAGGGATTCCGCGATTATAAATTATGTAATAATCAAGCGAATATAATGAAAAAAATGGGAATCTAAATGCTTACATTTGATTAAACACTTAAATGTCATTAAAACAAATAGGTACATCAGCAATTACTTTTGATAAAATATCATAATCCTAATATTTAAGTATTGATATAATTTATTCTACTTCACATTAATTTACTTTAAATTTTAGCACTTTGATTAGTAAATTTTTAATGAACATCTTGAGCCTAATATTAATGGTAATGCAACAATGCTTACTATTGTGTAGGCAAACGGCCTACATAATGATATTAAAATCTTCGGTGGAAAAAAAAAATATACAAAAATAAACATTTAGGTTTAAATCTACATTTTAAATCAAAAGGGTACATGAATCTTTCTTTAGAAAGAGATGACCAAATTTAACTTCCATATTTTATATCCTTTTGTAGGTATTTTATGATATATCATAAGTATGAAACTATCAAATACAGATACTTTATTTGTTTCTCATACATATAACACATGAAATAAACATGTTTCGAAGGTGCACTTATATCACGACAGAAATCTATAATAAAAACAGTTGTTGTATTTCAGAAAAATTTATGAAATCTAAATATTTATTGAGTTATAAACTAATATAGTAGAATATTATCATTATGCATCACTATTTAGAGATTTTTAAGTTACAATTTTGTAAATTAGTTTTGATGCTCTAGTATTTCAAATAAATAATTTCCACTATTCTCCGACCACGATTCTTCAAAATATAAAATTTAAATTTCATTATTTTGAGTCAATAAATGGTTTATAAGTGGTGCCTAATTGTCCTTTAAGAAATTTGATTGGCGAATCTTATACGAGGCAAATTTGAAAGTGGCAGAAATCGAACAGTTTCCAGTGTTAAAGACAGGGATTTTCTTATTTAAAATTTAAAATATCAAAAGTATTTTACTAAATATGATTAATAGTATAAATGAACAGCATAAAAATTTAGATTTCATATTTTTTCATAACTGCATTTAATGACTCAGACAATACAAAATTATTTATTTATTTCAATTTGAGCATTTTTCCAATAGGGAGCATAGTTACAAATCTAATTATTTTAAAATTAGCAATTAGAACAAGATTAGGAAAGATACTCTGTGTATATTTCTAGGGAATTATTTATAGGATATCTAACAAACAATATCAAGATACACAATAAAAGATTTTAATAAAACATTTTCTGAAAATAAAAACATAATATTCTGTAATGTTTCAAGTTAAATTAAGTGTAAAATACATTATATACGTAATTAAAAATTATATGTCAAATTTTTCAGTTCCTAGCGACGAAGAATATAGAAAAAATTTGATTACCTGTAAAATATCGAGCTGTTGGGTCACCTTTGCTTCTCCTTGCATCTCTTTCTTTAAAGTAGTCGTCGATGATATCACGAATATTTTCTTCATTATAGGTGGACTTGTGCACATCTATAACTTTATACAGAATTTTTTCCATTTTTTGGTCATTAATCATCGCTGTTTGAAATCCTTTCAAAAATGGGAAAACAAAATACCTGAAAAGAAAAGATAGTAAAAATATGATAGAATGTATATGGTATTTTCTTTATATGTAATAATAATATAATCTGGGCAATACAAAAATAACCATTGTTCAAACTTCTAAATTTTTAAGTGATATCATAAAATATAAATATATAATAGTGCTATTTACATTACATAGCTTAGTTATGTTTATTAATAATCAATGATAACTAAATCATTACTTTTTAAAGAATCACTCATGAACCAATTGAATTAAAACAGAAATCAATGCATCCATTAACTCTCAAATACACGGCAAAAGCATTTATTCATCATAATAATCTTATTTAAACAGCGCAAGTTCTCTAAAAATAATATGTTTCAAAACTACTTTTCTTTTCACATTTAGAAAATCAGTAATGATATTAGTTGACATTCCCGGTTCGCCAGGCTGTAAACAAATCGATTAAAAAAAAGACTTTCTTTTGTATTTGCTAAATAACAAAGTTTGTAAAAAATACAAGTTATATTTGAAAATAAAAGCCTAATATCTACTTTATAATATACGCACAAATGTGGCTGCCAATCAGTTTGGAGAAAGGTGTATACACATTTAAAAAATTAATTAAATAAAAATATATTAGTTTAAAATAAATTATTAGCACGTTAAAAATATATTGAAATGTGAAATAAAATTGCTCAGTTTACTGTGGGTAGCAGAGGTAAGTGATATTTTTGAGTTTTTTTACCCGTCGATATAGAATGCACTTGTGTAAGAACATATTGCGACCCCAATTGTTATTACTTTTGAGATCATTCTCTATATTTTTCTCCAAAAAGTGATAAATATGCATCGACGTTTAATGTCCAAAGCGCTTGAAGCATTTACATATTCTTTACTTCCTGATCGCTCTTACCGGCCGGCACTTCAGAATGAGGATGAGAAGATTCCAGCATGGTGGTCTGTTCTCGTCACCCAAGAGGGTACAGAAATGGCGGGGTTCGAATATCTCTTATTGATGACGGAACCTACTTTAAATGAAAAGAGTTGTATCGTAGCCGGTGATGGCTACGATAGGACTCAACCATAGTTTCCGCTAGTGTTGCTGTCGCAGATGCCGGGTCAATCAGATTTATTTATGCTACTACTTATTGTGCCGATCCGAGCAGCCGGTTAAAGCTACTTTATGATCGCTACGCCTGGACCAGTTTATGAAAAGAAGAGACGCGGTATTTTAATAATGAGGAAAGCACTTCTTAGAATCACAGAATATCTAAATTTGACATTAACAATTAAAATCCATTTGTTCTTTTACAATAAGAAAATTGAGTATTATGTTGGCTCTATTAAAATAATGAACTATGGATAAATAATCTATGAAATCTGCGAAAAAGGAACACACACACACATATATATACAGCATCCAGAGTTTTTATCTTTTATATTTCTATATATTCCATAATAAGTGCAATGGTACTCAGGTTTATCATGAAATCAATAATATTTTTTTAAATGCATTAAAATTTTTTATACTTATTAAAATATAAAGTCAAATTAAAAAATAGAAAGATACACATATTTTCGCATCAAATGCAAAGATAGAGATAACTTAAATTTAATGGAACAACGATGTTATAATCGATGATTCTCCTGAATTTTCTAAAGCAGATAATTTTACGCAACACTACCAATAAGTCTTTGATAGTTTATGGAAAATAAATAAACTGATAAAATAAATTAATAAATAATACTAAAAATTTGATTACAAAGTTAAATTTTGGATGTAAAAACAATCTAAAGAATTATGTCTAATTCACTCAGATTTTGAGTTTTTATCTTCATAAGCACAGGCATAATATATAAGCATATATAAAATGATAAAATATTCTCAAAAATATTCTGAGGTCGAATATTTTAATGTACAATATTTTTTTTTGTTTAAAGTCGTATATGAGAAAGTAAAAAATAATTGAAAAGTATCTAAGTATATTCGTTAAAAATTGTCGAATTATTTTATTTACCTGTTTATATATATTATTTTTACTACAATACATAAAGATTTTTAATTACTTCCACGTGCTTTTCAAATGTTAAATTCCATTCAATTAAAAAAAAGAAACAAAATGAGGCTTTCATTCATAGACAGAAATAAATGTTCATTATTAAGAAGAAGAAAAAAAATGAATCAATTGCTCTCTCATTCGGGAACGAACAAATATGTAGAAGTGGGCGGGCTTTCTCAACGCCATTCTTTGTTCGGGAACAATCGATGCTGCTGCTTGCCATTTTCCTGCCCACGGAATTAAAATAAATACAACAGAAAATACACAGTCGTTTGTCTTACACGGAAACACTGAGCATTTGGAAATGAAATCACTAGAAACATTGCCTAAAAGAATTATTTTTATTCATTTATTTTAGTAATAGGACAAAGTTTAAAATTAAAGTGTAAGTATAGCAATTGATACACGAAGACAGTTTACTGATTTATTTATTTGTATTTTTCTTGTAAGTAGCATGCAATTAAAAGATACTGCAATTGTAAAAAAAATTAAACTTGACATTCTGAAGATCTCGACGTTTTAAGTCTCTTTGAATTTAAAAAAGTTTATTTTTATTTTTTTGGAAACGTGGGTAGCGAACCCGACAACAAGTGAAATTTTGTGTGGGATTTTATCATCAAAATCCTTGATTTTTTTATCATTTTTTTTATGATTTTTGAGTGTGAATTGAGAATTTTATTCATGAATATACGAACAGGATAACAGAAAAAAAAACCCTAATCAGATTAAATTTAGCAAGGTGAGTTAAGAGTAATTGGGGACGAATTTTGGAGCACCAGATTTAGTTTCTTTTCAGAGTAAGGAGCAGAATTCAAAGTATTATATTTGAAATAATTAAAAAAAAATATTATATAGAAATTGTATTTGAATTCAAATTCGAAATTACCGCAAAAAGTATACTATATGAAAATGTGATACGTTGGAATTCCACTGTGTATCTAAATTTTCATATAATGTAGGTAAAAGGTAGGCTAGAGTCTCCATAATATGATGTAAAATTTTAAACTTTTATAGTACGACTGACCATCAGGATGATACTTATGTAAATTTAACAAATTACAAGTCGGTGACAATTTCAATAAATCGATGCTGTTATAGCATATTTCGGAAAACAGCATTACAATATGAAGTCTATGAAATTGTGCACCCTGAAGAAGACAAATATTAACAAGAGACTGTCAATAAGATCCTGCTTGGAGAGACGCAGACAAATAAGAATAAGATCAGGTGAAGCCTCTTCCACAAAACATTTACGACAGGCTTCAAAACGCTTTGAACCCATGTAATATTTCATAGTTCTAAAGTGCCCTCTGAGAAAGCGAGTAAGAGTAGTCTGATCCTGCCTACTACAATCAAAAGACAGAGTCCCCTGGAAGGCTATTATTATGCTACTGATGTATTGGTGGGACAAGCCAAGTAGTTTATTTTGGCTTTTAGCTTTCGAGAAAATTTTCATGCATGTAAGAGTTTCAATAGGCACAAAGCCGTCACTAGCTTTTGCTTTAGCCAAGACGTCAGCAATCTCATTAGGTATTTGATGCTAATTTAAGGGAGTATCCATTTCAATAAACAGATAATATATACACATAGTCTTCTACGTTTTCAAAGTATAAGACTTTTTTTTATCAAATTCTTTAGAAATTATTGCTACTTAATTATTATTAATGGATTTTTCAATAACAATTGTTACGCATCTATATGTTTTGCTAAGTCAGAAAAACCTTGAAAACTATGACTTAGGTAAATACAACAATGGTTTAATTTTCTTAAAAACATTATACAGAGAAATAAAAAATGCATTTATTACCGTGGGAAAATTCATACATTATTCAGTCTTACCGTGGGATATCTCCAGTCAGAGTTAAATTCTTTGGTGTCTGGATCTGCATAACTGCTTCATAAATTTCGATCAATTCTCGCATCTGTTCTTCCGACATTCCATTGTCACCAAAGAGCATTTGGCGAAGAATAGCGTTGCATTTTCTGTTCACTATCTCTATTATGTTTACTGGCTGTTCTTTCTTCTCCTTTAGCAACTCGACAGTTGATTTTATGGCTTCATACATAGAACCAGACAAGCTGTCCTTAACAGTAATGACACCCCGTTCTTTCAAAGCTTGTAAAAAGAATTTTCGGAGCTCTTTCCATGGCTCTCCATTTAGAAAGCCAACCCCTATTTAATCGAAATATAGGATTTTAAAGCTTTGAAAACAATTGAATAAAAAATGAAAATGAAACTTAAGATATGTACTAAATAACCAGTTATATGACATGATTCTGTCTTATTCAGATTAAATAATAATACAAACGAAATTGGATTTCATAATCACTAGAACAACCAAATTTGTAATTTTGTCATATTTAATCGGACCTATTAATCGAAATACAGGAATTTAAAACTTTGGAAAAACAATTGAATGAAAAATTAAAATGAAACGTTATATACATATTAAATAACCAGTTATAAGGCAAGATTCTATCTTATTCAGATTAAATAATAATACAAACGAAATTGGATTTCATAGTAACTAGAACAATGAAATTTGTAATTTTGTCATATTGAATATGATAGTGAAATTTATCAAGATAATTATTATAATTTTAGTTAGGATGAGTTTTTCTGAATTAAAGAATGATCATATATGCTAATGTAGCTGTTCAAAACAAATATTTTGAAACATATGAAATGACGTTTATAATTCTAAGTCTAAATTGCATATAAAATTACAAATATTTTAAATTACTTTTTCGAAGTTATTCAACATCTTGGAGATAATTCTGCATTTTCTTTTATATGACTGATGGTAGTATGCTTTGCACGCTAAAATTGTTGATCAAGTTTTGAGTTTCTTAAGATACATCAAAAGATTGATATAGCTGTTTCTTCCTTTCCTAATTCTACAGCCGATTTTAAAACTAATTTCATGACGATGACAAATAATTTATGTTTTATGCAATAATATAAATATCTGCACTTGAGTATTATTCATACAATATTATATCCATATATATTATTTTTGTCTTTACTGATAATACAAATCAATGTGTTTGTATCCTAAAAAAACCTATATGATAGATCGTTAGGAAAATATGGCACACATACATTGAGGAACAAAAATGTACAGTTCGGAGCAATCTTTAAATTAGATAATTAATTTAAAATCAAGAACAAAATTTACTCCTCAGATTTATGATGCCTTCTAAACATATTATTGCACAAAACATATTTCTACATTATTTTAAGAATTAAAGTGTTTTTAATGATACTGATTCAAATATCATACAAACTTCCCTTGAAATTAAATGTTTAGAAATATTTGTAAGTATTATTTTCAAAGATTAAATTTTATTATTGAATGAAATTCAAACCATATTAATTATTCTATCGAATATAATGATTTAGAAGAACTAAACGATACAAATTCATCAAACACAATACATAAGGATTTTTCTTCTTTTAAAAAACATGCTCAGATGGTAAGTAGCACTTCTGAATATGCAATGAATCAGAAACATTCAACTTAAATATATATATATATATATTTACCGTCTCTGAAAACATAGGAGAGTAAATTAAAATCCGTGAATCGTCCACCAAAGCACTCTGCTTTTCCAATATGAGCTTCACGAATAGCTTTGAAACTTCCTAAATTTATATACAGACGCCCAAAACTAGTAAAACTGAAAATATCACCATATTTTTTCTTAAAGGCTTCCATTTGTACATGCGCATCTTGACTGTAAAGAAAAGGCCAATATCCAATATAAGGTAAACCTATGGGTCCTGGGGGTAGATCCCTGTTTTTGAGATTGTAGTACACAACAGCTATCACTACTGCAATCAAAGTTAGTGCCAGAGGCACAGAAGAAATGCTGGAGATTAATTCGGTTATCATGCCGATTGCTTGATAATGAAGATGCCTGTTTGAATAGAATGAAAGTAAAATTACACAGAATATAAATTCAAATCAAATTATGTTGAAAGAAATAATATCTATATATGAACTTTATTAAAGAGATTCGAGTATCTTTATAATTCAGATAATTTTTCCAGTTTATTCAATTTTGAATAAGTATTATATTAAAATATCGTCTATAATTCGAACTTATTACTTCGAATTAAAATTACTTATCAATTTTGTTAGTCTCTTTCGATATTCGTCGTAATTCACTACAAGATAAACTGCTATGCAATAAAAATTAGGATTTCTTTCCTAAATTTGGGTTATTATATTATACACTATTCGCAATTGGAGTCCTGCTGACTCGCTGGATGCATTAGTTATATTTAATTTCAGTTAAATCGTTTGAGTAAAAAAACTCCTGTCCATGATTCAATTACATTATCTATATTTTATATTGTTATTGTGCTATTTTAACAATATTATATCTTGGAGATATCGATGTTTAAGGCTACCCAGTCAATACTAAACTTATTTCATATACATAATTCTATTTTAAGTAATATCTTGCTTAAAATAGAATTATCTATATACACTTAGTTATTTGAAAGGAGGATATTAAATAAATTATTATTATAGTCCTAGCGATTTAAATGAAATTAAATATAGTCAATATTCCTGATGAATCAACTGATAGCCAAAAGTGACTAGTTAATACTATATCATAATAAAAGTATTCGCTCATTCACTGTGGAATAATTTGTCCTATTTGTACTCATTAATTGCTTATAACATAGACATTTAATGCTTAATTGGAAAGTACTTCACAAATATGTATTTCATTTTTGGGTGAACAACTGTACATTATTATATTTTAAGATAATTTCGAAACCTCGAACGCAACATTGCTCAACATGTTTAATTCTTAATGTAGTTATATGGAGTGTTTCTGATAAGGGTGACGCAGTTCATGCTTCATCCCGCTTTTAAATATATTCTTATTTAACTATAGAGAAAGTTATATTTTATAATATAATAAATTTGAGCGGTGATGCATATATAGCACGCAGTGTAAGAATTATTCAGTTTTAAAACTGTACAAAATGGGTAAATCTCGCAAAATAAAGATTAAATTTTAAGTAATTTTTTTCTAGGCAATAAACATTGAAATGTAATCGTAGTAAACACATAATAAACAAATTCTATGAAAAGTAGGTTTACGAAATCTTTCATTCATCTTTTATTTCCCCAAAACAAACAAACAACTTCAAAATTACAGAAACTTACATAATATATAAACTTACAAATTTTAAAAATAATGAAACCAAATATTTTTATAGACGATGTTAAAAACACAATTCAAAAATCACGATATAAATTGCAAGATATATTTAAGCTTAACAACTTTATAATTATTCAAAATTAATAATCAACATATATATTAATCTGCAACTGATGAAGGAAATCAAACTTGTACACATACTTTCTTGCATAATCTTTTAATACATTACATCAGACTTTCACTGCATGTTTTGTAATAATGTTTCATAATACTAACATTTATTTTAGAGCAAATTGCTGGCAATTCAAGCAAATGGTAGAAGATAAATTATTTTCAAGTACAAAATGTGAACAAGTCTTTTTTATGAAGTAATTTTTAAGGGGTTACTTAGCGAAACACAATTATGTTATGCCAAGACAGCCAAGGGAAATAATTCTTTATTTGTGGGCATTGTTGAATTTACAGTTATGAGTGTAATAGGCCCGGTTTAAAAAAAAAAGTAAAAATAAATAAATAAACCTGGAGAAAATCTAGTACTTAAATTATTGTATTTTGTAGTCGCACATTTATGACAACAGTATTCAAAACAACTTAAATATATCATAATTAAAAACCTATGCATTTTCCAGATTATAATAAAATCTGCAATTGTTCAGTTTATTTATTTTTAAAATAAATATTCATTGTCACTCGTTATATAGGTGGGAAAAAGTGCTAAAGAAGTTCAGATAAAATTCATTACGATTTTTTTCTATTTTTATTTAATAACATTTGATTATGAAATTCACAATATAAAATTTTAAAAGTATTCCATTTCGAATACACGTTACGAAAAAAATTCAAAATAACAAATATTATTCACCGAAATTCATTTCGAAAAATAATAAATTGAAGCTTGCGCAATCTACTTTTTAAAAAATAAATAAATTTGGATAAGATAGCTATAAAAGATTTTCTAAAATTCCACATTTTTCTTTCCATTTTAAGTTTTAGTTTATATAAACTTCGTTATCATTAGTCTATTAAGCGAAAAAAATGTAAATGTACATTTGCAAACACAAAAAGAATAAAACGGCAATAATTTTTAATCTCAAGTTCTTATTGAAAGAGTTATGAGTGTTTATCTTTGGCAATAAATTCCGATTCAGATGAAAACCAATACTCTTTTATATTTATGACTCGAGCATGTAAATCACGTTTTCGTTAACAAAAAAATATTAGAAAAGAATAAAGCCGAGAAAAAGAATTGTTAAACACATAAGATTCTTTTTTACGTCAGTTTTATCGATTATTTTATCAGCAACGATATCGATAAAGGAGAGCAAACAAACAAAGAAAAAAGTATCAACATTTCTAGAAATGTATTCCTGTACAGAAGATGAATACATTTTTATAATTTTTATTTTCAGCTAATGCGAAATAAAAAATATTTTGTTATTCCGAAGATTAGAATCTTAAGAAGAAATTAACTCTTTGATATATATTATAAGAGGACAATTTGAGAGGGGATTTCCTAACTTTTGGATTGCCTATCAAAAGATTTTAGAGTAAAAGCGAGATCATGTTCTAAAAGCTATCGATTTCTCCTTCGTCATGTTATCTACCTGTACTTTGATAAATAATATTGCAATGAAACAACAATAAAATGTAACATTAAGAAATTCAAAATTGAGTCAAAATTCAATTTAATAATATCGTAAAAGGCAAAATAATAATAAATAAATAAAAATAGAAACGGAAGGAATGTGTAAACACGATAGCATTATGTACACAAATACATAAATAAAACAGTCATTAGCAAATTTATTATTTGAAATTGTTTATAAAGTAAGTTAATGAAATTTAAAAATCTGTTCCAGTAATAAAAAAAAAAAAAAAAACAGTAAAATAATAATGATGATAAATCTTGCATTCAAAAATTCAAGTTTAACAAAAAAAAAAAAAAAAAAAAGTTTACTATATTAGTAAGTTTTACACAAATTCCTTCGCTGATTTTAATAGGAAACAGGCAAAATATTTAAAAATTGAATTAAAATAATTTCCTATTTGTTTTAAGAAATTCATGATACTTTGTAAATAATAGGAATAATCTTTACCCTACCTTTTTTTAAATTGAGTTGCTTGGTAAAAATAAGAATTTGATATTAATTATATACAAATAATTGACATTTTCTGGATTATTGCTTTCTAATTTAGTACTTAAAAAATTCCCATTAATCAAATATGAAGATTTCAAGATTTATTGTACTTTCTTTTTGTTGCTAAAATCAGTTTTAAGAATAGCATTAAATTATATTCAAATTTAATAAACTATAATTTTTTAGAACTGTCAAGATATTTTAAAACAGGATATTCATACATCGCCTAATCAAAATGATTTATTTCATAAAATAATTAATACTTAAAGAAAATATTAATTAAATAAAAATTATATTATTTATTTAGTTATTTGAACAAGAAAAAATTAGTTAAATTCAAATTATAAGCACTTACAAATATACGTATTATAATCCGTTCTCTATCACTTCCCTAACATCAAACTAGCGATAACTGTTTTACTGCATTTCCACTGAAGCGTATAGAACAGAAACACTGACAGATGTGAACCACGTGTTTGTGGCGCTGTACACTAACATCCATTTGAAATATTCTCCTCACCCCAATTGTATCTTTAGTTTCCAAGTGATTGCAGAGATGGCGCCACGAAATGTGGATTAAAAGTTGAAAATGAGGTTAAGGCCACAAACATTACTTTAAAATCGGTATTAGCTGTGGGGCTGATATATTTGGCTCCTTAGGGACAATTTTGTGACTTTATTTTTTTCTTTCCCTTTTCTCCAAACGTATGGGATTGAAAGTTTTTATTTAACTTTTAATACATTTTGGCCTTTTTCCTTTTTTTATTTTCATTTACAAATTTTAGAACTACTATTTATAAACAGTTTTTTTTTTTTGTATTTAAATAAGTTTTTGCCGTTATATTCTTTGAATACATCACATATAAAACAAACGAGTGCTATTCAAAATATTGGTACTTCTTCGGAATTTATAAACTTAGCTTTTTTTCTTCTTTCCTTCCTTCAGCAGAAATTTCACTTCCAGTATAGTTAACTTCGGTTTATAAGTGAAAAAAAAGAAGGTAAGTGAGATGATATATTTTTACATTTTTTCCCCTGATTTACTCGAAAACAATACCTCCAATTCAAAAAAAAAAACTTACGTGGAAGTTCCGATCATATAAAATTATTCGTAAAATGAGCAGTCATATTACGTAATTAATAATATAAGAAATATTAACACATGTTAAAATTATATTGTTTTTCTGATTTTCAAAAAAGATTTTATGTTTCATGTCCCTTACTGTTAAAGAAATATATGGAAAAATATTTATCTTCATACGCATATACTTATATTATTTGTGAATGAGAGCCAGAGCTGCATTGTGGTCTGATCATACACATATAATTATTATTTGGGAATGAGATCCAAAGCTTTAGTGTGATGTGAAGGTTAGTTGATATAACAATTAAGATTGTATCCCGTTTAATGGATCACGGCTCACAATTATGAAGTTTCTATCAAAATATCTTATTTATAGTTTTTAAATATGATATTAATCTAATTACACTAAACTACTACTATACAATATTAGCAAGTTTGTATCTTTTCTTTTTGCATTTCAATAAGGAAAAGAAAGAGCAAAATATGAATTTACCCTATTTAAAACTTTGCCGTCGCTACGTGTTTCAACAATGTATCAAATATCTATAAAACAAATTAGTATATGTAAAAGAAATACAAAGAAAACCAACAGCTGTCGCCAAAATAGTTTCAATTAATTTCTAAATGAGACATTAATCTAGCTACATTAAGTCAATTTTAGACAAACTTAGCGAGTTCACATCTGTTTTTTAAAATTTGAATTAGGATAGATAAAAACTAATATTCATTGTAATGACGCCGTGACTTTATATAGCTTCAACAGAAATTCATTTCGAATTATCATAAGAAACGAAATCATTTAATTACGATGAGTGCCTGCCTTGGAATAGAATGTAGATTGCTTTTGAAGTAAATAAATATTTGAAAAGCATAAATAGTAGTATCATAGACAGCTTTTAAATGAAATATGTATGAAGGGTGCAGTTGCAAACCCTAAAGAAATCAACCTTACATCAAAAGAGGAAAGCAGATCTCAGAAATATTCATAGCACCGTTTTCACCATCATTTCAGCTTTTAAATAAAATTTCATTCTTTAGAAATTTTTTTACTAGTTTTGCTTTTATTTATGTATTTTGAAACCGGTAGAGGGGGGTGAGTGGTTAAATATTGTTCATGTAACTTAAGTAATGTTGAAATTCAAACAAAACCTGGTTAATTTAGCTAAATAGAATCAGAAAGAGAATATTAAATTTTCTATCAAAAAGATTTGAGCATTTCAATAATTAGTTACTCTTTGGCTCCGTATCTGCTTGCATTCTTTTGGATGATGATATCGTGCTCGAGTTACAACGGAAAAGGGGGTTGTAGTTGTTTTTGAGGGTAAAGACCCATGAGCACCTAAGAGCGGAAGTCTGACTTATAGCTCATGTAAAGATGCCACTCACTTGCAAGATTTCTTTATACAGGGACTCTTTCACACACCACACAGATAGAATACAGAAGGAGAAACAACCATGTCCGAACCAGGACTCGAACCGGGGACACCCGAATGATGGATGCCCGGCCAGAGCGTCATTTTTTTTAATGATTTCAAGAAATTCTATTGTCAACCTTTAGAAATTTTGAAATCTTTAACTTGCCACCTATAAAGAAAATTTTCACCAGCTTCGATGCAGAAACAAAGAAATGGAACTTAATACCTAAACGCAGTAATTATAAGTAGGCCATTCTTCGCTCATCGAACGAATGCTTTCACTTCTTTCTTATCTGAAGTTTAGTTTCCATTTCCTTATTAAGCATTTTATCGCTGTGGTTTGTGTGTTGGAAAAAAATGAGAAACGAAACAAATAAAAACTTTCAAGACCTTAAAGCCAGTCCTTTTTCTACTTCGTTTTTATAATTTTATTACTTTTAAATTTTTTTATTATGTTGGGCGGCTCTCTCAGAAATGATTATTTCACGTGTTCGTACTCAACAGAAGAGACGATAGCAAAAGTGGGTTCGACTTCAAAAGTTCAAGGCAAGCAAAAGGGTTTATCAGTTAACTTAGTGCTGTATTTAATCAGTTCAGTATCAATGTTTACGTTTTGAGCATAGTTTTACATTGAACATCTGAATTAAAGTATGTAAAGCTCTTACATAGTATATCCGATATCTTATGAAATTAATATCACAGTAATAAAACTCACCAAAAAATATTTTAATGCATTTTCTGTTCATCTGTTAATCTAATTCTATCGATGCCAATGGTAAATGATGTCCCAGGTGGATTTAGATAATTTGCAAAAATAGGATAGCATAATTAATTAATAGATAAATTGAATTGATATTTAAACTCCTTTGTAACTAAATATCTCCTTAGTAATTTGTTGACGATTAGTTGTTTGTTTTTATTGTAATAACTTTATAAAAATAATACTATTTTTATTTACTTATAATCTGAGCTGCGTCATGTTTCTATAAAATATCATTTAAATAGCGGTTCGATGTTTATAAATATTATAACAATCAAATGAAAGTAAAGTAATTGAGAGGAATCTATCTATTATACAATAAATTGTTCATATTATTCTGATATTTTGTAATTGAATTTTTTACAAAATTATTTGTTTTCAACCTGGGTAATAGCATCTTGTTCGATCTGCGTGAGATCCTAGACTGATGCCTGTTCTGCCTACTTGAAATTCCGCTATTTATTTAATCAAGATGTGATTAATCAATTCTCTGATCAAGATAAGTGTTTTTTGTGTGGCTGATTTTAAGACCGATATATCATGTTGTTTCCATTGATAAAGAATTTCAAAGAAAAAAAAATCAGAATTTATTATATTAAAAGGATCCAGGATACAAGGAATTCATTAACATTTCATGGAGACAAAGGTATAGAATACACAATTTGAATTAATAACACATCTCAATTTTCACAAGCAGTCACCATTTCGTTGTATAGAATTTGTCTCATTTTTTAAATATTACAGTGACAGGTAGATTCAGCAGATTACTAAAATGGATCATATTTATAATTACAATCCATTTTTATTTGAAAATCAGTTACTTTTGACAATTGACTTTTTTGCTCGGAATACTGATAATATAGGTTGTTTAATTATTATTATGGAACGTACAGATTTCAATGGAATTACTTGAATTTCACAATAAAGATATCGGTATAAATTGCAAAAACTGAATTTTGAAAAATACAAAAAAAAAAAAAAATGGGTATCATTAAAGTGCTAATTGAAATTTAAGATAGTGTAAAAGCAAATCTTATAATATATTATTTATTTTTGGAAAACAACTAAAAACATTAGAAATTTATTGATAAAATTTTTAATAAACATTTGGATTTTGAAATATTGATAGAAACTTCTTTCTGGTATTTATGAGCATGTACTTACACCAAATTTCATCAATATCGAACAAAATCAATTTCATTAATATCGTACGAGAAAGAGGTTGGTATTATAAAGGTTTTCTATCCTGTTGGTTAAAATGCAGCTACATTATTTTTAAGAAATTGAGATATTAAAGTCAATCTATAAGTAATAGATGGTTCATTATCAGTGGAAATAAAAGAATACAATATTGTTTTTTTTTTTAAATTTGTAATACTAATTTAAATTTCATTAACGAAAAAAATGGTTATTCACCTCAAAATGACCATTGCTTAAATCTTTTTAAAGAGTGGACTTTTTATTGTTATATGATAATAATTAGTTGATAATTTTCCTTTATCATAATATCGTTAAAACGAGTAAATACTTCTGAAATGAAATAAATGTATTTTAATCATGTAAATAGCTCACTAAATTGCTATAAAGTTGATGGTACAATACGTTTAAATAAAAACAATCGGAGATAGCAGCTTAAAACTTTTACTAAAATTCTTAAATGGTGCGAAGATCACAACTTGCAATTATAAAGTAGGATTAGCATTTTTAGTTTTAATTTGAAAGTTGTAAGTTACATGAAAAATGGATTAACATGAATTGAAAATTAGCTAATTAATGATTCCAAGTTATTCTTTGTCAAATACAAAAACTCTATGAAAAACCATTATTACTTGTGTGCAAAGAAAATTGTAATTAAGATATCACAATTTAGTTTAAAGTTTTAAGTGTTTTGATTCAAATTTCGTTAAATTTACAAAAAAAGTTTCCCACTTCCTCAAGAAATATTATATTCATAGACAATTTTTACGTCACTTTCTAGTTTATGACTGACAATGCATCTAAAAAAATTTGAAATTTTTAGATTTTTTTTTTGTTTTGAGCAAAGTTGGGCACTTAAACTTAAAAAATGTAATGAAATTCGTAACCATCGTCATGTGCGTTCAATTTACTGATGATAAAATTCTAAAGACTTTTCAAGTACGAATAAACAGATTTCATAAATAAATATTTCATAAACTTATTTTATATTGAAGTATTCCATAAAAGAAATTTCACAATATGATTCCACTAGGAAAAACATAAAAATTAAAAAATCTAATTAGTACTTCTTTCAATCAAACAAAGAATTTCAAAGCTTTTCAAAATGTCTATTCTATGAATTCTAATTAATGTCAATCTACAGAATTCTATTAACATTCTTAATCGGAAGTTAACAAAATTATATTCTTTGCTTTTTTTTTCCTTAATAGTATTATACATACAGATATTCTTAACTACTGATAAACTGTCTAGTAATCAATTAAGTAAAAAAAAAAACTTTATCTTAAATAACTTTCCTGGGAATTAAAAAAAAACCTAGATTTCGCTTTAGATAAAACATAATTTCACTTTCAAAGAAGATATTTTTTCTTTTGTAGAGTGTAACATAAAATTAAATATGTGAAGAATTTAACACTATGTAATTACTAATACTGGTTTAAAAAAACTTTTTTGTCCAATCAATTAACGGAATGAGATTAAAAAATGATTTACAATACGAATGAATCAATAAAACGGAATACTACTGAAAACTTTATATCATCAATTGAACATGTAAAAGGATTTGAAAAAAAGAAATATGCTATTATTTTTTGCAATATTTCCTTTTAATACTTTGAATTTAATTTTTGATAAATAAGCCATTCATTAATTCATCCTCAAAATTTAAGAAATATTGAAAATATATGTTCAATTATATCTATATGCATACTTATTGATTTCTCGGACGAGCAACAATAAGCAATTTCCCAGTCATCAATTCTTCAGAAGTAGAAATCTTTTGACCTTCGGGACGAACAAGCTCGAAATTCTTGATTATTGTTGTCAGAAATAAGAAAACTTGCATCATTGTGAAACCTTCGCCCATGCAAGAACGTTTTCCTGAAAATTAAAAAAAAATATCCAGTAAAAATATTCCTTGTTAAATTTCGTATGAAAGTGAGGAGTTTTAACATTCAATTATCATATTAGTTTGTGTTAGACTAAGCACAAAGAATTCCATGGTTGTAATAACAATTTGAAATTATGGGAAAAAAAGATATTAAAACCTATTTTTACTGGAACGAGAGAAAATTGCCTCAATATTTCAGAAGGAAAAATAAAATAATTAATTTAAATGAATTCATTACATGTGCATTGTATTCTAAATTGCTAGCTATAATCAAAATCAATCAACTGAGTTTTAAAAGAAAAAAATTTCATAAAACTATTTAGAATCACTTTATTAAATATGACACATATTTTAATTATACGAAATAATTTATAATGCTTACATAAGTGGAAAGGATATTTATTGATTAAGAGTACTGTCATAAAATATTCTTGTCATGGATATGTATTAATGTTCAACACCAGATGAACGTTTAACTCGATATTAAAGTTTTTTCGTGGAGCGGAATCTCGAAGGTTATACAAAGAATCGTTCTTATGAATCGGTTACCGAAACGCTTAATGACGCTTATACGTATGCACCTAACACTATATGAAAGAGAATTGTTCAATCTTTATGATCTGGGCAGAGAGAAAACAAAGAATTAACGTATATATCAACCAGCGAAATTCATTAGCTATCTTGATCTCCAAATTTAACCATTTACTGGAGACGTGCGGTCTGTGAGACCGGTAGCGATGGTCATTCTCTCACCCCTTTTTTATTTTTAGCTCAATTGAATGGATTGACACTGCAGCTTCCTGCTCCGTGACCTTCAATACACCTGTACTTTTTCAACCGACTTCAGCAGATGGTTTTTAAAATAATTCAGCTATTTCTTTTAGCGACTTCACTCTAACCGCACCTCCTTAATAGTGTCCCAGTGGTAAACAAGACTTAGCAGATGATGCAAAAACATGGTCCCAGAAATATCAACCAATTTACTGATTATATTATGAAGCTGTGAGCCGAACACCGAAGCAGAAAGTGAATTTAGAGATAAGGATAACTGTACAGAAGATTTTTTTCGATGGAAGTTCGAATTCAACTGATTATGATATGAATGTTCAAACATAATTAATTTTTCTAGTGATAATGATGTTTTTGAAAATTTTATAAAGTATATATTAATATGCCAATAGATGTAAATATAGAATTTATAGGTTGATTTTTATAATGGTTCTTAACCTGTAAGTTTAATAGGCCCTAAAAAACCATGCCATGAAAATCACACAAGCCGATAAAAAAAAGGCCAACTATACCCAATGCCACTTTTTAAATTTTTCTTATAATTGTTGAATTTTACATTATATTGCTTTCTATATACCTTTTTATATTGGAAAAATGAATATGATTTCAAAAGTATAAAGTAATATGTTTTTTCAAGAATATTATTTATCGTTACATGCAATTTGAGAAGAAAATGTATGTTCCGACGCATTTACTTTTTTCAGCTAAAAAATATTTTGAAAAAATTTTTAAAACATATTTATAAAGCAAAAAAATGTCTGCAACATATATTGGTTGATTTTAAATCTAACAGTTTCATTAGAAAATTTGATTTGAATATACAGAAAAGGCGGTCACGTAGGCCGCACATCCTCGGTTGCGTCCTAAGTTTTCACCTCCCCAGTTAAGGGTTAATATGCAGTGATTTCTTGTTCTGAGACAACACTTAGAAAACCTGATCTTCAATTTAATTCAAATCAGATGAATTAAGATATTCAAGAGAAAATTCAGAATCTGTCTTCTACTTCCGAATTCTTAGAATTAGTCACCTATTCCAAATTTATTATTTGAATGTAATCACTTTCTCCCTTTATGTATGAATAGATATTTAACTTATTAAATATACTTCCAAACATCAGTAAATTATAATAGAAAATACATTAATGGAACTTATGAGAATGTTCCAAAGGCAAACATACACTTAATTAATATGTTTCAAATTAAACTCATTAAACATATTATCAATCATTTTTTTTATATCGTCTATACAGAATTTCGAATTACAAAAGATTTTATGTTAAACATTCTATATAAGATTTCTTTTATTAATGGAGTGAGTAAGATTAAATTATTTATAAGATTTTTTTTTATTCTTGTCCTTTTAGATTTTTTTTATAAATATTTTTACAGTATTGGTAATTTTAACCTTTTTGTCTAGATTTGCATATTGTTGTCGAATTTCTTAATTATTGATATCTTATCATATAATTATTATTGTTCTGCCAGAATCATAACTGATGTAGGACAATTCGGTTCACAGAGGATCAATTTTTCAGTTAAAATCAGTCTCTCCCTCTCTTTCTCTCACACACAAACCGTTTTGAATTTTTGCCGGAAAGTGACCATTGTTAAAATCTTCAGGCGTAGTTCATTTTTAGTCCTGTCAATTCTTGTCTCATTTTTTATTTGTTCCTATTTTAGATAGTTTCATTTATGTTTTAGATGAAATAACATTTAAAGCGCTTTAAATCAATGCATTTTTATTATTTTTCATTTGTTTTTCTGTTAGGTTCTAATAGGTTGGTTGAATAAATTTTACTTTGAGCTCTAATTGCTTTTGAATATACTTAATCATATTACTTTTACGTTATAAGCAGACACAAAAAATAAAATTTTAT
The DNA here is from genome assembly GCA_026543055.1 of Argiope trifasciata. Taxonomy (NCBI): domain Eukaryota; kingdom Metazoa; phylum Arthropoda; class Arachnida; order Araneae; family Araneidae; genus Argiope; species Argiope trifasciata. The sequence continues at coordinate 3,875,196 of JAPMOQ010041062.1, read as the reverse complement.
AAATGCTCTCTTAATAAATCATATTCTTTGATTACATTTTAAGTTCAATGAAGAAGATAACATGAAATAAAGGGCAAATTATATGAGAAATGCGTCGAAATCTTACCAACTCCAAACGTGATTGGAAGCTCAGGTCGCTTCTTTGGATCTTTGACAATATATCGGGATGGATTGAATTTTTCTGGCTCCTCATACACGTCAGGATCATAATGACAAATGTGGTTATGCATCACCGTTATGGATCCCTTGGGTATCCTATAACCATGTAAAAATGTCTCTCCTAAAAAGAAAAAAAAACACAATTGATTTTTGAAATTTAATAATAATTATTCAAAATTACTTTAAGATGCTATTTCAAAAAAAATGAGATGTATACAGCTTTTTAACTCGATTCTGTAAATAATTTTTATCAAAATCACTCGGTACCATAAATAAATTAGTTGGGTGTAAAAACGTATCCAGAAATTATGTTCTGCTAAGTAGTTAGAAAAAAAAAGGAATGATTATTGGAAAAACAGTTTTATTGCTTATTGTAGAACAATGCATCGGCACATTTTCAACATAGTAACAATCGTTGTTGAAAAATTATGATGAGCTTTTGTATGCTCTCGTCATAAAGAAATTGCTGCTAATGATGACAAAAAAGTAAGTGGGAACTATCAGTATAATGAATTGACAAAGTTCATTCATTATAAATTCATTATCGTTATAAATAAATATAAAATTTAAAGACCACCCGCGCTTCATTCGTTATTTTCACGCTCATCATTGAAAATCTCACCCATCTCTTGTTACCGTAAAATTATTCATTGAGTTTTTTTTTTTTTTTTTTTTTTTTTTGTTAACTTCACAAGTTTGTCAAATTGAATTTGAAACAGTATTGTGCTGCTGGTATTAAGGAAGTGAAAGACAAAACATAACTCGCATGTAGTGGGATAATAATTAAAAAAATGTAAGTACTAATTAAGACCTTACAGACGCTTGTCCAAATCTGTCGAAATCCTATTATACAACGGTATACGGCCCAAAACTTCTTTCTTTCAAAAATAACGATTCACTTCAAACTTTCTTTTGACTGGTACCGATATAATCTATAAATGAAATAACCGGTTTCTTTTTTAAGAATCTAAATATTTTCACTCTTTTTTCCTGAATACAGGAGTTTAGATTCAGGAGAAACTTGTAGAATATAGATTGGATAATATATTATATTTATCGAAATCTTTTAAATATTAACACTTTCACTTTTTTTCATAAACTTTCAGACATGATTCGTTGCACTTATAATGCACAAGTACAGTGAGTAAAAAATTAAATACCCTTATTATTAGATTTCATAAGTGTTTAAAGAAAATGATTTAATTAGAAAGAATAATCGAAAAGAAATATTCAGCTTTTAATGAGAACTGAAAGTTATCTTGGTCACACAGATAAATTTTTAGATGTAAATTAGATGTAATTTAATGATAAATCTAAGTGTAAACTATTATTTCTTCTAAATGTAAAGTATTATAACTTTTGTCAATGATAAAAATTGATTTCATAAATAGATAATTTTTAATAAGACAAGGTATTTATTGCTTATTAATTAATTTTCTTAATAATTTCAGGCAATAATATTTCATTGAACAGGACAAAACCTTTAAAAATTACCGTTTTTGGAATTTTTCGTTGAAAGAAATGAGCCATAAAAACCAAGATTATTTGATTTGCAACACATGTGCACATAAACTTTATATTATACAATGCATGCGTTGAATTTTGTAAATTATGAATTTCTCATGTTTTAAACTTTTTGGTGTAATGTTGCTGTAAAATGGAAATGATTTATTTTAAGGATTAACTGAATTTCAACTGCTGTCCTTATTTTGAATTCTCTTATTTAAAAATTTAATCCAATTCATTTTTAGGTTTACAGTATTTTTTGCGTAAATACTGTTATTTAGTATGGAAATTTAGGAAGACATAAAAACTAAAAAAAAAATTAATTTCCCAAATGAATCACATGAACAATATTAACAATTGTTTTTATATCTAAATTTCATACATTTAGTTCTACAATATTCTATAAATTATTTGCCTAATAAATATAAAAATTTATAGTAGTGCATTGGAACCTATTTATTTAGAATACTTGAAATATGAACATTTATTTATAAGTAAACTAATTGCAAATATTTCGATACATTTCATATCTTGTATTTCAATTGAATTCTTTGGATTTCAATTAAGCGCATAGTTTGTAAACTTCATTTATGTATTTTTAAAAAAATGTATAAAGGCAGGTTTTATGATCATTAAGTATCATCATGAATTTCGGAGAATTTATATTCTTAAAAAATAATAAAAAAGACTGAAGGAATCTATACACTTACTGGTGCATTCTAAGCTAGGAGCATATGCAATGAAATTCAATGTCCTAGATGATTCTAAAATGAAAGCATTTGTGTACGTCAGTTTACTTTTGTCTTCGATGGTGGGTTCCCTACCCTTTCCAACCACATCTATAATTTCTTCATACAATCTTTTCTGTTCTTCTGGATGATCTAACAGATTCTTAATAGTCATAAAGATGAAGGCAGCCACCGCCAGCACACCATCGCCCACAATTTGTTTCAAAGTTGACATCAATGCTTTATCTGTATGTATATAACCCAAAATATAAATAGCAAGAATAAAAATAAAAACAAGTAAAATTCAAATTTACAAAAGCAATATTACATTCATATTATTATAGATGAAAATTACTCATAATAGGTTTTTTTCAAAAGCAGTTGTCACATCAGTGCATATATATAATGCTACTGCGTTTTCAGAATAATTAAAAATAAAATTAACTCTTTAATTTAATTCTCTTACACCCTGTTCCGTTAATTTTCATATTCTCGAATTTTTTAGTTATTTTCGTTTTTTTTCTTTGCATACTTCACATATGAAAAAATAAAAACAACTAACAAAAGATGCGATATCATATATGTAAGTCTTTAATATTTGAAAATTTCCTAATAGCAAGTATTCTTAAATTCTAAAAATTATATGGAACTCGATTGATTAGTTTGAGTTTTCTAATCCAAATAAAAAAATATGGTCAACACAAAATTTACAAAATATAGAAAAACAATTTCACTTCGATCAAATAAATTAATTTAGCAGTTGATCTACGTTGCTGGACTTTTATGTAAAACTATTAAATGTACAATTTAATAAAATGTTCCTATTTGCTTTTCTTCTATTTTAAAATCATGTTTCGCTTTTTGAAGATTTTAAATATATCCTTTAGAGCCAATCCTCGTCAGCATATTAAAATTTTTTTCTTTCTAATTTAAAAAAGAAATTTGCAATAATAATTTATTATTTTCATAAAACTTTTATACCTTTGCATGTAACCACAATATGTCTGTATTGCATTTTTCTTATAGTACCAAAAATGAAAAATATATTATCCCAAATGTCCTATTATTATATTATTAATTTTGAGATAAAACTCCAGAAGTAATCTTCCTTTTAGAGATTCCTACTTTTACAAGTGTTTTTGTAATTTTAGAATCCCTAATTGAAATGACAAACGGCCATATAAATGCCAAGAAAAATGTTTTTAAGTTTAACAATATTTAAACATCTGAAGAAAAGTTTTAAAAGTTTTCGTTAAAAAGCTTTTAAAGATAAAAGTGTTTAATACAAAGATTTCTAAAATGTTTTATAGCATATGTTTTTGAATTAAAAATATTATATCGGTAAGTAAAACTGAATAATGACACTCAAATGTTATTAGTCAAGAAGTTTGAAATCTCAATACCTGTGAAATACTGAGCCGTGGGATCATTTTTGCTTTCTCTCAAATCTCTTTCTTTTAAGAAATCGTCAATAACATCTCGAATATTTTCTTCATTATAGGTAGACTTGTGCTCATCTATGATTTTGTACAGATACTTTTCCATTTTTACATCATTAATATTAGCTTTTCGATATCCTTTCACAAATGGGAGAATAAAGTATCTAAAAAAATTAGCAATAATAATAAATCAAAATGAGGCATAATTTTTACCGTATTTTGTTGATTTATTATAATAAATTAAATACATGTAAATGTTTATTTTTGAATTTTTTCTTAACAAATTCTATTGTCAATTACTAGATTCTGGTAACAATTCTTCGTTTGTATTCTAATTTGCTTTGATTTTATAGTGTTTATATACAAGTTACAGTTAATGTGATTAATACGTTATTATCAATAATAGCAACTCTTAATGTTACTAATAACCATTTAATTAATCATTTTTGGTAGTAATTATTAATAATAATTGATTAATTAAATCATAGCATATATTTCTGTTAATAATGAAATGCTCTTAACATTTGTTCAACGAAACTACAGCGGATGCCGTAGACTCCAGAATATCATTGCGGAATTTCATTCTTCTTCAATTATGTATAAATGACCTAATGTCGATGGCTCGTGCTTTGTTCGTTAGAAACTCTCCCCAAAGGAGGTCAAGGAGTGGGGAACCGAACGAGTTTCTGAGAATTCTTAAATATATATTTGCTTAATAGGCATCATTTAATCAGGGTTCACTTTTGTATATCAGTCCTTTAAGAAGAGGCAAAATCATTTGTTTTGTGGGGATGCAGAATTTTTCTAATATTTGAAATAGAGCCTAGGGCGTTCCGTTTCAAACATTAGAATATTTCGTCTTGGAACTCAAATAATATTTTACATTAGACAGATGACTGTGATGTTCAAATAAAAAGTTTCATTTTGTTAAATAGCGAATTTTGCTATGAGAGCAGTTAAAATAATTATCAGGAGATTGCAATACTTAGATAATGACAACTTCAGTAGATTTATATAAATTAAATGTATGAAGAAATGTTTGTTAATTATAATCAACTATTATTAAATGAAAATAATTACATATTATTTGAATAAGTAGAATATTGTCTTTTTACCTATTATTCAGCCTTTTCTTAAGTTAATTATTAAAGATTGTATCTTAGTATGTAAATGATGTTTTTAATAAATTGATCAATCGATGTAAATTTCGTTCGTTAGCATTAAAATGATAAACACTAATGGAAAGAATTAATATCTTTAATTATAAAAGGAAAGAATCGATTCAAAAATAAATTTTTAGAAGAATTGTATTGAATTAAAATTGAGTGTTTTTGAATTTTTCCCAACAAATATAAGCTTTGACTACATATAGCTAATATTTTTTTAATGTCTCGAAGTTCCTTGGTACATTAAAGCAAGTAGTTAAGAATAGCAATGACATGAAACATTAGGATGATTAAATCTCCAATGTTTCTACCATTGTCGCATCAAACTGAATATCTGCTTTTATTCAAAACAAACTAAGAGCTGGACGCCTATTTATAGCAAAGCTGTCGTTGCATTGAATTTAATTACTTGTAGAACAGCTTGTCCTTTTAGGATTTCATTGTCTCTAACTTCACTATTATATATAGAAAGAAGCTTCAAAATTCAACAACACTGACATAGAAATAGCTTTAAGAATCTAACGTTTCGATACAGAAAAAAATATTTTTTTAAAACTGTCAACTGCTTTCAGGAAAATTGCACATCTTTTATACACCTTGTCTTAGATACAAGAATATCTTTTAACTGTTTTAAATTTAAGCGAGCTAGAAATTTAAATGAATTTTTTGTTCGAAATCCTAGACTAGAAATAAAAATTCGTTAATTAGAAATTCGAATGAAGTATGAGAGCTTCTTTAGGTAGCTTAGTAAACCTTTAATGATTTGCGTGATTTTTAATGTTTCACAACACATATGACAAGCATTATCGACATTCTATTTAAATATAATAAAAAACAGCACGAAACACTTTCTCAGAAAAAAAAATTAATACTATGTGAAAGGAAAAAAAAATCAAAATTTTCCTCAGAAAAGGGGAAAAGAAACATCTTTGTCCGAGAATATGCGTGCGTTGCAGAATACTGTAAAAAATAATAAGCTATAATTTCATCTTTGAACATATAACAGGAAATTGATTTCGAAAAATAGAATCTGAGATATTTGTTATTTTTTTCAATCTTCAAATACATGCGATTTAGACGATACGTATCTTATAAAAGGTATAACTGATTACATAAATACTTCTATCTTAAAACAGATTTCTAACTAATATATTTCATTAGATTTGATCTACTTCCTCATTGAGAAATTTTCTAATTATTTTTATTCAGAATAACAGTTGTAACAAGACAGTGGATGAAAAAGATTATTGGTCCGGAAAAATCATCCAAAGGACAAAACTTTAATTAACCTTTTGTATTTACATGTTTACCCGAGAAAATCATGCGAAAAAGAATATGATTTGGCAATATGATACTGCTAAATATAAAATTTGACATTTTACTTAGATGAGTTAAAAATTATTTATACTTTTCACCATGACTTTTCTGACATTGTGCACATTAACGTTTATTTTTGATTGCTTTAATGTTATATTATTGTGGTAATGCTATGAAAATTTGATCCACAATCGTATTTTTCTTTTATCTGTTCCAAATAAGTTACAGCAGCTGTTTGCACCAAAAAGAAACAATGGACAGTGATCTAATTCCTCTAATCGGAGGATGTCAAATATTCCTGAAATCTTGTGGCACGTATGTAACTCGCTTATTCTTCAGAATCATTTCTTGAGCTTGTGGTAGATCTGTAGTAGATATTGTAGATTGTAGAGCAGTGTCTCCAGCTTCGACCTATTTTGGATGTTTAGATTTTCCCCTTCTTCTGAAAAGAAACATCAACACCGCAATTTTTTATGATAGCCCACTTCCCCTATATTATGACAACATTAAATAATATATATCTTGAGATTTAATACTCTCTTATTGAAATACATGGATCATTCCTCTTTATTCCACTTTTGTGCAAACATCTGATGATTATCTATCTGCAATGGAATGAAAAAAATCTTTATCTGTCTGCAATAGAAGAGGAAAAAGTGGAATAAGGGCCAAACATTCATAATATTATTACATTAGTACACTAATAAAAGAGGGATATCAAAAGTTAATACGCATCATTTAAGAAAAGTTATCAAAAGTGTAAATATTTTTTGATTTATCCTCTTACTTTGCTTATAACAATGATTAAAAACACGAATGCACATGGAATTTTGTAAATTCATAGTAATAATGTATTTAAAATTTGCCTAATTTATATTCTATAGTAGTTTTAGGAATTTTAAAATGTCATAATCATTTCCACTTGACGTTTAATTTCAAATGTTTGAAATAGGAGAAACTTAAATAAGAAATATTTTGTAAAATTTAAAAACTGTAAACTGATGGCAATTTCTGTGAAACAGATTATATGAAATGAAAATAAATGAATATAACGTTTACGAGTCGCTTTTTACATTTTCAAAATATAATATTTACTTTTTGGAGAGCCTTTATATATTGCTATATTTCCTTTAGTATCTTGAAAAATACTCAACGTAAAACAATAGGCAAAAAGTGAGTAATTTCAGGACAAAATTTAAAGAAAGTATTATTAAATGATTCTATATACCTTACCTTGAAAATTCTCCAGTCAGAGTCATATTTTTTGGTTGCATGATCTGCATAATTGCTTCATAAATTTTAAGCAATTCTTGCATCTGCTCTTCTGACATTCCATCTTCACCAAACAACATTCGACGAAGAATAGAGTTACATTTGTTGTTCATTATTCCTATTAAATCAACCGGTTCCTCTTTTTTGGCATTTAACAAATCAACGGTTGATTTTATGCCTTCGTACATAGAACCGGACAAACTGTTTTTGAAAGATATAATACCTCTCTCCTTCAGAACAAGTAAAAAGAATTTTCGAAGCTCTTTCCATTGCTCTCCATTTAAAAATCCAATACCTATGTTACCAAATGAAAATGTTTATATTTAAAAAAAAGACAAAAATGAGTATTTTTTTTTATATGAGTAAATTTACGTGAAATCTGCAGTGATTTTCCCACGTTAAATTAAAATTTAAAAAAATGAAAATACTGATGTGTTAAAAATGCTACATATAAGGGTAGAAAGAGTAATTAGGGATCATAAGAATAGGGAACGATGAGTACAATATTCACCGGAGCAGCTGAGCTGGACAATCTAGAAGACAAATACCACATTCCAGCCACATTTTCAATACTCTTTTCTTATAGGTGGAAAATTGTATCATTTATTTTAATTGTGACCGTGTTAAAACAAAAGAAGCCCAATCTTTCCTAAATATCATTTACCACTCTTTACATCGTGTATTTGGAAAATGGACTGTAAATTAATATACAGAGTGGTTATTATGAAACTTCCTCAATAAACAGCATTATGCAACGCAAATGGTGAACAGATTGCAACGAAATTCGGTATTTAGTCTACACATGATGTGTTAACGAATTTTGAAAAAAAAACCCCTTCAAAATAAACACTAGAGGGCGCCTTGTGAGGAAAAACAATCAATTTAACACAGTAAAAAAACAAAACGGAATACAGAAACAATGTTAACACTTATTGGCTGGTTTTTGATCACATTGCCATCGAACCATATGGGCCTTTAAAATTGTACTGATTAGGACGAAATTGCACAAGAGGAGCACTTGTGAATCTTGCCCAGGACGATGTAGGGAAAGGCGATTCATGTGATTACCCACATATCCAGCAAAATTTCCAGTCGATGGACAATGTATTCAATAACAGACAATAGCTGGTCATTTGGGATGTTTCGCACATGAAGAGTTATGTAATTTCCAGCTTTTCCCGGTTTTTTTACTTTTTTGCACATAATTCTTGTTCTGGATTTTAATAATTTTGGTTTTCCATTTTGGTCGTTTATTGTGTTAAATTTTATGTTTTTCAGCAGATGGCACTCTCTGATGGACATTTTGGAATTTAGTATTATTTTTTTCGAATTTTCTTGAGCGCATTTCGAATAGTCTATACACCAAATTTCTTTGCAGCCCGTTCACCTGTTTGAGTTGTATGATGTTGTTCATAGGGGGGAGGGGTTTAATTTTAACTACCTTGTATTTCTTAAATCTGTAAGATATAACGGCTATGCGTAGAATTAAATTTTCCCTTTGAACTTGTTGCCTCCTTTCAATTTATTCAATGAACATGTAAAATGAAAGGAAAGGTTTTTTTTAAAAAAAGAAAACGCATGAGGCTGATCAACTGAGTTAAAGAATTTACTCATTATGTTAATTTCATGTAATTTTGATGAATTTAATTTTTCTTTTTATGTCTAAAAATTCTTTTTTTAAAACGTATGGAATTACGGATATTTTTCTTATATACATTT